>HG738138.1:21598762-22198762 GCA_000499405.2 Onchocerca volvulus | reverse complement strand
GTTCTGACAATATTATATTCCAAAATTCTAGAAATCGTTTTTTCTTTTTTTTTTTTGGTCATATTGATGGCCGAAATGAAAGTGCTTGCTTAAATCAGCAAAAATATACATTTTCCGGAAAAACTTCGTAATAGCTAAAACATTTTCGTTCGATACTATTGTTTAGAAAATTTCCATAAAAGTTATTACATCAGATTCCAATGATAAGTTTACTATGCAAACTTAAACATTTCGTCATTCAAAAATGATATTTACTTGAATTTTAGGGAACTCTGGAGGAACAAATCGTGCAAACTAATCCAGTACTAGAAGCATTCGGTAAGTTAACTGCAATAATTATACACATCTTCCTATTAATGCAATTTAAAATTCAGAGCTTTCTTGATAAATTCAAAATTTACTGCATTGTGAATTTGTAGTAATTTAATTATAATTTCGAACAATAACTTGATTAACAGCAAATTTTTTCATATTCTGACTTTTGCAAAGAGAGTTATAGAATTTAGTTTTCCACTTTATACCTGAATTATATTTCGGCGGAAAAAATAGCTTTAAGAATTTCTTCATTTAATTATTTTACAGCTTCCTTATAAAAAAGCTAAGACAACTTTTATTTGAGTACACCATATTGTACAGGAATGGTTATGATAGATTGAAATAAGTAAGGAGCAAGATGAACTGATGTAATTTTTGAATTATTACAGGTAATGCAAAAACGGTTCGAAATAACAATTCTTCACGATTTGGCAAATTTATCAGAACTCATTTTAGCAAAGATGGGAAACTCGCTGGTGGCGATATTGAGCATTGTTAGTTTTTCCCTCTATTTCGTAAATTTATTGAAATTTAAGATTTTTGACTAAATAATTTTCCATTTAACTTTTGAGTCTTTGAATAAATTAATGTTAATACAATCCTTTTGTACTAATTAATTATCTTTGATATTTCTATCAATTTATCGAAGAATTTTGGAGATTTTTCTTGAAATTTTTTCAGATCTTTTTGAAAAATCACGTGTTGTACGACAAGCTCCTGGTGAACGTAGTTATCATATTTATTATCAACTTATGTCTGGCTTTCATCCGAAAATAAGAGGCTAGTATTTGAAGTATCTTTATTTAGTCCACAAAAATTGAATATTTGGAGAGAAAAGCAAGAATTACAACTTTCTGCTCTTTTGAAAATGATAATAAAATAATCAGTTGATTTGCAGAAGAACTACATTTAACTAATGATATCAAGTATTATCATTTCTGTTCCCAAGCAGAGCTAACCATCGAAGGTGTAAATGATAAGGAGGAAATGCAACTCACGCAGGTAACCAGTTATTCTACCTAAGTTAATCAAACTGAATATAATTAAAAGTTTAAGTTCCATGATTCTATTCTGATGTTTTCAGGAAGCATTTGATATTATGGGCTTCGAGGATCATGAAACACACGATCTGTATAGCAATGTGGCTGGTATCATGCACATGGGTGAAATGAAATTCAAACAACGACCACGCGAAGAGCAAGCCGAACCAGATGGCGAAGAAGGTTGGGGATTTTTTCCATTTCTCTCATTCCGATCTAGCAATTCTAATGAGTGTTGCAGTCTCCGCAAAGTATTAATTAAGGATTTAAAACATTTGAAATTCAAATATTCAGTTTAAAAGAATCAAAAATTTAACTACCACCAAGTTTTTAGATGCTAAAAATGCTGGTTTTTGTTTTGGTGTTGATCACGAAGAATTCCTAAAAGCCTTAACAAAGCCACGTGTTCGTGTCGGTTCAGAATGGGTTAATAAGGGTCAAAACTTAGATCAGGTACATTTTATAAATGAAGAATAAGATCAATACATTTCATTCAAAAAAGAACTTTTATTATCTGCATTTTCAGTTGAATCAATTTACTTTCAAAATTTTCAAGAAGCAGATATTGTGCCCATTAATACATAAGAATGAACATAACTTTAGTGATAATTGAAGTGAGAAATTCTCAGGTGCATTGGGCTGTAGATGGTCTTGGTAAGGCTATCTATTCGCGTATGTTCAGATGGATCATCGACAGATGTAATAAAACACTTGATCAAAATAAAGAAAGTCGAAAATATTTTATTGGTGTCTTGGATATTGCTGGTTTTGAGATTTTCGATGTACGCTTTTCTTTTTTGTTATTTTAAATTTCTAAATTTTTGGAATGGTTCTTATTTGCCTAAATCCTCTGAAATACTTGAGAAGCATTTAGTTCGAAACAAGCTGACAAATTGCATAATGAATATGTATCCTGGAACTTTCAAATGCTGAGAAGCTTCAAGCTAACGAAGTGAATTTCAAAGAATTGTAAATGCAGAGTAGTAGCATCAGCTGAAAATTTTCGAAATTTGCAGCTTAATTCATTCGAGCAATTATGGATTAATTTCGTAAATGAACGATTACAACAATTCTTCAATCACCACATGTTCGTTCTTGAGCAAGAAGAATATAAACGTGAAAACATCGCATGGACTTTCATTGATTTCGGTCTCGATTTGCAAGCCTGTATCGAACTGATTGAAAAAGTAATACATTCGGGTTTTGTTTCTTGGGCTAAAACTTAATAGAACAGAAACATCCGAAATTCTTTATTCAAGAAAATTTCACAGTGAATCAAATAATTAGAACGGAAAATAATTTCCCCTGTTGAATTTCTAAATCTATTAAATTTTTTAGCCTTTGGGTATTATTTCGATGTTGGATGAAGAGTGTATCGTGCCAAAGGCAACTGATATGACATTCGTGCAAAAGCTAAACGATCAGCATCTCGGTAAACATCCCAATTATCAAAAACCGCGACCGCCGAAAGGAAAACAAGCTGAAGCTCATTTTGCTGTTATTCATTATGCTGGCACCGTATGTTTCCGAAAATTTACTTATTTCGTTTTCAAATTCAACAAAAAGTTTTGGCAAAGAATTGTGAAGTTTGTCGTAACGAGACAAAATCTGAAGAATGACAAAAAATGATGAATGGAATTGTTTCAAAATCAAATGGGATATTGAAAATGAGAAAAAAAAAGAGAAGAATTACTGATTTTCTTTCACAATTTGAAATTTTATATTTCCCGCGATTTTTGACTTTATTAGAATCAGTCGATCAATAACAAAAATCTTTAGATATAGAAAATTTTTTAAATTAATTCGATAATTTTCAATCAATCCACAGTCTCTCTCTATTCTAAACAATTCTAAATTTTATTTCACACAAAAAAAAAAAAATATACATATATAGGTGCGATACAACGCCAACAACTTTTTGGAGAAAAATAAGGATCCGCTGAACGATTCAGCTGTTGCCGTCTTGAAGCACTGCACCGGCAATCAATTACTGCTAGATATTTGGGATGATTATCAAACTCAGGAAGAAGCAGCAGAAGCCGCTAAAGCTGGCATTGGTGCATTAATTGTGTTTATAATAATCATAAGTTTGAATAACCTAACCTGAAAAACTACAAGATTTGAGCTTGATTCCACAGCTAATTAGCTAGCTAAGTCTGAACAGTATTAAGATTTAATTTGCAGAGACTGGAAAGATTCGAGAAGGAAATTTGAATTTCTTAAAAATTATTTATGGTATAATGAAGCCTTTGCTGTTTTATTTTGGTTCAAATGAAATGAAGCCTTTTTTGATTTCTTGAAGAAAATCCATGTTTTGGGGTAACTAAATTATGTAGCAAATAACTTGAACTAATTAGTAAGTCGACATGAATGCCGATACTATGTTATGTGTATTGGGAACATGAGGAGAGTTTGTAATCATCAACAAAAGGCTTAATTGAAAAGAAATGTTTCATTGAAATCTTAATATTACGAAGTTATTAATATGACTTTTTTATTCTTTAACCAAATCAGATCAGTGAATCAACGTAATGTTGACCGGTTTAGAAGGTGGACGTAAGAAGGGTAAGTCAGCATCGTTTATGACTGTATCAATGATGTATCGCGAATCACTGAACAACTTGATGAATATGTTGTATCAGACGCATCCACACTTTATCCGTTGTATTATACCGAACGAAAAGAAAGCTAGCGGTAAGTTGTTCGAGACTAAACAAACAAACAAGACGACAGATCTATGATTCTTTCATTATCAGTTGCTTATTATTAAATTACTTAAAGATTTATTTGATTTAGAAATAAGTATCATACCAATCGATTGATTAGTTATTTTGAATAATCTTTAGGAGTTATCGACTCGGCATTAGTGTTAAATCAATTGACCTGTAATGGTGTGCTAGAGGGTATTCGAATTTGCCGCAAAGGTTTTCCGAACAGGATGCTTTATCCTGATTTCAAGCATCGTTATTCTATCCTTGCTGCTGATGCAGCAAAAAATGAGGATGAGAAAGTCGCATCAACGGGTATTACTGATTTTTTGTGCAATAATGGCAAACTGAACGATGAGGAATTCAAAATGGGCTCAACGAAGATCTTCTTCAAAGCTGGCATCTTGGCTCGTCTTGAGGATTTGCGTGATGAGGCGCTACGTGTCATAATGACGAACTTCCAGGCCAAAATTCGAAGTTGGTTAGGTCTAGCTGATAGAAAACGTCGCATACATCAGAAGACAGGTAATTTAATTTACTTTCCTTGTTCATTTCTTTTTTCCTTAAATTTCTTCCTCATAGATCATTTTTATTTGAATTTCGAGGAAATTTCGAATTATGCTTAAGAGTTTAAACAACTTTCTTTACTTTTGCTTAGATTTTCCCCTTTTAATTAGTGGAAAAATGAAACTTGATAATTGGCTAAAGCAAAATTTAAACTAGATGTTTTTAATATTTATAACAATATATATATATAGATATTTTTTTTTAATATATATCTTGAACTTATGATTCAATGGAATGGATTAAAAGTTTAGAAATCCTGAATTCTCCGACTTGCTTTTTTTTACAAAATGTAGCTTTTGACATATTTTGCTTTTCGTAGCGCGAAATAAGTCATAAAATATTAACAGAACAATTTGTTGACACCAAGTTGGTTAATTCCAGGTTTGCTGACAATCCAGCGCAACATTCGTATGTGGTGCTTGTTGCGTACCTGGGAATGGTTCAAGTTGTATGGTCGTGTAAAGCCAATGTTGAAGACCGGTAAAGAAATAGAAGAAATAGAAAAATTGAGCGAAAAAATTAAAACTTTGGAGGAAACACTGGTGAAGGAGGAGGGAAACCGAAAAGAATTAGAAACAAAGGTAAGTTGTTTCTCATTTAGCAGCATTTTTGACAAATTTGCTTTAGTACAAAAATGTATCGTATGCATTCCAATATCAATGTTGTCACTATTATTATCATCCCAGTTTATTATCCCCATCAGTATTATTGATTACCAGAATCTCATTGTTATCTTAAAAACTTATCAGTTCTTCAAATTTAGTTTATGATCTTTGCGAATACAGTAAGACAGCCTAAATTTCTCTATTAAAAAAATAATTATCCTTGATTTCTTTCAGTACATTGAGAAATAAAACAGACTACCTTATTTTTCACAACAAAAAAGGGATCAATTTTTGGAAAGTAGTAAAGCAAAAGAAGAAAAAAAGAAAAAACTGATTTAGACCAAAAAAATCAATAAGTTATGAATAAAAAAAAGAGAATGAAATGATTGTTTATTTAACATTAAAAGCTGAGATATCTCTGAGAGGACGTTGAAAACTGCGAAGATTTCAAAATTTAAAATAATACACCCGAAAAATTTAATTTTTGGGATGATTCGTCTTTTTATCTCTTTTAAAATTTTTTATAATATCATACGGTTAAGAATCAGAGAAATGAAATATTGAAAAATTAAAGATGCAAAAAAGAGCAAAATTTTGCTAACTTTCTGCATCATTTTGATTCATTGCCTTTCTGACCTATGAGTTGCTCGCTTTTATAATTTTTGTGGATCAATTTGGTATTAGAAAACAGTATCTTCGCAAGATGAAAAAGCTGTGAAGCGATTCTTTCATGAGTTTTGCCGTAGTTGGTTGAATATATGCACAATGAATTTCAAATGCAGCGTTAGGAGTTTATAACTTCTTTCTTAAGTTTTTTTTTCTTTTTTTAGAGAATTTTGTTTAAATAAATTTCATTGAATTTATAAATAAAAATAAAATGGGTAAAAATAATATGATTGAAATAAAGAAAGAGAATACTAAGGAAAGAACAGTGAGGTTAGAAAGAAGCGCAAAAAACTATGTGTTATTATAGCATTGTTCTATTTTGAACTTAATCCTTTTTCTTTTGTTAATCAAAGAAATATTAAAAAAGAAAAACTTTTAGATTGCCGATTTAACCCAAGAGAAAAATCAGTTATTCGAAAACTTGGAAAAAGAAAAAGCGCACTTGGCTGAATCCGAAGAACAAGTTCAGAAACTAAATGCGCTAAAAGCAGACATGGAACGACAATTGCAAGAACTAAATGATCAGGTTGCAGAATTGGATGATCGAAATGAAAACTTGAACCGAGCTAAACAGAAGGGTGAACAAGAAATCAGCGAGTTAAAAAGGAAGAATCAGGTACGAAGCTAAGTTTTAAAATAATTGAAATTCTCGAAAATCCAGATAATTTAATTCAGTGAACAATGAAGTTAATCTTAAATTGATCTTGAATGATAACTAAATTAGCAAATATTTTTACTTTTAGGAATTGGAGATGTCACTGAAGAGAGCTGAAAATGAAAAGCAGGCTCGTGAACAGAACATTCGTTCATTGCAAGGAGAAATGGCTAATCAGGATGAAGCCATTGCCCGTGTTAACAAAGAAAAGAAACAACAGGAAGAGGTATGAAATGAATTATTTTTCGAATTTAAAAAATTAAAACTACAAAGATATAGTTCAAAAACTGTTGTTGACAAAAATTGCAGCCAATATGACAAGTGATTTGATTTTCAAATTATAAGTAAGCTTAAAGTTTTGTTATTTAGTTTAAATTTTTATATATCTTTTCAGCTCTTTCCCGTCCTTTTTTCCACATTCTTTTTAAATCTTTGCTCAATCTCTTCTAAAAATTAGCAAAAATTTTCAAACTTTTTTACTTCATTTTATAAATTTTTCTCTGAATTTATAGTGCAGTAATCGATTTGCAGATAAATAGAAAATTAATGGAAGATTTGCAAGCTGAAGAAGACAAAGTTAATCACATACAGAGACAGAAGGCAAAAATCGAACAGCAGTTGGATGATGTTAGTATAATTTCTTGTTTTTGTCCTGTAGAAATGTATGAAGTCTAATCAGGTATGGTTCAAATGAACGCGGAATTTTCTTTTTATCTCATCATTTCCAGTTGGAAGAAAAGGTAGAACGTGAGAAGCGCACACGCCTGGATTTGGAAAAAGCTAAACGGAAAGTGGAAGGTGATTTGAAAGTGGCGCAAGAGAATATCGATGAAATCACCAAACAAAAACATGACATTGAACAAATTTTAAAAAGGTAGAAATAAAATTGAAAAAAAAAGAAGAAAAATAATAAGAAAAAGTGAAGGAAAAATTGAAATTGAACGAATGCGATCAGAATAAGTTAAGGTTACCTGATGAAAGTTTGATAAATAATTGATAAAATGGGACGAAATTACTTCAAATGCTTACTTTCTCTTTGATTTCTATTTCAAATTTACGAAATTTTGATTGCAGGAAAGAAACAGACTTGATGAGTGCAGCGGGTAAACTCGATGGGGAACAATCAATGGTCAGCAAGTTGCAGAAACAAATCAAGGTTCTGGAAGGCCGGTGAATATTTCATTATTTAAACTAAATTTTGATTAATAGTGGAACACTCAGTATGCTGAAAATTTAGGAATAACTGGAAATTTCTAAAATTGTTTCATTTGAATCAAATCTAAAAACTAATTGCATATTTTGTTCCAGTATTGCTGAACTTGAAGAAGATTTGGAGCAAGAGCGACAGTCACGTAGCAAATTAGATCGTGCAAAAGGAGACTTACAACGTGAACTGGATGAAATAACGCAGCGTTTAGATGAACAAGGTGGTGCAACTGCGGCGCAAATTGAATTAAACAAAAAACGTGAAGCTGAAATGGCCAAATTGAAGAGGGATTTGGAAGTATGTTTTTAATTATTTGTCTAAAATTTATCTAAATGAGCCTCATTACCGATGTGTGAATGAAATGACAGCAACTTTTTTTCTGTTAAGATTTATTATTCCTCTCATTCAGTCAAATCTCGATTATCCTACCATTATCATTATTGTTTTCAGGAAAACAATATGAACCACGAATTGCAAATCTCGGCGCTACGTAAGAAGCACAATGATGCCGTTGCGGAACTTAGTGATCAACTTGAGCAGATGCAAAAAATGAAAGCTAAATTGGACAAAGACAAAGCGCAAATATTGCGTGATCTGGAAGAAGCAAACGCAAATGCTGATGCCGAGAGTAGGCAGAAACAGGAATTCGAGAAACAATCGAAACTATTGGAAATGCAATTTTCGGAGCTTCAATCAAAAGCCGATGAGCAGGTAATGAAAATTAAAATTGTTTTGACAATTCTTGAAAAAAAAAAATCAAAACATGTAAATTCGGCTTATCAAAAAAACAAATACAGTTAAGCTTATCAAAAGGAACGAATACAGTTAACAAGATTGATGCACCAAAGAAATTCCAGAATATACAGTGTGCTGACGTGACGACACTATCTTTCTCGACAGCATCGTAAAAATAGAAAGCAACGGCCTAAATTGGTTTTTTGAAAATAATTATAATGCAAAATGCTACCAAAAATAATAAATGGTTTTGCAGGTCATAATTTTTTGTGTGTCAAATATGAAGTATTGAAATATTTAATTTATTTCTTTTTTGTCTCTTTTTTTTCAAAAAAGTTGCCCTTTTCTTATAATCATTATTTCGCAAGATGTTTCATTTACTGCAATTTTGAAATAATTTTTTAATTGAAAAAATTTTTAGACTCGTCTAATCAACGATTTCACTGCACTAAAGAACAGATTATCGAATGAGAATGGTGATCTTTCACGACAGTTAGAAGATCTCGAGAATCAGGTATTCTCATCTAATTACTCGATTTGTATTAGTTCAAGTTAAATTTAGCAAGTCATTTTTTTTCTTTTTTTGCCAATAATTTAATCAATTGCTAAAACCATGGAAATTATTTTTAAAATCATTTCTTTTTTTTTCCTTTAGCAGCAAAAATGGAAAACTGACTGGATTTTCGATAATAAAATTTTATTTGGTACTTGCAGATTAATGGACTTCATCGATTGAAAGGGCAACTTTTGAGCCAGTTGGAAGAAGCGAAACGAATAGCTGAAGAAGAATCAAGGTTACTTACTTATCTTTTTAACTGAATTTTGAAAATCCGAAATTTCATTTATAAATTAAAGTTTTATTTTTCTAATCTCTTTCGAATATTTCTGATTTAATATTTCCAATTTTATCTAGAATTTCAATAATCTTTAGAGAACGGCAAAATCTGGCAGCGCAAGTGAAAAATTTGGAGCATCAAAATGATAATCTCCGTATTCATGCTGATGAAGAATCTGAGGTTGTACAACACGTATTTATTTTATAGTTTTTCTGTAAAAAAAAAAAAAAAAACTAGAAAACTAAAAAAGTTTTTTAAATTAATGCAATAATTTTTGACTTTCCTTTTTACCTATTTCACAGTGTTTTATTTTATACAGGGTAAAGCCGAATGTTTACGTCAAATGAGTAAACTCAACGCTGAAATTCAACAATGGAAAGCACGATTTGAAGGTGAAGGACTGGCAAAGATGGAAGAAATCGAAGAAGCTAAGTAAAGTTTTGAATTGTTAAAATGAATGAGATAAATGTTTATCCAAAAATCTTAGAAATTTTCAACAACTGAAAAGTGATATAAAATTTTTTAAATTTGAAAATTCAGGCGCAAGCTTATGGAAAAGGTGCAGGATCTTACAGATGTAAATGAAGCAGCAAACGCGAAGATTATGTCTTTAGAAAAAACTAGGCATAAGCTGATGGGTGATTTGGATGATGCTCAGGTAATTTCTGTGCTGTTTTGATAAATTCTTAATGCTAGGTTAATTTATGCAAAATAAAAATTTCTTTTGTTTGGTTCGTTGTATTGTCACCACAAAAACTGTCTTATGTAAGGCGGCATCTAACTCCATTTGGAAGAGGAATTCCGAATTCCAAATGCTGATTAACAATTTAGCAACATCTATACCTTTTATGAAGTGAGAAATATAGAAATCTTCGTTGACTTGCTGTTAAAATATTTGTGTCTTTAACAATCTAGTTAATTCTTCCGTGAAATAATGCAAAATTCAGGTTGATGTTGAACGTGCAGCGAGTTATGCTGGAGCTTTAGAAAAAAAACAAAAAGCATTTGATCGTATAATAGAAGAATGGAGGAAGAAATGTGACGATTTGGCAGCTGAACTTGAGAGTGCACAGCACGACAATCGCAATCTCTCTACCGAATTGTTCAAATCCAAGAGTACACAAGATGAAATGCTTGAAGTGAATAATTTTACTTCTCAGTTTATACTTTAAATATTATATTTTGGAAAAAAAGAAATGAAAGTTTTTAGTTTAGAAATATTGAGGATAAAAAATTTTTTTAGTTAAAAATCTATGAATTATATGCTATAAAAATAAAGTTAATTGAACTGTTGCGTTTCGGTCCAGATATAATCAAATGAAATGAAATAGAAATTCAAAACATTTGAATTAAATCAAGCCTGAAAATTTTCAGCAAATAGAAAGCTTACGCCGTGAAAACAAATCGTTAGCACTAGAAATCAAGGACCTAACTGATCAACTTACCGAAGGTGGACGCGCGGTACATGAACTGCAGAAAATGATGCGTCGTCTCGAAGTTGAAAAGGAAGAACTGCAAAAAGCGCTGGATGATGCTGAATCTGCTCTGGAAGCTGAAGAAGCCAAAGTTTTGCGAGCACAGGTAACTTTTCCAAAACGAGAGAAAATGATTTAGATCGAAGAGAAAATACAGCAGTCAATTTCAAAGAATTTGGAAAGCATGAGAGTCAGTTTCGAATTTTGAAAATCTGAGAATAGAATTTCCGGAAAAAATGATGCTTGTATATAAAATATTTGTTTATTTGTAGGTTGAAGTGTCGCAAGTACGTGCTGAGATCGAGAAGAGAATCCAGGAGAAAGAAGAAGAATTCGAGAATACACGTAAGAACCATCAGCGGGCACTTGAAAGCATGCAAGCAACTCTTGAAAACGAAATGAAAGCTAAACAAGAAGCGTTACGCATTAAGAAGAAGCTTGAACAAGATATCAATGTCAGTAATTTTTTTTTTTTGTATCACAAAATTCATTATAGTATTTGAAATACATCTGTAAAATGCTGAAAGACCGAATAATATCATCAGCTGGATAGCAGACTTTAAATTATTGGAATCTATTTAAATTGATTCTGAATAAACTTCGGTTACATTGATTCTGGAATTCAGTACAATATTTTTTCTTGTCAGGAACTTGAAGTAGCTCTTGATCATGCTAATAAGGCGAATGCGGATGCACAGAAAACAATAAAACGCTATCAGGAACAGATCCGAGAATTGCAGATGCAAGTTGAAGACGAACAAAGACAAAAAGATGACCTTGCGTAAGTGAACTTTTCATAATTAAGTTTATAATTATTTATGATAATTGAAGTTATAAGCAAAAAGATATAGGAGTCAGTCCCTTTTTTTATTATAATTTTGTTTTCAGGGAGCAATTATCCAACATACAAAAGAGAGCAGCAATTCTGCAAGCTGAAAAAGATGAACTTAATAATCAAGCTGAAATGGTGGGTTGTGTCATTCGTAAATTTAAAGTTATCCAATTCAAAAAAGCAGTAAAGATTCAGAAGAGAATATAACCTCTGATGTCATTCAAATATGTTCTTTATTACTGATTTCATTTGATTATAGGCTGAACGTGCTCGTCGCTCTGCTGAACAGGATGCTATTGAATTGCGTGAAACAGTAAACGATTTAACGAACCAAGTTAATGCAATAAACAATACAAGGAGGAAGTTGGAATCTGAGTTACAGACTATCCATGTAAATTTACATGTTTTGATGCGTCCTTTATAATTTCACATTTAAAAAAAAAATGAAAAATCTATTGAAATATAATTTAAATGAAGACAATTTTCGATTTTTTAAGAAAATTTTTTAACGAAAAACGAAGAAAAAAAAGTTTTTTGAAAACATTTGATCTAAAAGAATTCATGCTTATAGCCTTCCCAGAAAATTATGAATTTCAGGTAGAATTAGATGACGTAACTTCACAACTTAAGAATACAGACGAAATGCTAAAGCAAGCATCCGCAGATGCAGCACGACTTGCAGAAGAGCTGCGCCAAGAACAGGAACATTCGATGCATATAGAAAGAATGCGCCGTGCACTCGAAGTGCAAATCAAGGAGATGCAGGTTGTGTTTTGGTATAAATCGGAAAATTTGTGATAATAATAAAGAATTTCGATGGTTTAAAGTTCTTGAAATGGAATTTTCAAATAAGTGTCAGTTTTATTTTTCATATCATTTTTCCAATTTTCAGGCGCGTTTAGATGAAGCGGAACAAGCGGCACTGCGTAGTGGACAAAAAATAATTGCAAAATTGGAGATGCGTATCCGGGAATTGGAGCAGGAATTAGATGGTGAACAAAGACGAAGCTCAGATTATGAGAAGGAACTGAAAAAAAGTGACAGGCGTAACAAAGAATTGCAATTCCAAGTAGATTTAGATTTTAAGATTAAGAATTTTCGATTAGACTGAATGAAATCAAAACTTTTCTTTCCAAATTATTAGTTGAACGTTGCAGTGCGAAGAAGACAGAAAGAACAGTGATCGATTAACGGAACTAGTAGATAAATTGCAAGTCAAAATTAAGGTCTACAAGCGACAAGTTGAAGAAGCGGTAAGCTGAAATTCTTCTCTTTCCTGAATGTGTTAGATCCAATATTTTTAAAGATTCTTTAAAGAAAATGAAAAGGCGAGTAAAAATTCAACGGAAGATTAGACTTAGGAATTTGTCAATAATGATCAGAAACGGAACTAGACGCAAAATTGAATCGTTCATTTATTTATTTAGTACTAACTGAACCCGGCCATACTTCGCGCGGCCGATCCAGCAGCGCTATACGAGCCGGCCATGCTTCTCGTGACCTGAAAAGAAATAAATAAAAAAAACACACCTTATCTATGTAAAAACACGCGCCTAATCGAATGGAGCATTTTATCAAAATTTCAAAGCAGTCGATGAAGAACTTGCAGCCTTGCAACCACAATGAACATTTACATTTTATTTACATAGATTCCTGATTCCCGAATTCTTGTTCGTTACAGGAAGAAGTAGCTGCAGTTAATCTAGGCAAATATCGACAGTTGCAAACACAACTTGATGATGCCAACGAGCGGGCGGACATTGCAGAAAATTCCTTGGCAAAGCTTCGGTCAAAGAATCGAGCTTCAACGATTGCTCCACTAGCTATTAGTGCTAGTGCTGGCTTCATACGAGCGCCATCTCAATTAGATTTGGCGGAGTGAAATAACGAATTATTTTATGCTTTTAAAGTTCTATGTGCAAGCTTTAAAAGTTACAGACTTGCTCATTTTCCTTTTACCGTCTTAAGTCTTTTAAATTGAGCATAATTTACATTTCAGTTTCAAAGACATTATTCATTTGCTAGATAGTTATCATTTACATGCATTATTACTGAATTATTATTGAGAATCAATTGATGAGAAGTTTGCTTTTTTCCCTTTGTAGTCAACGTTTTTCAGTAAGTTTCACATATTCTGTGAAGTTCATAAATTAATTGTTAAGCGATTTTCAACTTTTTATAAATCCTGAAATAATTTACGAGAAAAAACCGTATATTATATTGTATTATGTACATCATCTGCTTCCATGGGGTGCTATTTTGTACAGAGCATTTCATTTGACCCACAATTATCTTTTCCAGAATCATTTATTAACTTAATACATTGCTATCATCATTCTTCCTCAAATTTTAATATTTTTTAGATTTCAACGATTTATTTTTTCCTGAAACATATCTTCATATCTTTTCTTCTTTTGCCATTAAATTCAATACGATCGTTTTCATAGTTCCGAAACACTTTGGGTCTAGTTTTGGATATCAGCTTGAATATCCAACCGTAATTGCACATCAGATTATTTAGGTCATGTTCTTTTATCCATTCTTCATTATTTGACCCTTCACCTTTCATCGATGCTCCTATTATCACCCCTTCTGTTTTGGCTTAAGAACGGTGTACATTATGCTTTTTTACCGCAGCATAATATCTTCATTACGATATGTACATTTTATTGTAATGGAAGTGAAATCGGACGGCAAAGTTCGTATTTTATTCTAACTGTGTGATTTTAATTCATCGTGTGTTTTGCAAACTTTTGCCTTCTTTTAATTATTATTTATCATAATTTGTTTCTTTTGGGGGGAAGTTACGTATATGCTATCAATAAAAATATAAATTTGAATCCTAGACTCTTGTATTCTTGCATCGTGAAAAATAAAAACCAACAGGCATCAAAAAAGATGAAACTAAACCAAAATTTCCCGATGTTTTAATGCATAATATTACAAAAGATGATCTTTGCCAAATCATTTGTTTCATATAAATTTATCAAGAATCAACACGGAAATGAATATGAACGAATTGATAAATGATGTGTACATTATGTTAAAAATTAAGAAAACTAGTAATGGTGCCGGATGCATCCGAAAGAAAAATGGTTTACCTGCTTAAAATAGATAAGCTAAAACAAGTTTGGATAAGATGGAAGAATACTTCGAGTACGAAGATACAAGAAGATTTTTTTGAGGAATGCATATCTTTCTGCAAGAGTAACCAACAGTATCATTCTATGCTTTTTTATTAATCCAGACTTTTCCGTTAAAAACTTTATCCGTTACATATTTCTCTGTTAAATTTACTGTTCTATGTTTTCTTGTTATCCGTACTTGCTACATGTTTTTTAGGTAATTTCACCTATTGCAAAACTCTTTATTAACTTAGTCTATTTTATGTCTTTTTTTTTTTATTACTTAACTTCATTCTCGCATCCTATTTGGTCAGTTTTACCTCTTCTATACTTTTCGTTTCCGTTTTATTAAATACTCCATTATTTTATTATTTGATCTTAACTTTCATGCGCTTTTTTGTCAATGTCTGTATCAGAAGTTTTTACTTATATTTGAAGCGTATGCTGTTGGGAATTTTCGGAAACTTCTAAGGAAAAATATTGAGGAATAACCTTTTCGTTGTGTTCAACTCGAGTAATTAACCGACAAATGCAGAAGAGTCGATAATTAATACTTTATCCAGCATTAATTCCGAAATAATTCAGAGACAGAATTATATCGATATTATACCGCGATTGATAAAACAACTGAATTTGAAAGAAGCAGATGTGAATTCTTGTCGGATCTAAAGGAATAATGACTCTGCTAATATAAAAAACCCCTCTCGGGGAAAAAGAAGAAGGTTTACAGTGGAGAGGTAGGAATGAGCATCATTCTATGAAGGAACAATAACATGAGCATGAGGAACGATGTCTTGCTACAAACCTAAAGCGGGAGATGGGAAAGATATTAGAAATGTATCTAGTGATAGAATGGGAAGATAAAATTTACAGATAATGAGTTACGATTAATATAATTGATTATTGGATATATTTCTATTATAATTAATTTCGATTTCCCGACATGTGCTTTCGTTAGCTTTGTTTTTCGCATGATTTCTCTTGCTCTGGATTGATGAAAATTCAGCACGGTGAAGCGGTTATAGAATCATAGTTTTCTATATAATTTAGATAATTATTCGCATGGATCACCGTCATTAATATACAAAAAATCTATAATGTTGCAAAAATCTCAACAAATATGTATCTGATAGGTTTTCTAAATACAGTTTCAATTTTTTCCACATTGTCAGCTTTATGTATTATATTGTATAGAGAAATCACCGTATTCTGTTGTATCGTCAAATTTCTGTATGCTATTGTATAAGAAGTGTAAATAACAAAAAAGAAAAGAGCCAAAAATTAAAGTCTTTTGCAAAAACTAATTAAAACAAATTAGTTCCTTTAAAAAAAAAGAAAAAAAAACAAAAAAAAAACGAAGTTTTAAGCAAAATAATAAACAGGAAAAAAACATCTGTACTAGCATACATTTAATTAATTTTTTGGTGGCATTCCGCATACAATTTCAAGATGCTCATTAGTTACCAATCATCAAAATATTATTATCCCAGAAAACATCAAAACAATAAGAGACAGTTTGCTGGATTGCTTAAAAATTTTTATAAGTAAATTTTATATTTCAGATTAAGAAGCATTATACATTTTCCTATATAATTTCACTGATTCAGCAAAAAGTTTCAGTATGTGCATTCTGGAAGCTGTATTGCAATTTGTGGCGATAGAATTAAATCCTATTCCTGATCTTATCGCTTATACTCCATATATATATATATATATATATATATGGAGTATATATATATATATATATATATGTTCATAATTCATCTATTTTCCCATATTTTAAGGATTACTAAATTTTGATAACTCGAACGAATCAAATTTTATGTTACTCACATCAATATAACACAGATGATTATAAGAATGAATGAATCACGAAAAAATAGTAGTAATTCATTTTTTGAAAAGATTTCATATCAGAGATTTGAATATTACTGAATGTTTTAATTGAACAGCTTTCAGTTTCTCCATAAAATTGGATATAATACTTTCTAAAGTCATATTTTTAGTCAGTTTTTATCATGGCAATTTAAAAAAAAAAGAATTTCTAATATCCGCCATTATAGTTTTATGAAGTAAAAATCACGCTATCTTTTAATGATCATTTGGTACACTGACAACGAACAGCCATAAGTCAAAAGAGACTTTTCCCTTAGGTGGAACTTTTTTTTCTTTCTTTTTATTCGCGAAAATTGTGGCTTTTGCAGTTCCCTTTAGTTTTAATTTCATTCGTAGCTCCTAGTATTTCTGAGTTCGCTTCCAACCGCGATAATTTATTGTCATTATATTCTGTTAGTTATTCCGAAGGAGTTTTATGCTTAGTTTCAATGAAATTTATAAATCCGTCCCATATTTGTAGCACAAAAATTTTGATTGTGATATATCGAGATGAATGTTGCGAATTGTTCTATAGCCCGGGGCTTGTAAACGGTTTGCTAAAATGTTATGAGTATTGTTGGGTGACTGCTAGATCAATTTGACGGTTAGTTTGATGGGTCGTTGTGCAAATTATTGTCTTCCGAAGTTCTTTTTATGAGAATATGAAGTAAAAAGCAACTTTTTCTATGAAGATATTAAGTTGAACGAAACAACAGTATGGTGTTTGTAGTCAAGTTAGTTATTTTGTTTATACTGGAATTTTATAAGAATAACATTGACGTAGTCCACTTGCTTTTTCATATAAAATTTTGGCTAATATGTCTATGCCACAAATTATCATTTCCAGACTCGTTTTTAACAAATTTTTTGTTTATCTTAAAGTTTTTAGTCGCTGTTATTATTAGCGATGATCTTCGAGGTTAGGAAGAACGAAATTATAAATTCTATTTTAAATACTTCGTCGAAGCATATCAAATTTTTTTCCTATGTCTTTTCTCCCTATGCATATACAGTAATTTTGTATATAATAACCAAATACAAATGATTTATATATTTTTGATATTTGTCATTAGAAAAAAGTGGAAACCAAATCTCTCATATTGAAAATACTTCATGATTTGACTATTATATACAAATCGGACTCATTTCAATCAGTTATTTCACTCAATTAAAAAATTTACATTTATATACTTCATTGTTGTTATAAAAGGATCTATATTTAAAATAAGTTCAATAATAAAATAATTATGAATGGAAGAGAATAATGAATAAAATTAATTTTTAATAGCTGTCATATTTTGTTGTTAAAAAATCAACAAGTACTTATTAATTAAACATAGTAATATATGATGCAATCGTATGATAATAGGAAGTGACATAATACTGAAATGAAAGATATCATTGATTTTTTCAATCTACAATCTAATTATAACCATCTTTGCAAATCAGAAAAATTAGATATATTTGTTGCTTGTGTGATTCAATCAGCATTTTCGAGGTTGAGAATATTTAACAATTCATAATTTTGTGAAGCTCGACATTTCAAATTGCTTTGTATTTCACCAAATGTTTATCATATTTCATCAGATTTTTAATACACTTTATAATAACGTTTTTATGATACTAACTGTTCACAAAAGATAGAATCACTAATAAACATGCATTCACTTAACGTATGAACAAAGATGATCGGGGAATATTATCCGTTTATCAAACCAACAAAAGTAAGTAATATAATTACTTACTTTTATAATAACGTTTTTTTTTTTTATTTTCTGTTAAAAAAAAAAGCTTTTTAAAAATAGTGAAACGAAAAAACACAATGTAACAAATATCAATATTGTTATTCTTCCACAGAAATGTTTTTGATTTATCGCATTTAGACAGATTTCGACAGATTAAAAAATGCATTTGTTGTATGTTTCTCTTATCAATATAACAGTAAATGCAGCAAAACAAGAAGAAGAAATTCCATATTCTTAATTTTTCATTTTTTTTTTCATTCAGATAAAACACATGAATGAAATAATTATTTGTATAGAAGTTAACGAATTCTTATCAGTTTTATCATGACATTTATACCATGGCAGAAAAAATTGAAGAAATAACATCACGGATCTTATTTAATAGCAAACAGTAATAATCATTACTAAAAACTAAAAATCAAACTATAAAAGCAATCAATGAAAGAAAAAAATTTGAAAAGAAAACATTTGAAAAAATTGAATACTAAACCATTTTAACAAAATATATCACAACAAAACTCACTTCGCTCAGATTCGAATTTCCTAATCCATTTTGCAAAATAGGTCAAATAGCATAAATCTCCAGCAATCAATCTTTTTTACGCAGCATTGCTTTAAGCTTAATCCTCAATATTTACATAATTATAAAGCATAAAATTGTCATAAATTCTGTTGTAGCTTTTTAATAAGTTTTTTAATTCTAATGGATGGTTGTACCGTAAGCACTCCTGATTTAGTGCTCACCATATATGTATCTCGTTCTCATGGTACCAAAGAACGTGCGCATACAATTTTTCTGATGATTCTTTCGTCTGCGATTTTCTCTTTAAGCAATTTGAGCGGTAATGTTTTCCAGATTAAAAATTAAAAATTGATGAAAAATTAGTTTTTTCAAGGCTAACGAAGAGTCGTCTATGCGAAAAAGACAGTATGCACTTAATTATAATGAAATTTTAGAATAATTTTTTTCTGACAAGTCAACTTTTTAGAGCTACAACTGCAAGTAAAGTTATGATTATTTGGGTTGATTTTTTCCTGGAATTCAGATGTTTGCTTCTTTCAAGAATGAAAGCTCCATCGGGCATAAAATCTTATCGAGAGACTATTTTTCGGATATTTTATTATCCTTGGAAGTCTTAATGATCGTAAATATTCTGTACAACTAAGCTTAACTGTTTGGATTGATTAATCCCGTAGAATAATAGATGGCAATATTGACATTGCCATTTTTCTGCATTTCAGAGGCAAAATCTTCTTTCAAGAGGGTAGATAATATCTCTATGGAAACAATAGTTGATTCTAACGGATATTCTGTCCAGTTGTATGGTATTACTTTACTTTTAGAATTTCGATGGCAAAATCTGATTCAGTAATTTATTGCAACAATTAACAAAAAATGCAGCCTGAATAAGAAATAAAATTTTCTATTTTATTACAGTTACAAATACCAGCAAACCAGAAATTGTTACAGAAATTACTATAGCTGTCGTGAAAATATTTGTTGCGAATTCCTTTTAGAAAAAGGTATTTATTAAATAGGGAGCAATTATGAAACAACAATTATTGGAATGTATCCAGTTAATCACTGTGTTCCTTTCCTTGGTTACTCGTAAAACAGAAGATTTCTTGTCCCTTTTGCTGGCTGTTTTGTTGATTGGAATCGAATGGCTGGGGTCGTTGTATGATAATGCTGGTAGAATACCCTTTTTGAAGACTGTTGTAGTAAAGCAGGCGCTCGTTAGCTGATCGTGGAATAAGAATGTCCTTTTGCTCCAAATCCGATCCTTATATATCCTTTCGGAATCCCTCCTTCTTTCCTGATCTCCAATTTGGCGCCTTATGATCTCGCTTTGTTTAGCCGTTAGTTGGAGCATTTGGTGGCAAACATGTTTACCCTAATATTATCGGCCTGTTGTTACATTTGAAATTACCGCTTCATAACCTTTAACACCCCTTGTTTATATCAATTTTCGGATTTTTCCGACAATGGCTACCAGTATGGTTTTTCAATTTTCAATGAAAATTTGATCTAGATGATTAATAACGAAATTCCGAAAACCTGAAATAAAAGAAAACAGTCTCACCATAATTTGTCTTCATCTATAATTGGATGCGAGCATTATCTTCAAATGATTTATTTATAAATAAATAAAGTTTTATTGTAGTTGTTAAATTATATTGTTATATTTACTTTGTTACTTGATTCAGAAAGTGTTACATCTCGCCGAAAGACTAGTACTTCAAAATCAAGGCACACCTTATTAGCCTTTCCTGCCGGTATTTGTTTTTTCTACCTTTTTTTCTAGCAAAGAATTTTTCCAATCCGTTCAGTATTTTTCACATGAACGCACTTAGAAATGATGGTCAGTCTATGGAAATATTGTAAAATGAATGTTTTTGAAAATATTTCTATGTATGATTTTAGTATAAATTTGAGCTCAGATTTTTATGTTTATTTCATCGTAGTCAATTAATTTATTTATAATATGAATAATTCAATGAAATCTGTATGATATGCAATCGCTCATCATCCACCTTCTGCAAAAGCACATATTTAACTCTTTATATAACATTTTCGATTGGCAATACTCAATTTACATCGTTTAGAAAGGAATATATCTGATTATGTTATGAATTTCTCAATTCCAATTACTCGAATGATGAAAACAACTGTTAAGAAACAAGCACCAGAAAATTTTTCAATTCCAAATACTCAAGTGATGAAAATACCTATGAAAAAACAAGCGCAAAAGGATAGTCAGTCATTCTACTATTTCCTTATTTCATCACTTTTCAACTTAAACAAAACTTATATATACAGTTACTTGCTCTTGAACTTCAAAGTTTAAAACTTAAATTAATTTTATAACATAAGAAACTTGTAGTTGTATTATAATATGACAAAAGCTTTTCGTCGGAAAAATTTTATGAGAATTACTTCCATCCTATTTTCAATCTCATTGGTCCTTAAAGAAAGATATTCTCCTCTCTCTCTCATGATAGTTAAAGTTGTTCGAGTTTTCGTCATAAAATTCATTAAAATTAACTAATCAATAGTTATTTCAGAAAAAATGCTTCCATATCTGCTTATAGTCATTTCCATTGCTGTTGGCTTTATCAGCATGACAATATTCTCGCTTTTATATTTTCATTATATTTTATCGCCACCACTAGAAATGCCATAAGTCAAATAATCACAATATTACACGCTGATTATGCTGAATGTTACTAATACTTTGATTAAAAAACTCGAAGTGTTTTTGTATTATTCAAACAGTCATAAATGTGATATTAATTGCAAAAACTTATTTCATAACACACTATATTGAACTATTTTGCACCATTTTCATTATACTTCGAATATTACATTATTCCAGACACTAAAATATATTCTAATATTATATTCTGTATTCAAGCATGAGATGAGACATGTCGATCTCAAAAAAAGTAAAAATAGAAGAATTATTATTTGCTAAATTTGCTATGCAAATTTTCTTCTAGGCCTAGAAATTTTTGAAATCTCGGAAAGAAGTAAAATCATTGCTAAAAAAGTAAAATCAAAATTTCCAAACTCATAGCGATTTTCCTAAATTTTGCATTTAGGAAAATCGCTATGAGTTTGGAAATTTTGCTATTATCTAAAATTAAAGGTAATTCTGATATGCAATGCCCTCCGTATTAAAATGTTAACGTAATTAATTTATATAAGTAATAAACTCAAAATTCGAGAATTATTTCCATTAATAGTTCAGTTTTTCAAAATCTTAATTTTCGTTAGTTTAAAGAATTATTTACTCTCTTGTGACTTAAGAATTAAAATTAAAGAGATTGACGTCGATTTGAAATCAATAATGGAAATTATGAAAGAAATATTCCGTAAATTGATGTTACTAATCAAATGGGCAATGCAGTTACACATGCTATGGTTCAAATTGTAATCAATAAGTAAAAGTCGAAATTTAGTGTAATATCTAAAATTAATTGATCAGAAAGAATGTCAGAAATGTGATAAATTGACATCAACCGTTTCATTTAAATTATTCAGATCGCTATCATATCAATTAAGTCAAACAATATTTGTGACAATTGATGCGTAGAAAATTCAGAATATATGTTTGCCTGATATATTGAGGTTTTTGTTAAAATTTAATAAAACTTGACGTGAATTAGTCATCTAATTGCGACCTTGAAATATGACGCAAATTTTTACTTCAAATATGCATAAAAAAGTTCAAAAAATCGTTTCATTGTCAAGACCGATTAATTCCACAATATCTGCTATCTATTTATCAAAGCGAAAATGACTAAAGCTGATATTATCAAAGCAAATGTGAATAGCGAATTCGTTGTTCAAATATGTGTCACACACATGTCACCATCAAAAGATGAAGCGACCGCAGTTCCATCCTCAGAACAATTATGTAAAGTGCATACTATCGATGTTTGAAAATGAATCCAAAATGAAGCATTCTTTGACTGAATCATATCTCATCTGAAAATTCTTTTCCCTAAAGAAAATAGCGACGATGATGAATATGTCAACTAGAAAGAAGCGAAAAGTTATAGGAAAATAGATTTGTCAAAGAAGGAAGCAAGGACATTCTTATTGATTAGATTGAAATTGATTTACGCAAGTGATGACTATTCCACATATATTTTTATCCTATACAATTTGTTTTATTATTTTATTTTCACTATTTTGCAATATTTTCAAGCTTGCATCTTTTTATTAGAGTTAATTGCTCCTATAAAGCATTTCTGTTCAAATAATTATTAAAACAATATGAAAAAAAATTGCTAGAAATAAATTAATTCAAATTAATACTAAAAACAATTTTTTTTCTATTTCACTCAAAAATTTAGTTTTACTTCATTCCAAATCGAAATCAATTCAATCGATCTTAATTTAATTTCACGAAACTAACTTTTTTTTCAATCTCGTCTATTTCAAGTAACTTCATATTTTTACTTTTCATATCTTTATTTTTCCTCGTTTTTAAACAATGCAAAAATAATTCGATTTAAATAATTATTGAATAGTTCATTCACTTATATTTGCTGAAAGAAATCAATAATTCATGTTGAACTTTCCTCATTTTAAAAAAAAAAGAATTTGAGATGCAATTGATGAATAATATTATGCACCATAAAGAAACTTGAAAATGTCTTTCAAAATCCGAAAATTTCAGAAACCAAAAAAATTTCAAGATGAGAATAAATACTGCATTCTCCATCAGCAAGGAAGACACAAGTAGGAAAGCGGTGATAGAATTGAATCCAAAATTTTAATATATTGCAATTATGTATTTCAGAGAACTGAAAAATATTTCCTATGATCGTAATTAAAAGATAAATCGCTGTATATTACATTAAAATTTCAATAAAATGTGATGACTGATTAATATGCAATTATTGTCGGAAAAAACTGAAATAACTGTATCGTAAAAATTTGAATTTAAATTGTTTTATACTTGTGATCATTTGATGTAATAGTGAACGGTTGTTAACTATTCACATGAGTCATTTTTTTTTGACATTGTTAATCAATTGCTACGATTTCATCATCTTCGCGTTTTTCTTTGTTTAGTTCACTACACAAATCCTTTCTTTGTGTCAAAAGATATCTATCTCACATTCTCATTAACCGTGTGACCTTGATACAATGCTTGTAATACATATTGGCTCTTTACGGCTATCTATGTAACCACACCTACTTCCTTCACGGTATATAAAGGGAGGATTTTCTCATAAGAATTCTTCACCTTCACTTCACACTTTCTACACTTGTATCCACGCCGTCACTGCTTTCAAATCCTTTCTCCCGATATTCTTTGTACTTTGGTCGACAATAAATTATCGACATATTGGACTCGTTTTACGGTTTGCGATAAAATTTTTAACTGGTCGTACGCTCAGAATTCGCTACGCGACAAAAGATATACGTAAGTAATATTGTTACGAAGTATTCCTTTTTTTTACTAATACAAAGTAGCAATTTTTATATTGCGCAAAAAATTCGCGACAATTATATATACATTAAAATTTTTGAGTAAAGTGGAAGTCTTTGAAAACTTATAAATCAAAAAAGTGGGCATTTTAATTTCTAAAATCAAGAAATGATTGCAACAAAAAAAAAAAAAAAAGATTTCCAAAAATATTTCCTATTTGTAAAAATTTTTTGTGAAATATTTGCATCATATATAATACGAATTTTATCCAACATCTTGCTGACATTTCTTATCACCTTAACCTGTATCATACATTTTGGCAGGTATATCGAAGATCATTGAGAAAATCAAGGACAAGTATAAAATCAGCCTTTTTTTTCAATTTTTATATAATTTTCTAGGCCTTTCAACGTTGGCCAAGTCAACTTTTTTCAATCAATTCTTGGCCAGTTATTGAGAAAATACATTAAGGAAACTTTATAAACATTATACTAATACATATACTGTGAAAGATCTTATTAAAAAAATTAAAAATTTGAGGAGATATCTAGAAAAGGTTTATTGCGAAGAGTTATGTAATGATAAATAACAGCTCCTTTTCGTGTTGGTGAACTATCAATGTATCAACTAAATTTAATACAAAAATGATACGTCTGATTAAAATGCGAAACTTTTTTTGCATCCAAAACGAAGTAACCAACACTGAAGGAATGCTGGTTATTTCGAAAAAACAAAAATGGAAATAAAAATTCGCTGCCAGAATTTTTCCAAATTCCAGAAGACAAGCTGAAATATTAACATTTCTGAATTACAATCAAGTTATTTTTCACAGAAAGAAAAACTAATCAGACGCTCTTTCGGAATATATTGTAAAATATCAACCAAGTTTTAATAGAAAAAACAATATGTGCATGCAGTAAACACTACGTACTTAAGATTGCAAGATGACATATGCTGCTGTCACACAGAATATGAAAGTGAAATGCATTTAAACTCACATGATCTTCTATCGACAAGAAGATCAGTCTCTGAATGATAACAGCTAACATTTGCGAAAACTATCGCAATTATTTGAAAAATCATGATTTGATTGATTACAGCTTAAGACCATGACTTGATGGATTGTAGTTTAATAAACTTTGGTTTTACAGACTGTGGTGAGTTGATGGTGCTACTGTTTCATTACTCAGAGGTTTCAAGGAAAAATATGCAACGAATCATGATATAAAAAATTATAGACGATGCAACAATCGCTGCTGCAGCGTTGTTCCATGCATATATTAAACAAGTTTTTACCTGATAAGATGATTGACTTAATTAATGAAGCAGAAAGCAGAATGAAAATTGAAATGGTTTTTTTTTCGCATATTTTAATGGAAAAAAAAAGAACATTTGTTACAATTTACAATGCCATAAAAGTATCGTAAATTGCAACAAATGATCAGTTGTTTAACGCTGAATAAGTGATTGAGCGATTGAAAGTATGAATAAAAAAAACCGTGACTTAGAGCAAGTATCATGAATATGATCCGTTTGACTTAATTTCATCAGTCTCAATTTAATTTAGATTGGAACTGGCCGATTTTGATACATTTTGCAGTTTCGATATTATCCATCGCACAAAATTGAGACAGAGAGCAGTTTTATTGTAATGAACAACGAAAAAAAAAAAATAGATAAAAAGATTTTACTAAACTATGGCCATATATTTAAATTATTATTCAGGCATAGTGAAAAAAGGAAATGCAACTTTCAACTTTCAACTCATTGGAACTGAAAATACTGGTTAGTATCAGATGTTTTTCATATCTTTATCAAGGTAAGCATTTTCTCTATCAGTAGCTTTACAACATATAGATTAGAAACTTCATTATGCATCTTGGATTTGCATGCTGAGCAATTTGGTAATCGGTAATTGAAGTAATGAATGCCCATATTTTTAGAATTTCATTCTCAAATAACTGACTTTCAAGAATCAATATTTTCCAATAAATTTAGTCCCAAAAATGTGAAACTCTTTTTTATTCAAAAATTACCAGAAATTTTTTTAACTATATAAATTTTACGACGATTACTATTATTATATTCCCGTTTGAGGAGCTAAAATTCTGGATAATAGAATTTATTTATGAACTCCAAGTTTGCAATTTATATACAATACTTGGATTTTGAAATTACTACATGCAAATCAACGAAAGAAAGCAAGCAAAGTAGTTTTCCAGTTGAAATGAAGAATTAGTCAAAATTTGAACAGCTCTGGACCGTTATTGATTTTTTTTAGTTCGAATACTCGGTATCTAACTTTTTTTGACGTTGACATCTGTTTGAAGCTTTTCAAGCATCGCATAATTTATTAGTTTTTTCAGAAGAACTACTCCTGAAAAAGATTAATATCAAAAACTCGTACTAAATTCAATTCCCAATTTAAAAATCAACTGAAACTTCAATTTCCTAATAATAACGTTCTTTCTGAAACGAGTGTAAGTCTCAGGTAATTCAGCTGCTATTAGTGCATAATCTCGATCTTACTCTTGTCCAAATACGGATCTGATTGCTAAATGCCTTGTGCTTTCGAATTTTAACTGTTACTATTAATAATGCATCACTTGCTGCTATTAATAACTATTTCGGAATTGATTTAACGCAATTTTTAAATCAAATCTCAAAAATAAGATCGCTTACCGCCGAGAATCTGAACATGTCGTTGTTTCAGTTGAACAACTGAAAATTTCTATCGTTGAAAACCTCGTTTCTGTTATTTTAAGGAATTTCGAAGAGTAATTTTGGCGGATATGAGAATATAAGTTAAAATGAAATTGTGTGCTCATACATTCTTTTTCTTCCACTTTCTGAATTTCTTGAATTCTACTGATCACCATTTTAAGTAAGTTCAAAGCACTTCATTCTGTCATTTTCTCTTTTATATTTATAAAATAAATCTGTTAAAATTCTGAAAAAAAGCATTGCATCATTACCTTACAACTTGTAATTCATTACGTGGACTTCGCACTCGTTTCATACATTTATCGTAGAAAATTTCGTTAGCTGACCGGGTTTTCCCAGTTTCACCGAGCAATTTATGGGCTTTGATTCTGGATAATTTGGAATGCGGAATCGAAATTTCCTTCTCTCCGTAGACTATAAATATATTTTCATTTTTTGTCTTGCAGAAAATTAAGGCTAGTATGTTGTGGACAAAAATGATTGCAACATGGCTCAAATATATTGGAAACACATAATTAACTTATGCATCTCTGCTATAAATTGTGGTCCTAATGCTGCAAACAAATTGGGGAATTTCGCTTTTTTGGAAAAAAAGAAAATTTCAGCAAATCAAAATCTTCTGCTAAATTTAAAAATATAAAACACCTTAGTATCAGAATAAATAAATATCAGAATAAAAAGTGAGGAATGAATCCAAAAGTTGAATTTCTAAAAATTTGTTAACAAGTTATACATTCCGAGATGAAGATGAAACGGACAAATAGGCATAAACTTATAAACATGAGCTTCCCAATGAGTTTTTTAATGTTTGCATATAATTGGTAAAATCAAAAGATTCTCGAAGAATATTTGCAAGAGATGTTTTTAAGGCTAAAAATAGCAGAAGATTTTTAATGATTTTGGCCATTTTGCTTGATGTTACTTGATAATTTTGGTCATTTTGCTTGATGATATTTGGTGATTTTGCCATTTCGTTTCTCAATTATTTGTCTAACTTTAAAAATCATCAATAATGAGACTTTTAATCTTCTTAACAATTGATTGCATGAAAATATCCTATTCTTACTGTATCATCATTTTTTGCGGAATGAAATTTTGTTTTATTCCATCAGAGATCGAAAAATAATGATACATAGAAATTCTTAAAAAATGACTTTAAAAGACGGAATAGAATTTTCATTTTATATTCATAACTACATGCTATAAAAGGTAAGCAATATGCGGCAAAACATAATTATTATATAATTATTATGTATTCATTATATTCACATCTTAACTAATTATCATATATTCATCTCTTGACTTGCTCAAGGTTAAAGATCAAAGGTATGAAATGATCGTCTAGTTCGTCGAGACAACAGCTTATTGAAATTAAAATTAAATGTAATAATACATCAAATCATCAGCAAACAACTATTTAACATATCATGCATGCATATACTTTTGCACTATCAACATTTTCTTATTTTTTTCAACAATTTTCATATATTTCAAAAAGAATAAGAAATTAAAGTTGTTGTAAACTTTCAATTTTCGAATTTAATTCTCTGTGATCAATTTGCAAATGAGAAATATATGTAAGTTAGATTTGGTTTATATAAAAACGTTATTGATGATGAAGATAAGCGATCTGGATCTTTGGAAAACGATGAGAAGAATAAATAATTAGCTTAATTGTGACACATGCCATGAAATTCTAAGCAAAATCCACTTTTTTTTTTCTGGAATTTCATGACGTATGTTTCACTTTTTCATTGGTATGTTCCACTTTTGAATGCATATTTAACTTTATTTCACCAACATTTCATCTAGATGGAAAGAAAAAAAAAGAAAATTTAATGAAAAAATGTTATTCGTGCTTTTCGTTCTCAAAAGGCAACAATTTTAAAGATGCCAGAAATAGATGAATGATCTGAGACTTTATTAAAATTGAAAGAAATGACGGTAAAATATATTCATACCAATGTTTGCTTGTTGTATTGGCAATTCATCCAATGCTAAATAGTTTAAATGTGACTGCCGTTTGCGAATTGTATCGAGATCCGTTCGAA
Source organism: Onchocerca volvulus (assembly GCA_000499405.2). NCBI lineage: Eukaryota > Metazoa > Nematoda > Chromadorea > Rhabditida > Onchocercidae > Onchocerca > Onchocerca volvulus. Next base: position 22,169,653 of record HG738138.1, on the reverse strand, counting down.
TTGCTTCAACAGAAGCTATGATTGTAAATATAATTTTTTCAAAATATCAGATATCATGCATATTTTTCAGCATTAAAGTTATATTTTTATGAAAAACTGAAGTCTTCTAAATCTATAGAATATCAAGTTTTTTAAAATTATCTATAAAAGCTTGCAATCTATCAAACATGAAATTTTGAAAAAGCAAGAAAATTCAAACACTTAAAAAATGTACAAATTAGATTTTTATTTGTTCAAAAAAAGTCTAATCTCAAGAGTGTGATGTAATCAGAAAATTTACATTTCCAACCATGATGACTATTTTGTCTTTCCACAAGCATTTCGCGTGCTTTTGCTGTAAATCCACGATGAGGTGTTTTTGGATTAGTACTTTCATTCGATAAACTTCCAGAACTTTCCTGCAAAAAATATTGTATTGATGGCCTAAAAGTTTTGTTCCGACATGTTGGTGATAATCAGTTGATAACAGATAAATCATGTCACTTCCAAAGACAGTTGCCGAGAAGGTGCGAAGACAATTAAAAAAATGTTGAAGTATATAAGTTAGAAAGAAAAAAGAAATAAAAAGTAGTGAAATGATTCGGTGAAGGAACTATTTCACGTAGTTAAATGATTCCTAAAATTCTGATAAAATCGATTTGTTGTATTTTATAAAACCTTAGAAAGTTTTTTTAAGATGTTTTTTGAGCATTTTCAAAAAAAAAAAAAAAAAAGAGAAAAGACAACAGGGAAAGAAATTCATCATCATATCAAGTATATTTAAAGATTTCATTGATTAGTATTTTGATATTTTAATAATTTTCGATGAATCATATCAAGTACCACCATTTTACCAGACTAGTACCGTTAATCTTATAATCTGAACTTATATCTTGGATTAAAAACTGATTCCTTGAAATCATGAAACAGTATTTCTTAATAGAAGAGTTTTTGATTGGATCGAATCAAATCTTTGAATTCAAATAAAACCTCAAAAATGAAACGATAACAAGATAATTCAAATACTGATAACATATTAGTTAAATGTTGGAACAAAACTCTAATTAAGTACAAGAAATAAACATCCAACAAAAACTTACTGCCACAACTGCAAATGGTGCTGGTGGTTCTAGCAGCACTTCACGAGCTTTGGTAGTAAAACCACGATGTCTTGACAATCGTTCTTGCAAATCTGTATCAGACATCTGTAAAAATAAGTATTGATTGGTGTACATTGATCTAATAAGACTTTCTCATTTATTGATTCGTTATTTGCTACGAAAATCAAGAAGACAGTTTGTTAAGTTTGTCAAATTTGATAACATTTAGTTAAGATGAAATTTACTGTTTCCATTGGTAGTTAATTATAGAAACTAATGTTGAGCGATATGCGACGAAAACAGAATTCAGAAGAAACTGGGCGTAAATGAAGCATTTCTATTCCACAAACTTTAATTAATGAAATCACTGACGAATCAAAATCAAGTCTGTGAATTCCTCATGTTACGTGAAAACAACCTATCACAGACATGAGCTGCAAGTAATCTGAAAGGCGGAAATGGAATGTCTCATGAAATATGGTAGGATCTAGAAATGATTTCAGAAGTAGATCCTATTATTCTTCGAAGTTTACTTTTCATTTTTGGTTGATGTAAATGCCATTTCATCAAGAATCGAGCAATCATGTTTCAAAATTGATATTCGAATTTATTTTAAGATACCATATAGTCAAAAATATTTATATTGAGCTCATTATTTGCTAGATTCAATTGCCATAAATTTCGTGGAAATTGGTTGAAACAATTCGGAAAATGCCTTAGAAAATATATGACACTTATGCGATTATACGGTAGCGAAGACAAGGCCTCAAACTCTCTCTCTCTCTTGAAAATAACCTTTTGAAACGGAAAACAGACAAAAAGATTGGAAATAAAAGAAAATGAAATCGATGTTTTAATCGATGAATAGGACTTCCTCAATAATATTTTAGTAACCATCTAAACACTCATTAACTAATAGAATAGCAGCAAATATAAATAAAAGTAATTTTTAAGCTTTTGTTAGTTTGTTTGAAGTATTCTTCTAGTTTGAATTTAGATAAAGATTTCATTCTTTTAATCTTCAAGAACTAATTGATCAAAAACAGAATTTGGAGAGCGAAGAGCCTCATCTCGCTTCCTGTCCATTCATGAAAATTTATTTTGTGTAAAATTTAGAATAAATAAGTAGTAAGGCGTGTAATATAGAAAATGAATGTGAAGAAATTAAGAGGTGATAGATAGTTAAATAAATTACATATATAACTGAGCAAATATATAAAAAAGACCAACTGTCATCTTTCATTATATATGTTTAGGATCAATCTCGAGCCTTAAGAAAGTCGAATAAATGCTAGGAGTAGGAATAGCTATGGAAAAATTGTGTGTAATTTGAAAAAAGAAAGGGAGTAGTTTGGTCTTCTTCAAGTCTGAGCTTAGAAATTAAATTCGTCAAAATGATGAGTTGAAAAACAAAAAAAAGTGACGTGTTTATAGCTGAATAAAGAACTGGGAACAGATCAAGTTTGATATATTGATAATTGCAAAGCAAAAACTGACTCTCGACAAACACTGAAAAGAGACATGAAAGATACATACATTGTTAGGCTCTTGAAAATAATCAAATATCCAGAATGTGTGCATATATTCCAAAATTTACATGCTAGATGCTCAGATTGATTGGATTAAACTAACTCCTCAAAAATTCATTTTGCCTTTTTGCCTAAGCTGTCAAATATATGCCTGAGTCTATCAGAAATAAGAAAGCGAAAAAAACCGACGAAATATGATATCCAAACTTATAAAATATCAAAATTATATTCTAATATTATTTGCAGGAATTAATCAAATTTAGTTCTTTAACTTAAAAATTTATTGATTAAATAGTGTGATTAACGTCAAAAATTGATAAAAGTTCTTTAATGTAGCTGATGTCTTATCACTTATATTCAAGCGATCAAATAGTGCGGCTAACTAACTTATAAATAAATTAAGTAAGACTGCTCTCAGATAGGGCATTTTTCATGCCTTTAATGAATTTTTCTAGGTAACAAAAAAATTTCAATCTGAATCTGTCAGTTTTGTTTTTAAAATCGACCGTCTATGTGCAATTATTCTCTCCAAATTTTATCGTAATAATTCAATTATTGGATCTTTATGTCATCATCTAATTGGAACTTTTCACGAAAAACACATTTAGAATTAAATTAGAATTAATAAGCAAAACTAGCTTAAAATTTTATTAGCAAGGAATATTAGCTTAAATCTCTCATTACAAAAATTTATATGCAGATAAAATTGCAAGTGTATCAACAAATGAAAGATATATGATATGATATTCTGAAGGGAAGAGATTTAGAATTTTTATTCTCAAGAGAAGAAATATGAAAAACAACTTTTTCAGTTGCTTACTTTCGAGAATTTATAGATTACTTGGCGACGTAGACTGGGTGAAATAGCAGGAAAGGTAGTTTACAGCTACTCTTTTTATAGATGAACAGTTTATAAAAATAAACTACATGGTTTCTTGCCAGCAAAGATAAAAGATGATAAGCTATCAATTAATAGAGGAGATTTAATCGATCAAATCCTTGCTCAACCTACTTGGAATCGATCAGCTATCTAGAAGAAATGGTAAAAGGAAATAATGTGAAATTTGGATCAAGCAAGGAAGGAGACAGTTAAATTGATTATGCTGCAACGAATTGAATTTTATACATAATTATACCTTTCTTTCTGCCATTTTTTTTCTATTAATAAATGATAATTATAACGAAACAAAAAAAAAAAAAGAAAAATGAAAGAGAAAAAGAAATATCCATCGTTTATGTTCAAGAAAGAAAGGGTGAATAGACACTTCAGTTTCGAAAAACAAAACTGAAAGAGACAAACAAAATTTCTTAGTAGAAAAAAATAAATCTTTATGCCTTCTTCTTTTTTCAATGGTTGCACTAATTTAAAAAATTTCCACATCACCACCATTTTCGTTCATCGTTACTAGTAGAAAAGAAAATCCATTATTTGAAGTGATGCCTTGTCCATTCTCCCTTCTCTTTCTTTTCTTCCTGACATTTCAATTTTATTTCAAATACCTTATTAATTTCTATTGAAAACAACTATATTAGTATTCAGAATTTTACTAATTTATCGTGAGAATTTACTTGTCGAAAAAAAGTCAGATAAGAGTTGAAACAAACTGATGCTTCAAAAAATCAATAATTGATTCCCCAGATGTATAAAATCAATTAAACTACTTTCCCTTTCTTCTTTCTCCTTTCGTCCAGATTCCATAAAATCTCCCCCTGATCTATCCTTTATTCCTAAAACTAAATTCAAGAGCGTTCCATGCTCATAATTGCACAGTTTTTCAACTTTATAAAACTAATATTTTTCTACTCATTGGAAATTAGGGAAAGATTCCTCTGCTTCTATGACTGAATGATGCGAATTTTGTATTGATAAAATTTCCCGTTAACTTTGGTTAAATCTATATTAATTTAATTTAGTACAATGCAGTACTTCAAAATATTGAATAATTATGGCAGATGAAATTTCAATATAAAATGGTGTGTTTGACTATTTTGTATCTTCATTTTGGCCTTATTCATGCTTTATTTAATATACTTGAGAAAAAGGAAGTTCACTCAAACTCAAAAGTTCCTGAAAATATTGAAAATGTATGAGAAACTTCCTGATTTCAATGATAATTAAAAAATATCTTAAGCTACCGAGAAATTTGTGCCTATACATTCTTATTGCATAGAAAAAATTAAAAGATTTTTAAAGCTTAAAATGATGATTTCCATTAAATTGGACATAAATGAAAACACAAGTGGAAATTTTGCATGCATAATAAATTTTTTGAAAGTTTTTGTTATTGAAATAATATTAATGTTTGACGATTTTGTTATCACAAACAAAAAACAATTTTCCTGAATTCTGACTACGCAAAAACTTGAAAATTAAACTTCTGGAAGCTTCACTGATTGAAAATGCTTCTCTCTTTTCTTTCTTTTTTTTTTTTTTTTCATATGAAAATAAAGTATACTGAACTTCGAAAAATTGAAATATATTGGATTAAAAAATGAAATGAATAATATCCTTTAAAAACAGTAGAGCTTTGTTTGGAAATACTAAGAAAATAGTTTGAACTGATTTTTCAAAGTTTCTACTATTTTCCGGTGACATCATTTCAAAAATAATTCAAACTGGTAATTGCCTCAATCTTAAAATAACAGTAATAACTTCCAGGATCAATCCTTCTACTCAAAAACTAAGTCAGCTAATCAATCAAAGATTATTGATTTCATTAATATTATCAAATTTGAAAAATGAAAGGAAAGTCTTGTCATAAAATTTTTCAAAGATGCAAGATTGATTCCCTAATATGATACAGTATTGGATTCTTAAGGACTAAAACAGTGTTTAAATAAAAAATTGAATCATTTTAATTTTAAAATCACACTACTAGGACAATCCCTTATTAATAAATTTGGCTGCCATATCTCCAATACCTATTCATAAACGGCAGAACATATGAATCCTTTGAAAGATGCAATGGAAAAAGAAAAACTAAACTAAGCAATTATCATGAGAGATTAAATGAGCAGATATACTTCAATTTTAGTATTTTGAGAGAAATTTTATTGTTTAGTTAAATAAAACAAAAGACGAGGGAAATGACAATATATTATTCATTTTATAATCATAATGAATAAATAATAAAGTGTGGCATAAGTTCTGTCACTTTAACTATTTGAAGAATGACCTAACGTTGCCTGTTTATCGATAGCACAAATGAGCTATAACAAGTATAAATATACAAATGCTAAAAGCGAAAATTTATAATTACATCAGATATGAAAAAAAAAAAGCACAGCTTAGCTTCGGAACTAACTCTCATAGGAATTATTTGAAAAAAAAAAGATTTTCAATACCATTATCAGCCTAGATAAATCGTCAGTTTTCGTAATTAATTTTTATGGAAAAAACTATTTTATTTTAAGGGATAGAAAATTTCAAGTTAACTTATATATCAAGTAAAAATCCGAGTGGTTAGCTTACAATTAACTTGTAATATAATTGATTTCAAGTTCTAATCGCAGCCTGAAATGAAATTAAATAAAAGTCTAATTGTAAAATACAAAAAAAAAAAGGCGCGAATAATGGGATATTTGACTCTGGTGATGGATCTTGCGCTCAATTATACAAAAATCAAAACTAAAAACATTATTATGATTTTTTGAGAGGAATTATGAAACAAACTACTTGTATGATTTATTTTGTTAAGTGTTTATTCGAATAAATGAAAAGAAAAGTTTGCAATAAGAGGTTAGAGGGAATGAAATATGAATTCAATGGATTGAATTTTACCATTGTTTGTGCTTGCGGAATAACAAAAAAAAAATTACGGGATAATATTATTTATAGTTTTACTATTCTTAGCACTGCTAATTAATCATTTCTTGCATGAACTCATGTTGTTATGAAACAAGATAAGATGAACGGATGGCATGCTCTTCCGACCAGAGAAATTCTTATTGATCTTTTAATTTTTGTATTGGACCCTGAGAAACTAGGTACAAAATTCTAGACGCAAAATAATTTATAAGGCGTGTAATGATGCGCTTTAAGCAGTAATAAAGCAAATAATAGATTCATGAAAACTTATAAAACGCATGTTATTATATCCATTGGTTGGTTGCTCTAATTAACAGTTGCTTTTGATTCTGCTTTCATATGACAAATACATTTCGTGCTTCTTTACACTCATCATGAAGACAAAATAAATTCAATTCCACTCTATTTACGAAGAACTTTGTCTGCAGAAATGATGTTATATGAAGGACTGATTCGTTTCAGCTACAGCTGAATACTTTAAACGATTAAAATGATGCAGTTGAAAAGTTCAACATTTGCATTCTGCCAGTAGCTTCGGGAATAGAATTGGGTTACCAGTACTCATTTGCATATCTGATCTTCTATCATGGATCATTCGCTTAGTATTGACACAAAACTGAGTTTTTAGTTCTATTGAATCTCAATACTCTTCTATTTCATTTACACATTAGTGAAAATATACGAAATTATTTAAAAAGGAGTAGCAACAGAGAGAAGAGAAAAAGGCAGATTTTAGGGGATTTTAATGGTCTAGCTTACTTCAGGAATCCATTATGGCAATATAATATTCCGCCTATTCATAGTATTAAAAAGTAGCGAACTTCTGCACAGATGGGAAAATCTCAAAAATGAAGTCCTCGAAAAAAATTAGATTGATTTCAACTATTAATTTTTCAATAAATTGTTTGAAAAATGAATTAATTTGCATTAATAATATTAACTAAATCCAATTAATATAATAAGTTTCACAAAAATTTCCCGACGCTAAAATTAAGGATCTTTTCGGGGAAAAATTAGATTTTCATTTTTACTAACAAACGGAACTGACTTTTCAGAAATTGATAGGGACTTGAATTGAATTTGTTTTAATGCAAATGCATTTGTTTGAATCTTTTTTATGATCAACCAGCAAGTTGCCGTTGAATTTTTTGAAATTCCTTCGCTTTATTTTGTGAACATAGAATTCAAATAATAATATTTAAAAATGATAGTACAAAGTATAAATTGATAGTACAAATTTCCAGAAAATATTTTGTAAGCATCCTTATTGTCATTTTTATAAAACATTATAGGCTACAATAATAACAAAAGATTAAATCCGAGAATGCGCATTTCCCGCATTCAGATTACTACGGTCATCGAAAAATCAAAATCAATTGTTGTTGTCGCATAATGGAGAAATCGTGATTGAAAAAAAAAAAAAAGAATGCTGGAAGATCCCGTGCTTTCATGAAAAGTGAATCAAGAAAAAATAGAAGAAATGTTCATCGTGATTGAAAAAAAAAAAAAAGAATGCTGGAAGATCCCGTGCTTTCATGAAAAGTGAATCAAGAAAAAATAGAAGAAATGTTCCAGCAAATACATGAATGGAATACGAGGAATAAAAATAAGAAGAAATGGAATCCAAGTAAAAACTTAAATGTATCTTAACAACGTTTCTATCACGTTGAAAACCATCAATTCAAAAATATTGCAGAATAAGTTGTATTAAAAGCTCCATTTTAAACATATAATGAGAATTCCGACTAATTTTATTTAAGCTCTTGTTTGTTGTCAAAATGGGTAATTTATTGATTTCATTTTATTGCAGTCTAAGTTGTATTCATTGCTCTCTCCTGTTTTTAATAATAAGTCCTACTAATGAGTTCAGACAAAGCGAATAAGTAAGCGTGTCGATGCTTCTTTTTGATCATGGCAAAACTGTCGGAGTAAATTCTGCTTTTCAGTCTCATAGGTTTTTTCAATTTCCTTGTTTCACTCACTTGGAAAACGAACTTTAAATTTGGTAATTAAATCTTCATCATGATAAATTTGTTAATAAATCAATGAAAGCAGCAATTATTGCAACAATACAATTTCGATAATACCAAAGGGACAATTTTCATGTCGATAATACAAAACGAAGGGGATATTATAACGCAACAAAAGGAAAACTAAATACCGAGCTGGACCATCCAACCGAGCTCCTGGCTACCCATCTTTTGAAATTTCTTTTTTAGCACAGGCGAATGTGCCTTCGTTTAAGCGTGAGAATGCGTCTTTGTTAGCATATAATGAAAAAAAGCTCTCTTTTTAAAACTCATTGACTTAATGAACAAAAAATGTTATCACAATCTAACTATAGCAAATACGCAATGTTAAATTTAAAATAAAGGAATCGCTGGTTTTCTCTTTTATCTTCGCAATTTCAGCGACAAAGCGACAATGTAAATTTTGGCCACAAATTTTTTTTATCCATATGGAACATATTATACAACATGTCATATACATAACATTTTTTTTACTTAGCATGCGTAATTCAATTAATTGTCTGATTGTCACGGTAATTTTATTATTAATTGTTATTATTAATTAATTGTTGTTTGATCATTACAAAAAAACATTTCTCTAGCAGTAAAACATATGGAGGATTAACAACTAAAACATCGACATTATACCATGTCACTGGCATCACTTTTTATTTTCTGTTGAAGGAACTTTGTTATGATGTTCAAGCTTGTTAAGTTAAGATATTTTTCGAGTGAACAGCAACGAAATTTGGAATTCGAGTTTGAAATTTTTGGCAATAAACACAGTTACAAAACGACTTTTACGTAGGCGGATTGAAATAATGATGAAAAATAACGGTAATTAATTAATGTATTTTTCGTTGCTTTAACTGAAAAAAACAATGCGAAAAAGAATTAGCTAAAGTTTCCAAAAAAGAATCTATTTAAAGTTTACCAAGAATGGATATTCTATTCAGTTGAAAAAGATGATGTTTTAATTTTAAGAATAACTTCATGATATTGGTATAGAACGCTCTCAGCAACATGTGAAAAGAAAATATGATGAATAATAATTTATCGGAAATATGCAAAGTATAATGTCAAATTGAATTTAGTTCAACTACTCTCAAGTGATTGTGATTCGAAATATTCATAATTTTGCAAAAGTTCTTGAAGAAGTTGGGCATGCTTGGATGCATAGGTAATAGCATGTAGAATAGGCAGGAAAGGCACGATAACTTGATGATTCTTCGGTATTAGATTTATTTGCATCGAATTTTTACTCATTTCGTCGCTTGAACCTAACAATATTTGGAATAGAATGAAGTTCAATCATGAAATAAAAGAGAATAGAAATAAAAAAAGTTTTAGCTTTTATAAAACTGTCTTATTTCACCAATTCTGGATTCATGAGCTACAAAAGTACAGGGGCAAGGATTTTCATAGAATGATATGAACTATCAACAATTTGTTCCGTCATGTATGTATGATGGTTTATTTGTAAGTTGAATAAATTCGCCATTTTAAGAAAAGGAAGTAGGCGAATAAGTGAGTTGGGAATCGTTCAATATCTATTGCTCTGAAAAAATCGAATAGCTATGATAAAGTTGATAAAAACATGATCTTATAGACTTACCTTCCACCTGAGTAAAATCTTCCGGTGAATAAGGATCAAATGAAACTGGTTTTACTATGGTTGGAAGCAATTCCACTTTGCATTTTTCGTTCAATTCTTCTGCTGTTTGCGAGGAAATAGCCATATCTTGTCCGCAGTAACAGTAAGAATTAATCTAATTATTTAATGCATCATGTATGGATTACTACATCGCTTCTTTGCATACTGAATTGGTTCAGCAAAAGTACCACACAACAGCAAAAAGTCGAACTGTTCAGAGAATAAGTTTGTTGGTTGTGACAGAATGATTTGTTGACCATAATTAATTTGGCAAAAGCGCATCAACAGTGTGTAGCATTAGTATTACATAAGAAAAATGAAGTCATTATTAATATTAACTCATTAATTTTGTAGTCTAAGACAGTACGATCTAACCGGAATAACTTCTGTAGATGAAGGAGTTTCTTCAGTTGCAAGCAATTTTGTAACATCGATAGATTCTACAGATTTGATCTGTAGTAAACAAAATTTTTAATCATAATCCATAAAAAATAATTTTGAATGATCCTTCTTGAACATTTCTGCTCATTCATCTTAATTCTTTAAACTAATTTGGAAAATACAAAAAATTCAAAAATCAGGTGATAAAAACAAAGAACGTTAAAAAAAAAAAAGAAACCTTGTCAAGTTTCTCGGCTTTAGGTAACTTTACCTGTAATAATCTTTCTGCATCTGATACTAAGATCTATAGATACTTGAGAATGTATTTAAGATCTTAAATTTCGAAAATATTAGCAAAAAACTTCCAAGAGTTGAGATATGCATTTATTTTACTTTCCATTTTTTTAAAAATGAGAACGAAAGAGAATCTTCGGCAGATGAGTAAAACAATATCTTATAACTCAGATCTATTCAAACGGATCGTTAATACAACATTCATATTAAAAACTACCAAAAGAAATCAAGCACCATGAGGTACTGTAGCTGTAAAAGATATAATCAAATGCATTACATTGCTTCTTGATTTTAAGTCAAAATTACAAACTGCTGATACTATCATATCTTATTATCCCGTGATTTTTCTGACTTCTCTGATGACAGCAGTATTTTTGGCTGAAAATTATCAGATGAGTATCAGATCATCTTTGTGAAATTCCACGTCTCTCAAAACTTTTCTAGAAAATTAAAGCCTCAAATTAAGTTAATGTAGTTATATCTTTCAGTGGCAGTACTGTGGATGAGCATCAATCTTTCAAAAGCATTTATTATGTCATTCCTCCGTTTTATTACTTCAACTGATCTATTGATAGCTTGCAAGAACTTCATAATACTTACCAATTCTTTTTCCTGCCGAATAACTGCCGGTGGATAACTTTCACTTGAATATAGAATTTTGCTTTTTTCCTATGTCGATTCAATAATTTAAAAAATTGATCGAAAAATCAGAAAAACTATTTCAACATTTGCAATAGCAGCATCTGCTAAGAGTAAATAAGAAAGTGGTAGATTTTTCAAACAATAATTACCGATGAAGAAATTGATGAGCTGGTTTCCAATGCATCGACATGACTGTAACTTTAATGAATATTAATCTGATTGAAAATAGACGCTAAATTTCACACGAGCACTGAATTTATCATTAGAAAACACAAATGTATTGAGAGTAAAAAAAAAAAAAAAAAAAGAGAAAAAAATCAACAATGGCGAAGAATTCTTGATTTTTTTTGATATTTTGGATATGTCCTAAAAAAAATATATGTTTAATGAGAAGGATATTGGAAAATTAAAATGTAGCTGCAAAATTAGAAATATTTGATAAATCTTATCAATTAAATGAAAACAATGATGTTGTGAACTCAAACACATACAGCGAAATCGCAAAAATATTGAACTCTAAAAAAAAATTTTATCAAACTCTTAAAAATAATTTTATCAATTTTTCTTCAATTTGTCCCTTATTCTTATTTCTTAATAATTCAACTTTCCTCATAAGTTTTATAAAGAAATAAAGATTTTTCCTATTCTTTCATTTACTTTTTTATAAATGGATGAAGACATAAGTTATTATATAAATAAAAATTACTTATTATCAAAGTCATTGTTGAATTATCATAAAATATTCGAATGAACATTGAAAATTAAACAGAGAAATCAATTAAAAAGAGAATTCACAAAGAATTAAAATTAAGAGAACATGATATAGATCAAATATAAATGTTCAAATGTGACGCAAATACTTGAACGAAAAGATGAGATGTAAAAAAATTTTGGCAGCACTCATTCTCTGTCATCGTTTCCTAAACAAATTCATAGATTTTGAAACGTCATTTTTGATATTAAACGAACCGATTTAGTTGACCTGTAGCCAAGAGTTTCACTAGAAGTGCTGAGTTTTTTCCTGAATAAAAAAGTCAAAGAAATGGTTTACGCTGTGATTGAAAAATATTTTCTACTTCTGAAAGTCAATGCTATTAAATTTCGATGTAAATTTGTCGTGATAATATAAAGGATTTATCAGGATCCGACAACTGGCCCAAGATATTGATTTTCTCATTAGTTTTACAACTTTCTTACTAGACTTGAAAAAATATTGCCATTTCAATTCCATTATAGAAAGCATAACTTTATGTCTTCGACTGATATAAGCACTTACATATGCGAGATATGTTGCGGTGGTATTACGGGTCGGGACACCTGAAGGCGTCCTCTTTTTTTTAGTGGTAATCGTCCTGCTAATTCTATTTGTTTCTCTAAACTTATTTTTTCCGGCTTCTTTCCTGTAATTTAATTTCAAATTTATGCTTTAAAAATATTTTGCAGTGATCCTACAAAGATTCGAAAGATAAGTAACAAATATTTCCACGGATTCGCTTTGTTTATACAATTGATAATGATACGTCATTTACCTCCGCGATAATTTCTTGAAAATGTCTACTTTGATATTCAATTCACACTGAAATATCAAAATTCACTTGCACACTCTATTCTTTTACATTCATTAATAATAAATTTTTGATACATTAATGAATTTAAATGAGGAAACGTAATATTCGAAATGAACCACCTTTTTCTTGTGGAAATAATACAATAAGAGGCCAGTTGCAACAGTGGCGCATACTCCAACAGTAATTATTATCGTTATATCGCTTTTCATGTTCTAAAAGAAAAATTATTTTTAAGCAAATTGTGGGATAAATTACATATTTCTTTTGTTTGAGTGAATTATGAAACTAAAATTTTTAAGGAATATAGTAATTCGTGGTGCTAGCCTCATCTATCTTTTGAAAATATTTTTAACATTTCAAATGAAGATATTCCACACGGTAATGAGGAGATCAATATCTAATGAGGAAATCAATATCTAATAACGATTCATTTCAACCGCACTACGTCAAAGGTTTCAGATACCACAAATAAGAAGAATATCTGTAAGCAATAATAATTTTACCTACTCAGTCAAAGAATTATCCGATTCTTAGTTTCTATCATATAATGCTTAGTTATTTCCAGTTAGATTAAGATCAGAAATACAGTATAATAAACGGAACTAAAATGAAAAAGACAGCATTTTGTGAAGCATATTTTCATAAATGCTTTTTTTTTTCTATTTTTTTTTTTTTGAGCTGAATTTTCCTGTTGCATTTAAAACATATTATTTCTTTATATGATTGGTTTTTTGAAGAAACTTTCCAAAGCATATTAACTATTAAATTACAAATTTCTAAAACAAAATTTTTCTTGTTAAGTTGGGTCTTTGGATTATTCAGAGAAATATAAAAATACTGTTTTCGTTTATAACACCTCTCTTTAAATTCGATCCAGGAATTATTTCAGTCTATTAACTGAAAAAAGAAAAAGAAGTAAAAGCATTAGTATAAGGACCATAGCATAACTCTGATACGACATAGAAGGCAATACGATCCTACATAAGCTCATTTCATGATCAGGAAAGAATTGAAAAGCGATCACCCAACAGAATATTATGAACCGATCGACACGAAATGACGAATGAAAAATAACACTGTTCCAGAGCTGTCAGATTATTTTAACCGATTATTATTTTCATCCATGATTTGCTTACTTTGCTTTTTAATACAATTTAATTTAAAAGTGTACTTCGGTTTTAATATGTTTATCATCCTTCATAAGTCAGAAATATAAGATTTTATGATCTAATATGTTTCATAAGCTCTATTAGAGCATATTGCAAATTGCCAACAATTTTCATTATCTCACTCTTTTTGGAGGACAAATCGAATTACTTGCAATTTAACGTCTTTGATAGCTCATCATAAATCTTTGTTATTTTAGATCCATCTTAAGGCAAATGATATCCACTGAGAGTATTTTCTCTAAGAGAAAAGAGAAAAAGTGCAATATATACCTATTCTGATCCGTCGGATTAAATTCAAATGAAAATTTTAAAGACAGCCGGTCGCAAAAAGTTTGTGTTTCTTTAACTCTTCTCTCCTATTCTCCAGTTCTTCATCTGATTTCCACTAGAAATGAGATTACAGCACTTGTCAGAGATGAAAAAATACGCAACGGATGAAGCAGGTTAAAACGAAATCATGTTTTCAAGGCATTATAAAGTCAACCATTTTTTGTGATAAGGCTACTGATTCTTAAGTGAAAAAAATTTCTATGACGTTTTTCAAAATGACCTTAGGAGAATCTGTAAAAATCTAGTAAATCGCTACTTTTATGATTTCAGAGATTTCAATTTTTCTTCCTCTTCCCCATTTAACGGATGCAGTTACCACACAAAGCTCATATAATGCACCATTTATTTCATCATCTTTTCTGTTCGCGATCCTTCCTAACGGTAATATGATTTTGCTATCTTAAGAAATCGGTAAGTCACAATGACATTTGGTTTATGTGATGATTGCTAGGAAAAAAATCTTATCGAATTGTATAATTTAGTTTGTAGTTTGATTAGATTGGGGATTGTCTCTTTTTGCTATTGTGACTTAGCTAGGTCAGCAATAGATGTCGGAAAAGTCCTCTGTGTTCTGTGTGACGAATCCTGTTGAAGAAGTCTTATTGACTGATGGAAAAATAACTTTTCGTAACCAGCAATATCATAATTCTGGAGGGCAATCTCATAGCTTCTAACGACTTGTAATATATCTCCTTTGAGATAGAAAATCAGATAATTCAGTTTCTGAATATCTGGCATTTGTTAGAGTACATATTACTGCAGCATCAAAACTTCAGAATTCTCTTCATAGTTTGGGTCACCACTAAATTTTGGCAGTGGCAATTGGGGCAAATTTACTGCTGTCTAATGGACTACTTGGAATAAACACTTTTTGTCGGGCTACTTCTTCATTTGTATTGCTTTGGCTTAGCGGTAGCTTAAAGTCATCCTTGTACATAATGAGAAATTTGATAGCTTCTTTACCATCATTCATCAATTTTGGAATGCCAGTCTCGTTAACAATGTTCGCATACTTTTCTTCTCTCTTCTTTGTGGTGTTGTGATTCTCTGTATCAAATCCAATTAATTTTTGTTGACTGATTCGAGATTGCCAATGAATAATTCGAGATGACTTGTTTTTTGTTTGACGATCCTTCTTT
Source organism: Onchocerca volvulus (assembly GCA_000499405.2). NCBI lineage: Eukaryota > Metazoa > Nematoda > Chromadorea > Rhabditida > Onchocercidae > Onchocerca > Onchocerca volvulus. The sequence goes on along the minus strand of HG738138.1, from coordinate 22,154,051 downwards.
CGGCCTCACACTGTTGACGCAATTCTTCCTTTGGTAATTGCTGATCTAGAAACATTAAATCCAAATTTTTAACTTCCTCGATGAATTGTTCGACTTTTTTTTTGCCGATTCAACATTTATCATTAAGCTGGTAGACATTGCCTCGGCTTGTGGCAAGAAATAATTATTGGAAAAGGTTTTTTTATTATATTGTGTTTTGACATAAACGAATCCTTTAGTAAAAAGTTTTATGGAAGACATTGTCCCTGCTCGTGACACCAAGTAATTGTCGGAAAAATTTTTTGAATATCCATTAAAAATAAAATTCAAGTCGGCGTTTCTGTGTCTCGTCACCACGCAGGAGCTGAACATAATATTACGTGTTTCTTGCTATTGACGACATTGAAAACGATGAAAAGAAAATGGTCGATTTGAATTATCATTTCTTTACTCGCCGCCGAGAGAAAGAACTTCAATATTGAACTCCAAACAGTGCTCGAAACTGGAACTCGAATTGAACTCTTCCTATCGCTATGTCATTATAGGGACTAACTTGAACTGAACGGTTGAACTGGAACTCCGAGCTTGAACTGCCGCTGTGTCAGTGTAAGAAACTCGGAAGTGAACGACTCTGCTTCATAATCCGAAACTTTTAAATCCTTTCAGAGCTCTCAATCCTTTCTTGATCTTCAACGGTCACCTCATGATTGATCGACCTCATTTTGTCTGTTAATCGGATCTTCTTTTTTTTATCCTTTTGGTGGTAAATATGTTTATCGGTTTGTTGGTCTCTTTGAAACTATCTTCGCGCTTTTTGACTTTTAATATTCTTGTTTACAATAATTACATCTTTCGGGTTTTTCCGACATTCAGATGAATATATAGCATCAAGAAAAAAGAGTGCCATCAAAAAGCGATATGCGGCTGAAGAAAAATCTGCCTGAGGGCACTGGAATTTTTCGATCGGGAATTTCGGCGAAAGCCGAAAGATGTCAAATAGCGCCACGACAATTATAGTGAACAAGGAGTACTAAAGGTCAAGTGGTGCGACATAGTTTCAAAAGAATTGATAAACACTTTTACCGCCAAAACGCTCCAATTCACAAATAAACAAAGTGAGGCCGACCAATCATGAGGCGACAAGTTGTAAATAAGGAGGTAGGAGGAGCCCTGAAATGATTTAAAAGATCAGGATATGGAGCTGAAGTCAATTCAAATTCGGATTCTTACACCGATACAGCAACAGCAACTGTTTGGAATTAAAAGCGACACAGCAATATCAACAATCTGACAATTCAATTAAATAGTATTTTTCTCTACGAACGACAAAGAATCAATATTCTCTAATAATCGTTGTTCCACCAATCAATAAAATTCTAAAATTTCTTGAAATAGTTATGGGAGAGCAGTCTGGAAGAAATAATTTATTTACATATTTGGTGCTATGAGGTTCTAAGTTTTATACGGCATCTTTACTTTCTTTTAATTTCTGGATGATTCGATTTATTTATATTATAAATCGAAATATTGAAGTGGTAAATGAGAATATAGCTATTAATTGTTTCACATCTAATGGGGGACCTTGTTTAAAAGATGCGGAAAATCAGCTCCGATGCACTGGACAATGAGAATAAGGGTTCTAATGCTAATGATCAAATACAAAAAGATTGGTTGGTACCAACCCCCTTTTCCATTCAATTATGAAAAAATGATCGCTGAATCATTATACTTTTATCCTTTTCTGCCAGTATTCACAAAATTTAATAAAATTTCAGTTCTAATTTATGAATTTTAAGTCTCACTTATGTATAATATTCATAATTAAGATGGTAAAAATAGAAGAACATATAAGAATAAAAAAAATATTATTGTAAACCAGCTCAATAAAACCAAAAAATAAACGCACTAAAACTATCTTTGGTTTTTTTTTTATAAATGATATCATTTTTTTTCTTGCAAAGAAGCTTTAGATGATGTCAGTTACTAATCTCTTGTCATTCCTTTTAACCATTGAGCTTCATCGAGCAATACAAATAATCAAAATTCATTTTCAAGCAATGCGCCCCAAAAGAATAAACATGTTTATGGGTTGAATGTTGGCATAATATTGTGTCACTGGTACCACATTTTGTTTTCTGTGAATTTTATTATGATATTCAAGCTTGTTAAGCTCAAATACTTTTCATTTGAATGAACAGCAATGAAATTTGGAGTTCGAATTTAAAAATTTTGGCAATAAATATATTTACAAAATGACTTTTGTGTAGGCGGAAAGAAATGATTATCGAGGAAGTCAAAAAAAAGTGTGGATCTAATGCTTCTTGATCAGCAATTACCAAAGGAAGAATTGTGTCACCAGTGTGAGGCCAAAAGAAGGGTCGTCAAACGAAAAACCAGCCTTCTCGAATTATGCATGGGCAGTCTCGAGTCAGTCAACAAAAATTAATTGGATTTGATACAGAAAATCACAATCCTACAAAGAGAGAAGAGAAATATGCGAACATTATTAACGAGACAGGCATTCCAAAATTGATAAATATGATAACGAAGCTATTAAATCTCTTAATATGTATAAGGATGACTTCCAGTTACCGCAAAAACCAAAGCAATACAAATGAAGAAATAGCCCGACAAAAATAGTTATTCCAAGTAGCCCATCAGACAGCAGTAAATTTGCCCCAATTAACACTGCCAAAATTTAGTGGTGACCCAAACTATGAAGAGAATTCTGAAGTTTTGATGCTGCAGTAATATATACTCCAACAAATACCAGATATTCAGAAACTGAATTATCTGATCTTCTATCTCAAAGGAGATATATTACAAGCCGTTAAAAGCTAGAGATTGCCCTCGAGAATTATGATGTTGTAAGATCAGTCCTAGTCAGCAAATATGGAAAGCCATTCACCATCAGGAAGTCGCTCTGTAAAAAATTATATTTCATTAAAAGAAACAATAAAGAATGGAAAATAACAATCGAAGCAATCGAAGCAGTACTTCGACAACTCGACAACCTAGAGCATCCTATATCGAAATAGCCATAAGAAATAGATTGTCGAGTTGAATATTGGACAAAATATATCAACAAAAAGAACAAGAATTGTGGTCGGTCACTAAGTTCCGACTTGATGAGACCAATAGAAAGAAGCGAGGAAGTGGCTAGAGCCAAATCTCTAACAGCGAGAAAGCAAAGAGCTCAGAACATCCGTTCAAGCTGCAATCGAGCAGCCAACCCCAATGGTCCAAAATCGACCAAAGAAAAACTGGAAGGAAAATAAAAAGAGCTTGTGCCTTTTGTAACAAGAAATACTGGGATGAGAAATGTCAAGTTTATCCACTCTCAAACAACGAATGAAACGTCTGAGAGTAAATCACGCTTGTTTTAATTATTTTCACTCAGGACATAAGGTAAGGTAACAGGATGCAACAGATGAGAACGTTCATGTCACCATTGACAAAGATCCTCACAATAGTGCACTATGTTAAACCAGCAAAAGGATGGCGTACAAAATGCGGAACCAACCAAAAAGATGGATTTAACAACTACAACCAATTCAATAATCGAAAAGATCAGGAAGAGATGGGCGAATCGCGGTATCCCCTACGACAAAAGGAACAAGAAAGCATGATCACCAAACCAAATCCAACGTAGTACGGTAAAAAATAATAAAGATTCTAAGGAAAGCTGAATCACCAAACCGAAAACTTAAATCCAATGTTCTTACACCGATATAGCGACAATTTTAAAACGATACAGATCAACGCATCAATACAACAATTCGATAGTTCAGATCGACACCAGCGACAAAAAGAAGAATAATCCAATGATCCTTGTGTGAAAGTGATCAATCTGCCAGGATATTCTCTGATATTGTTGGTTACGAAAAGTTATTTTTCCAGCAATCAATAAAACTTTCTTAATAGGACTCGTTTTTGTCACACAAGACACAGAAGACTTTTCCGACATCTACTGCTGACCTTGCCGAGTTACAACAGCAAGAACAAGCAATTCCCAATCCACCAAATTATATAATTCAATCACATTTTTTTCCAAACACCAAATTTTAGACCTGGTGGCACACAACGAAACTCATATACTGAGAACATATTTTTCATAAGAATTTGATCCGGCCGTGTAAAGCAGGGCACTTTTTTAGAACGGTTTTTGTTGAAGGTTTTTTTTTTTTTACTTTTTGGTTTTTGTGAATGGGAGGGCAGGTATCGTATCTCTTTAATCTAGGTCGGTTTTTATGCAAAAATGCAGAACGTATTTATGAACAGACTTGGTACTTTTTCATCTCTAGGTTGGTTTTCATGCTCTGTTTCTTCATCTTGATATTCCAAAATTTTTTTAACTAAATGATAATATGAAACTGGTTAAATTAGACTCATTCATGTTTGTAGTTATCAAATCAGTATGTTTATAGTACAAGACTTAACCAAGGAAATTATGTTACTTGTACTTGTATCAAGTATATCGAAATTGTCATTAGGCATCCTGAGGATGCTTAATAACAATATCTGAGACAGTGTTATGTTGGATTTTGGTCTTAGGATATTTTTTGACTCTAAATATAAAATGAATAATTCTTGGTGATGAGTTAATAACGTTATAGGAAGGATGGCAGGGATAAAAAAGTGGAGCGAGGTGACAACAGCTGCTGAATTGACAAAATCAAGCAATCCGCTTGCTAGGTTTATTGCTGTTGACAAAGGTGACATCACGAAGTTGGAAATTGATGCCATCGTCAACGCTGCTAACAGCTCACTTTTGGGTGGTATGTTGCTTTCTTTCGAAAACTGTTCAAATTAGCCTGATCCATTCATATTTCCATTTAGAGAAAACTCCGTTTGAAAGGTATTCCATCCACTTTCACGTTTATTCAAGGTGGCGGAGTTGATGGAGCCATTCATCGTGCAGCAGGCCGATGTTTATATGACGAATGCAAAAAACTGAATGGTTGCAAAGTTGGAGAAGCTAAAATAACAAGAGCTTACGATATGAAGCATGTCAAGCGTATGTTTTCAAAATGAATTTCCATTTTTTCTATTCTTTTAAATTTTCCATTCTGTACAGGCTTTGTTTTCAGATATAATACATACAGTGGGTCCTCAAGTTTACTCTGAAGTTACCGAAGATCAACGAAATCTGTTGAAATCTTGCTACATTGAGTCCCTCAGAATTGCTTCTGCGAATAATTTGAGGACTATTGTAAATAATTTGCCTTTTGATATATTAGAAAATAATCTAAAATTTGACGTTCTTATGAATAGTTTACTTATTCTTACTGATTACATCACTGTAATATTTAAAATGAGGAACTTCAGGCTTTTCCATGTATCTCAACAGGCGTATATGGTTATCCAAATGATGATGCATGTAACGTTGTTGTTACTTCAGTCATGGCATGGTTGGAAGAAAATAAAGACAAAGTGAGTAATTTTTTTTTTTTCAATTTATTTCGAATTTTGGAGAAGTTTCTTCCAATTTTAGAAACAGTTCCTTTTCCAAAATAAAGAGAAATGACAATGATATGCAGATCAATGAATTTATAGATTGATAGAATAATCTTCGTCACATTTTTGGACAACGATTATGATTTGTACGAGAAATGTCTGAAAGAAAAATTCGCTTGAATATGAAAAGAAATGTTTTGCAATGAACTAAAGTTTCTTTTTCTAGTGTAATATTCTACTATCAAATTATTGACTTATTAACAGTTTTAAGTCCTACTTTTTTCAGTAAAAAGTAGGATTTACAACTGTAAATTAATGTGCCAATACACTGAGAATTTTTTTTCGAGAACTTTCCGATGTATTGGCACATTAATTCTGATGTAATTGTAAATGAACACCTTGAAAAGTATTAATTCATTCTTAAAATTATCTTCTTTCCCTTACTTATATTAAGAAATTTCCAAAAAAGTTGCGGAGCATAAGGTCTTATGATTTTTATTTTATTTCCTAAAAACTGAAAAATTTACAAAGTATTAATATATAGCAGTTAATTGTATATCGGTAATCGCCAGAATATTACTTCGATTTGCAACTGAATAAATTTTATAGCATTTGATAAATACAATGCAACTTACAGAAAATAAATGGTAAGCTTACCTTATTTTGATTACATACAGACTGCCATGAAAAAGTTTCTTGGCAATATCTAATTTCATGCTTAAATACCAAAAATTCCTTCAGCTAAGTATTTTTATTTATGTGCATTTGTGTTAGTTTAATGGGCTAGGCTCCATTTTTCAATTTGTTTATGTGATATGTTTCATAGCATTACCATCAGTGGTAGTGATGAATAGAACATTATGTGGAAAAAAAGTGTGAAGTTTTATAAATTGGAAGTTATTTGTAATAGTGCTACCAATGAACACTGTTATTTACAAAATAAGCATATTTCTTTTACGTTTCGTAATTGTATTTTGACTTTGTGTGTTGATTCCCTTAATAAAAAGAAATGAAAAGTTCCTTGTTATTCTTAAAGAGTAGTCCCAACTGCTCCAAAAGTGAGTCTACTTCTGATGTATTCTAAATGAAAAAAACTTAATTTTTTGTCAAATTGACGAAGAAAAATAAATAACATTTTTGCAGTTCTTTTGCATGGAAAGTCATGTCTGATTTTATTGGGAAAATATCAAAAAATAGGATAAGAAGTTATTGTTCTTTCTTTATTGTTGTAGACAGCAACAGTATTTTTAATGGTAGAACAAATTATTAATTTGAATGTTGGTGGGCATAGATTTGCAACTTCACGACAGACTTTGACATGGATACCGGACACTTTCTTCACAAGGTTGTTACTAGTTTTCTATGTAAACTACAAGAGTTTTGGATTTTATAAAACAAGTCATAGAGTACATTAAAAAAAGTTTTTATTAGTTTTCTTACTAAATTAAGATTCAAAAGCAGATATAGCTGGAGATGTTTTTCGAAATTACTAGTCTCACAATTCATTTGATTCCGTTCATTTATGAAGTGCTTACAGTTATGAAATTTATCACAAATTTACTAAGCCTTTCTACGCAACTATTATTCCAGCTTGTTGAGTGGAAGAATTCCTACTGTACGCGATGAAACAGATGCGGTAAATTCCTTTACTTTATATAATCTATTAATTGATTTGCTTAAATGACTTTCCTTTCTTTTGCTGTGTTTTTAATTTGTTTTATTGCCAAACTCTTGAAATTAGTTTACCGCTAAGGCCATTATTTTTTGATTTCGCCAAGTGAGGATTTTTCCTTTCTTTGCTATTCGTTGTCTTTTTCACTTATACTTTTTGTACATTTGATGTTTTTAGAAAGTGCAATTACTCTAATATTTTTAGATCTTCATTGATCGAGATCCAGAAACATTTCGAATAATTTTAAATTATTTGCGGACAAAACAAATAGATTTAAGGTGAAATTATCCTTCTAATAATTTTTCTCTGATATCCTCTCTCTTGTTACCCCTATATCATTTATTTCTTTATATTATGCTCTAAATATAACGTATTTTCTAGCGGAGTAAGTCTAATAAATTTGAAACATGAAGCGCAGTATTACGGCTTGGGACCTTTAGTGAAACGATTAACATTGTGTGAAGAATTAGATGAATGTTCTTGTGGTGATGTACTTTTTAATGCTTATTTACCTCCACCTACTTTGCCATTAAACGAAGGTATGTTTTTATAGTAAAGTTTAACTGAATCAACATTCTGATGTTGCCGTGGTCAGGCTCTATTTTTGTTCAATTCATAAAAAATTTGAAATCTTTTCAAGATTATTCTTCAACACCATGTTCTACAAGAAACAATGAGAATCCGATGAATTTATCACCAGGTTCACGTAACTTAGTTCCGGTTTCCTTTCCTTCTCTTCACTCTTGCAATCTAAATGAACATATACCAGTACCTGCAATTGAAATGGTATCAAATAGTTCTGCACTTAGAATATCACAACAACCACGTTTGCTTCCAAGCATGGAAGCTAAATTTCAAGTGAGGATCAAAATTATGTGGATAAAATTTGTCTTTATATCCCAAAAAAATTTGATTCTTTTAGAATTTATTCTTATTCATGTAGAAACTACTTTTACAAATACGGAAAAATGAATATTTTCAAATGTAATTAATGAATAATTATAAAAGACTGCTTGAATGCTAGCAAAATTGGAGAAGTCTCTATAACGTTGTAAAGAATGTTATATGATTTTGTTAATGCTATTTCATGAATGGAAGATAAAAAATGTGCGGAAATCTTTTATTTATTTGAGGTGCCGCATGCTGTAGAAGCATTGGTCGGTAAGGCTATAAAAGATAATCCAAATTTTCCAGCAAAACTGCCATTATCTGCTGAAAGTAATGCGTCATTTGCAAGCGAAGGTAAATGCTGATTCATTATATATGCTCTCCTTTCAAATACAGTTTGAACTTCTAGATTCGAAATTTTCAGTCAGTGCAGAAAAATCAGAAGCAGCAAGCTTTTCGGTGGAAAACAGTAAGAGCATGATAAGGAATGCATCACAGCATTTTGCTTCACATGTCCCAGCAGACAGCTCAGATTTTATAGTATATTTCAAGTTTTTCTTTTAAAAGAGATTTTTTAGTTTATTAAGCAACAATTTTGAATTACATGCATATAATTCCATGATTCAGTTTCTTTAGTATCCATTGAATCGCAGTCTTTTCAGATTGTAATTTCGAGATAACTGAAATGTTTGCTATAAATTTCAATATATGTCGAAATTTTGCCATTCATTGATATTGCTTGGTGTAAATTTAAGAATTGATTCCAAAAATATATTTATTTCAGAGCGCACACAATTTTTGTAGTAACTCTTCTAAAAGTTATCAAGACCTCATGAAAAAGAACTCATTTGAATTGACCCATCAGGTAATGATCTGAATTGGCTTAACTTTTGTGAGACGCATCGCTAACAGTTGCTTCATCATAGTCATTTTTTTATGCTATGATACATTACCTTACTTCACTTTTCTGTTCTAAACTTTTCTATTCTAATAATAATTTTCTGTTTTTCTTATTTAATCATACCATTCATGACCGCAGTGTAAAATAATTGAATCTGTATTGGACTATAATAGTTCGCTGATAAAACTGCATTCCGGTACCACTCATCTCAATATTATCAAAATGCTTGATTTGAAACTGTTGAAATTAATAGAACGCAATCATAGTTTTTTTGTGTTTTTACTAACTTATCTTTCAATTTAATTTCAGCTAAAAGAGGAGCTATCACTCCTACGTTATTCTGCTCGAATGTCTGATCAGTTATCAGAGCCACTGCGGGTTCGAGTAATTCGAGCACATTATAATGCAGTTGCCGTAGGTTATGCAAATTTTGTGTGTTGTTACAGGTAACTATTTATTTAGCATCATTAATTTTCCACTTCATTAATTGTCTGCACCATTTGAGAATAACTTATTCAAAAATGTAGTTATCCGCCTGAAGCACAGAAAGTTTTTTTGTACTCACTCAAAAAAAAAAAAAAAACTATCATCCAGAAAAAAAAATCTGCTACGTCATTTTTAATTTTCAACTGGTTTGCAGGGTCAATGAAAAAAAAGCAATTTTAAAAATTTCTCTATAAATCTTTATTTCATACACAGAATGAAAGAAAGTTTGGGTTGGCAGCAGTTATATATGTCGCCACGTATGGATGCTGCTGTATGTCATGTGGCATTGTATGCAAAATTTGGTGAAAAGATGCTGGCTGTTTCATTAGCTAATAACTCAATACATTTATGGAATATTTCAGAGGGAGATGCTGATTTTGGAACCACAATTGGTGATTTTTTTCTTTTTTTTTTTTTATTTCCTATTCCTTTTTTTGATTCTGGTCTTTATAAATTATTAAAGTGTAAAATTCGGCAAGCTATTAGCATAAAAGTCAAGATTTACAAGTGAGGTTGTAAATCCTTTTTATATGGATGATCACTGAATTTATGATATAGCTATATTTCGAGAGATTTCTTCATAGGAACATTCACTCTTTTGGTTGCTGTTGATAAGTTGTTCTTTATTGGGAATCAGTTGGTAGCACTGAGTAAAATTGGCAAAGTTGGAATCTGGCATTCAATGACACATAATTGGCAAGTCCAAGGTTAGCGAGTGTTCTTACGCTATTGCTGGAAATCGTGAAATGTTAGTAACAAACTCGCGATTTTATGCTGTTGCTAAAAAACAGGAAGTTTATTTTAATCATTCATTCACATGTGATATATTTAAATGTTTCCTACAAATTTTTTTAAAGTCCCTTGGGAATCATAGTGCTTCCCTCATCGTAGATGTCGTCGCGATATCATGTTATGATACAGCCGGATCATTTTTGCTTCTTGGATGTACCAATGGATCCATTTATTATATCGACATGCAGAAATTCCCCTTGCGCATGAAAGATAACGATTTGCTGATTACGGAACTTTATCGAGATCCAAATGCTGATGTTATCACTGCCATAAGTGTTTATCTGACGCCGAAAACAAGTATATTTTTGCATATTTTAAGTGACGAGAATGTCAGAATCAAGTTTTGCTGTCTTGATTGCACGAATTATATTTATTTTGTCGGATTTTTTAGATCTTCGTGGGAATTGGATCGAAATTGCTTATGGAACTTCAAGTGGTAGCGTTCGAGTGATCGTACAGCATCCAGAAACAGTTGGTCATGGCCCACAATTATTCCAGACCTACACCGTGCATACATCTCCAGTTACACGAGTTGCTCTTACAACTAACCATCTTATCAGCGGTGAGCATAAATAATAGTGTAATTTTATCTTTCATAGATTTAATTTTGATTTCGTTTATGCGGCAATTCCAGAAAATGCTTTTTCAATTCAAATTTAAAATAAAATTGAATTTAGATATTCATCCAATTTTCACTGTTTATATACCAATAAAAAAGTCTTGTTCTTCTCTAGTGTGCAGCGAATACAATCATGTTCGTTCTTGGGGTGTAACACGTTTTCGTGGCATGATTTCGACACAACCGGGCAGTACATCTTTGGCATCGTTCAAGGTACTTACCCTGGACAGCACTGATGATATTCTTGGTACAGACGGAAATGATCCAGGTATTATTTTTTTACTCTCATTTTGTTTGAATTTTTATATTTTAAATATATTTATTTAAATGTTTGGTATCTCTCTTAATATCTTTCAAATGTTTTTTGAATAGTTTAATTGTCACTACTGAAATAATATAATTTTTTTATATTTCAGGACCATTTGGTGATCAAGATGGTGAACAAGTTTTTGTGCAACGTGTGGTACCTGGTACTAATCAAGTCTTTGTAAGACTAGCTTCGAACGGTGACAGGTCAGTGGTACTAATGTTCTTTTTTCCTTATTCTGCTTACAAAAAATATGTATATTTTTTTGTTACTAACTTTATTCGTTATTTCTATCTTTTCACCTATACTTTTGTTTGAAATTAGCCAATAAAATTTTGAAATATTGCAAATTATCGGTTTCTTGTTTGCAGGCTTTGCACCATTCGAACTGTTGGTGATTCGGCAATAACTGCTTTTCTGGTTCATGAATGTGAAGGTTCACGAGTAAATTCAAGGCCGAGAAGATTTTTGTTTACTGGGACTTCGAACGGTTCCATTCAAGTAAAATATTAGTTTTGTTAAGACAAATTTGTTTCATTTTGAATTATTAGTTGACTTTGAGAGAATACAATATTATCAGTAAAAATGCGATTATATCTCTTGATAAAACTAAAAGTATTATACATTTAAAATTGGATGATTTGCTTCTTCTTTTTGTTTTTGTTTATTTTGTAGAATTTTCAGATTTATTTTAGATGTGGGACTTAACGACAGCTCTGGATCAATATCACGCTAGTTTATCATTTCCAAATCTTTCTTTAGGTAATCAGACAAGTACATCTGATAAGACGGCTAGTGTGTCCTCGACTACTACATCATCTACTAATGCGAATGCTATGACATTTGCAAATCGAACCAATAGTGCTGTACGTCAAGTTGGTATTTCATTTTATAAAAAAAACTCATTCTTTAGAGTTGTGAAATTTATTTTTCAATAGTTAGATATACAACACATTCTATTTATAACCTCATAATTTTATTAAATTAGTATTTCAGTAAATGACGTTGATATATTTAACAACGTGAGTTTTGAACATGCAATGTGATACAGCAGCTACACTATTTAGTAGTATAGTTGCTATGCTGCACTGCATGTTCAGAACTTATGTTGCTAAATATATCTTCAAGATATTATTTGGCAAATTTAATCTTCGAAATATTCATTTCTGTAAAATTAAAAATTTTGTTTTTTTAGGGACCAACTCCTGATGAACTTATTCGTTTAATTGATGGTTGTGAAATTTGTTGTGCAAGCTTAAGTACAACACGATCAAACACACCACATGCGTCCTCCGCACATTTGTCTGAATTGGATTGTCAACGCCAATGCTAGTAGCAGTCTTATAAATTATCTTTCTCGTTCTTCTGTGATATGTTTTCTGTAAATTTTTAGTATTTGATTTGATTTTTGATATAAACTCTTTCCTATTTATTTATATCTTACTTTATTCGTTATTGATCGAAAAAAAAATTGCATAAATTTCTAACTGGTATACTCATACACAAAATTTTTTGTACAAATTTACGTAATGATTTCTAAAGAATGTTAAATAAATTTGCAACTTCATTTTGAGAGTGACGAAATGTTGAAATTGTTGACGAAATTTGTTGTTTCAAGTAAATTGATTTCGAAGTTGTGTACATACCTCGAGTTTCTGAATTTTTTTTCTTGAATATGCATAGTGAATACTTGTCTTAAAAATTTATGAAGTAGTAATCTAGACTTATGCGATAGTAATCTAGACTTCAGAACTTCAGAATTATCATTCTATATTATTCGTGACAGTCCTTTATTGACATGTTTTCATAAGCATTTAAAAAATACAAATTGCTTTGTAAGACTGTTTTTTGATAGTTATTATGATTGTATGCGAGCATCATTCAGCTCTGTTCATCATGTGTAATATTTTCGTAGTTTGTTCTATATTATATCATTGTGCATATTATATCATTCTTGCATTTCTCCCACATTTCAATAGTTCTGAAATTCTCGCTTGACTATGTTATTGATTATTGGTATTATTTCTATTTTTTAAAAAGGTTTTCCCAAATAAACTAATGTTTCATTGTAAACTTCGTTTGAAATTGATGTTAGAGGAAAATCTCCATCATAAATCATATCTTTTGATACTTTTTATTGTTTCTGTGTTTATTAAACCATCCGGACTTTATAGAATTTTTATTGAAGTTATAGCGAGATAACTTTTTACACTTGAAATTTCAATTGTGTTATATTAGATTGGCAGTATGGCTGGCTACTGCTCGATAGATTTTGATCCCTATGAATTGCTGGATTTGAAACCAGAGTGCACAGATACGCAGATTGTGAAAGCATTCAGGAAAGCTGCCCTGAAATGGCATCCTGACAAAAATCCGAATCGTAAACAAGCAGGTATCCTTAGCTGTTTTGTTCGTTCAAGAGAAGCTTATATATAATGCTATTTTCAGGATTTTTATTTTTTTTAACAATTTTCTTTCCGAGAACTTTAGTCGTTCATTAATTCTAGCACAGGAAATGTTTCTGAAGATATCGAAGGCTTTTGAATTGCTATCGGATGCATCGGCTCGAGCTGCATATGATCATGTATTGGCTGCTAGAACAGCACATTCCGTTTATATACAGAGAAGACAGAAGAATGAAAGCGAGAAACGCCGAAAATTACGTGAGGAGCTTGAAAGGCGAGAGGCAAATGTATTAAATGCTCAGCACGATGAAGAAAAAGCCAAAAGAGAGCTTGAAAAAGAGGTATTTCGAAATTTGTATTCTGTGGAGATTTATCCGTTAATTTAGTCCAGCTTTCATTGTGTGGTTTCTGAAATTTAAAGGAAAATTGCCAAGTCAGTTTAAAGTCTTAATTTTAAAAAAAAAATGTTTCAGATTGAGCGTTTACGAAAGGAAGGTTCCAAATTATTACAGCGCGAAAGAGAAAATATTGAACGAGAAATTCATAAAAATGCAACCGTTGAGGAGCAAAATGACGACAAGCGTAACTTTTAAACACCTTATTTTTTAGATTTCATTCGTATTGTGTTTTATTTATTGAAATTAGATTTCCCAGAAAATCTATTTGTATTTTCAGGATTAGCTCGTTACAAATTAAGATGGAAACGGGAGAATAATCGATGTGATTATGATGAAGATGATTTCAGAGAATTATTCTCTAAGGTGAATTATTTTTTGAAAATTGTTTGACTTGACGAACTTCTTTCTAGTCATTTGAGAAGGAAAAAGTAGTTTTTTTCTCTTTTTTTTGCCATAATTAGAGAAGTTGCTTAAAATGCAGCCAAATTAATGTGCGTAACGCTGAGTATGATAAAATATAGCATATTATATGCCATTTCAGTATGGACACATTTCCGATATAATTGTTTCAAGCGGTTGCAAAGGGATGGCAATTTTAGAGTTTGATGAATTGTTGGATATGGTAAGTATTGCAAATGGGCGGTATATTTGTCTAATCCTTTCTTTCTAATGAAAGTCATTAATTACTGCAGAAATATTCGAAATTTTATTTTAATTTCGAAATTCCATATATTCGTCTTTATTTTCAGGATGGAGTTGAAAAGGAAACTGGAAAGCCAGATGTTCCAATTACTGTAATATGCTTGCTAAAATCACCTGCACTTTTGAAAAATTTGGCTTCCAAAGTGCAGTCAAATAGGCCGACAGGTAAGATTTTTTTGGTTGTTTTAAAATTTTGATCAAGAATAGCTTCGTCTCATAAATAAATTTTCGTGATTGAATAGGAAGAATACAATCATTAAATATTACATTGCATAAGAAGAATACAATCATTGAATATTACATTGCAGAACGATCAATGACATCAGTTGAATTCGCTGATTTTGAAGCTGAAGTTTTAGCAACAATGATGGCCGGATCAAAGCGGAAAGCTGATGGCTAAAAAAACAAGTTTGGTAGTCTTTGATTCGAATTTGTGTGATTAAAATTTTTAGCTAGTAATTTTCTAATGATTATAATGCTTTAATGGAGCTATGATGATTAGCCATTTTTTGAAAAATTCAGTTTTACACATTTGGAATTATTGTAAATTAGGAGATATTTCTTAATAGGAAGTATATGAAGACAAAAACCGAAGATTAAATCATGCTTCTGTTGCTAAGATTGAAAAGCGTTTTCCAAATTTCTAAAAAAATCGAATGTTCATTGAACAATTTCCACCCAATACTTTGAGATTATAAAAACTTGGAATTATTTCTTCGAATTTTCTCCAAAAATAAAAAAATATTTATTTAAACAAATTAAAAGCAATCATTCACAAAAAGTTTATTCTTTATTGCTTGGTGATGCACTCTGCCAAATTGCACTAACATTTGCATTTGTCTCTCCGGAGTAGAATAGGTCGAATTTTACTGCAATGCTGTGAAAATTTTCGAAATTTTAGTTTTTAGTTGCAAAGTATTTAAACTTTTACATTACCGGTTATTAAATAAGTAAGTGGAACTCATACCCATTATTTCGCTATCATTTTTCATATATTATCGTAAATATTTGATTATTTCATATGTGATAATATTTCGTTTTATACCTCTTTCATTTCATATCGCTGTGTTGTTCATTGGATACTGAGTACTCGGTATGATGTTTTTCATTACTGTTATAGTAACTGTAAACTAGATTACAGTTTTGTATATCGGAATAAATTCTTCATGTTCTTATTGTTTGTGCATTCATCAACAATGCCAGTTGATGTTTGCAGTAGGATTTCTGTCTTTTGAAGATAAATCTTGCAATTAGATCAGATATTTTTTTTCTGAAATCCTAATTATCCTTCATTCTTTTGCGTTAATTGGAAATTCAGGACGTGGAGTTCACTTCTTTTATTAAGTTTTAATATTTTTTGACTTAATCTATATCCTAATTGTTCGGTTTTGGCTTTCTCGGACACTGGTTCTTTCATTAGAATCTTGCAGAAAATTTGCTGAAGTAACCGTTATTTTTGCAGTTAAATCGAAATCGTGCAATCAGTTTTTGATAATTTAGTTCCGGATTTACTGATACCTTCCTTCCTTAATTTTAATATGAAATATGAGTTGTTGTGGATGTGTTGCCTGGATTTGCCCAAATTATCTTGTTCATCCTATTTGACACTCTCTGTTTATTAAATTGTAGACGAATAATGCTGATCTAAATATACTTATTGATCAATTTACTGAATAACCTACTGCGTAATACATTGTTCAGGGATTTATTTTAGGTTTGTTTGGGCAACTGTATATAATATTTTAATGTCAAAATGCTTTATTTCTTGTGTATTATTTCTCGAAGAAATGCTGATTTCAGTGAGGACGTCAGCGTCTTCCATCTGTGTTTCGATTGCATAAATGATTGAAAAGCTCTGGAAAAATATTTTCAAACAATATGAAAAATCATAAGTAGACTTGAAAGATGTATCTCAGATTTACACATATCTAAGTACTAGCTGGACCCGGCCACGTGGAGTGTGGCCGACCAGCTAGTCTATAGGGGCCGCCACGCTTCGCCTGTCCGGCTCCAACTAATCTATATGAATAGAAATATCAATGTTCGTATGTTCAAAAATCTTAAGCCTCCGAAAGTTCTTAAATACGCGCCTTACCTATATTAATTCGAAATCTTAGATATCGGAAAGTCTTTACTTATTGCTTTGAAATTTTAACGCAACATTGCATTCGAATACGTAATTTTTTTATACACACATTGCTGTAGCTCAGTTTGGTTAAGTGGAAAAAAAGAAAAGAGAAAGAACATGCTTCTAGTGTTGGGGATAAAACTGATACTTTGTAATTTGATTTGTAGTTCGATTGAATTGGAGATTGATTCTTGCTATTACGATTCGGCTAGGTCAGCAGTAAATGTGAGGAGGTATTTTGTGTCTTGTGTGATAGAGATGAATGCTGTTGAGAAAGGTTTTATTGATTGATGAGGAGTGATTTGTTGTAACAAACATTATCAAAAAACATCCAGGCAAATTGATCGCTGGGTTATTCTTTCCTTTGTCGCTGACAGAGAAGAATATTGTTCAAGTAAACTGTCGGATTGTTGCTACTGTTGCGTTGCTTTGAACTGTCGAACTGGAACCCTTGAAACTCCGAACTGTAGCTGTAGCTGCGTCGATCTTTGTCATTTATCTGTGAATTGGAGCGTTTTTGGGGGTAAACATGTTTGTCGTTACTTTTGGAACTATATCGCGCCACTTCGCTTTAATGTTTCTTAATCAGCGTCAAACAGACTCTATGTTCAGTAGTAACGCGATTAAAATTGTTTTACATTCTGGTACAACCCAGCGGATGATTATAGTTTGAGCCCGCATGTTCTTATCGGCACTATGACTGAAGATGTCTTTATTGCAAGGCTCTGAAATTTAATGGAGGAACGAAAGAAATGTGCTGCGCCGTCGAAAGAAAAGGAAAAAAAAAATAAACTGCCTCAACTTGAAGAACTACTAGAACCATTAAAGACTTTGTTTGCCGATATACCGCCGAATCAAAGCGTTTCCTATCTAAAGTCAAGAAATACAACTCGTACTTCCAAATGACGTCTTTCGGCGCAGAAATCGTAACACTGCGATAAAAAAAATGATACATAGACCTTGCGGTACA
This sequence comes from Onchocerca volvulus, assembly GCA_000499405.2. NCBI lineage: Eukaryota > Metazoa > Nematoda > Chromadorea > Rhabditida > Onchocercidae > Onchocerca > Onchocerca volvulus. The sequence continues at coordinate 22,136,347 of HG738138.1, read as the reverse complement.
CTGAATCCAAATTCATCATATGTCGGAAATTCCGAGGGATCCGTGATCTCAATTTCCAATTTTTTCATCATTTATAAATTTTATTGCTAAATTTGATGTTCATCCCATAATCTCCTTCCTGTCGTACCTTCTTGATATAATTTTGTAAACAACCTTCTTAGTCCTAATGGGACAAGACTGTTGTATTTTATAATGATCTGTCACTGTTCTGATTCATAACTGTTAATGATTATTGTTTGGCACTTTTCCAACATTTTAGGTGGTGGGTTATAATTTTTCAAATTAATTCTATAATTTCCTTGAATTTTTCCTCCCCGTTTTTTCTTGTCGTTTTTTTCTCGTCATGTTGTTATTATCAAGTTATAATGTACATTTCGCGTGTACAGTTTTTATAAATAAAGGTTTGATTACCCAAGTTTGAGATTGAGAATCAACGCAATTCAAATAGATTGTCGATTCGGTACCTGTATCTATAGATCAAGAATAGAAGCTCAAGTAAAGCCGATTGGTCAAGCAGCACCATTACTACCGACCATAAAAGTAAGTAATTAACTGTCACAATTCAAATTGAGACTGATCTTTGTCAAATACAAAAATTCTGGACAGTTAATATACCATGCATGATAGACATATCCTCGAGCATTAGTATCCAACACAGTTGCAAGAAACGATGGTATCCTTTATACAGAAGATCAGTACAAGATGGCGGTAAATTAGCAACCATACAAATTGGAATGGTGACAATGAAATAGAAAACCAGGTGGGTTGTTCCATATTTGCCTTTTCTATTAAAGCATATAAAGCACACATAAAAACGTGGAGTGCTGTAACTCCGTTAAATCGATCAAGTACATTTGTAAGTACGTGAATGAAGGCAGCGACATGGCAGTTTTTGACGTGAAGTCAGAAAGAAGTGATAGGAATGCGGTATTACATATCGATGAAATCGCGCAGTATCAGACTAGAAAATGCATAAACAGCAATGAATTTGTATGGCGAATTCTTCCATTTCCCATACATGAACTATGTCCAGCTGATGTTCACTTGATAGTACATCTGGAAAATGGACAAGGCGTTTATTTCACAGCTGCAAATATACAACAAATAGCCCCGAATCCACCGGCTACAACGTTAACTGTTTTCTTCACATTACGTCAAACTGACGCATTTACGAAAACACTGCTATTTTCGGAAATGCTTACGCATTATACATGGAATGCGAATAGAAAATCATTTTGAACGATGCAAACGAGGAGAACCAGTTGACGGATAACCTATCATATCCAAACGAACTACGATAGGCAAATTTTACACCGTGTATCCTAATCAAGACGAATGTTTCTTCCTTCGCATGCTGTTAGTAAATGTGCCCATCCAACCTCCTTCCAGTAATAAAAAATTTTCAACGGCGTTACACATGCTACTTTCCGCAGTGCATGTCAAGCTTTGAATTTATAGGAGAACGACTAACACTGGAATATATGCATTAATGACAAATACAACACGTCACATCCAAATCAAATTCGTACACTGTTTACAATCATATAACCGCCTGCTCTCCTTCACCTCCAACAAAGTTATGGGAGAAATATAAATCGCATATTGCTGAAGATATTCTCCATCGAATACAGCGAAAATTCAAATATGAACGTGGATTTCACAGCATAAATCTACAGCGAAGCGTTGATAATGACTGAAAACATTTGTTTACAAATCGCGAACAAATTTCCAATCAATTGGCAATGCCATCACCGAATCGATCTGCTGCTGCTTCATTCGATATAGAATTGCATCGCAAACAAAATTACAACACGACCGATCTTTTTTCATACGTGCAATCAAATATTCCTAAGCTAACGTTTGAGCAAAAAGGCATTTATGATCAAATCATGCGAACTGTCAATGAGGAAGTTGGAAAAATTTTCCTTTTAGATGCGCCAGGATGATTCTGACAATAGTTCGATCCCAAAATGACATACTTTAGTTCTTGCATCGTCCGGAATAGTTGCAACATTGCTAGTAGGTGGAAGAACTGCTCATTCCGCTATGAAATTGCCATTGAGCATGCAATACATTGAAGCTCCTACATACAACATTTTCAAAAACATCGGACATGGGAAAAGTAATACAAAATGCAAACTTATTGTTTGGGATGAATGTACAATGACGGAAAAAAAATCGGTAGAGGCTCTTGATCGATCATTGCAAGATTTACGTGGAAATACCAGACCATTTGGGAGCCAATTAATGTTGCTTGGAAGAGATTTCAGGCAAATATTATCTGCAATTCCTCAGTCGATACCAACGAACGAAATAAATGCTTGCCTGAAATACTCTACTTTGTGGCGATACATAAAGATGTTAGAATTAACTACAAATAGGCGTGTCCAGCTGCAAAACGATCGATCAACTGAGATATTCTCACATGCTGGAAATTTGAAAGAAAAGATGTCGATTGATCTGACCACGGGACGAATTTCATTGCCTCGAACTTCTGCAATTTAGTAACTTCAAAAGAAGAGTTGATTGAGAAATATTTCCCGATATTCAAACCAATTGTAAGAATCACGATTGGCTGAGTGAATGTACTGTTCTTGAGCCAAGAAAAAGATGTCTACGAACTTCACAATATTATTCAGTCTAACATTCAAAGCGAGTCAGTAACATATAAGTCCGTCAATACTGTTGTGGAAGCAGATGAAGCGGTCAATTATCCAACAGAATTTTTGAATTCAATTGATCTGCCAGGGATGCCACCGTACGTACTGCCACTAAAAATCGGCACGCCAATTATCATGTTGCGAAATTTCAACCACCAAAACTTTGTAACGGCACGCAGATTGCAGTAAAAAAATTAATGAGCAATGTCGTAAAGTGGCATTTTTGATAGGACCTATCAAAGGTGAAGATGTCCTTATTCCTCGCATTCCTATTGATTCCAATGGATATGCCATTTCAGTTTAAGGGATTGCAATTCCAATTCGATTGGCGTTTGCATTCACCATCAACAAAGCTCGAGATCAATTTTTAGAATTTTGGGATTTAGATCTAGAGACCGATTGCTTCTCACATGGAAAATTATGCTGCTTGTTCTAGAATCGTCAAACCAGACAATCTCTATATCTATACAGAATAACAAAAAATATTGTATGTCCTTCAGATAATTAAAGATTCAAAGAATGCAAAATTGTATTGATCGGCAGTCAATCCTTAATGTGTCAAATTATCATAGCATAATGGAAAATGTGAAATCCCTAAAAGGGGACTAATTTACCGATCAAATTTCTATAAATGGATTATATTGGACAAGGAGGAGAGAACTCCTCTTTGCCCAATAGTCGTATGATTGACAGTTAACTTAGGAAAAGAAAGAGAGAGAGAGGTGGCAGGTAGGAGAGAATGAAAGAAAAAAAGGAGGACGGAGTCAATAAACTCCGCCCTTCAATTACTTTTGGTTGTCACGGACGTGACAAGTGAAAAAAAAGTAAGAATGTTTATAGAAGAACATGCGCCTATTCGAATGCAAGGTTGTATTAAAATTTGAAAAGAATCGGTGGAGATTATTGATCTCGCGGAGATCATTGAGAAGTAACAGGTAGCACTGATATATATATATATATATATATATATTTCGATAGCCATTTTAATATTATTAATTCGTTAGTTGATGTGTAGAATTGAAAATCATTACATATCGAACTTCCATCTCAATTTGTTATACTACAACAGAGCTTTGTTTATTACACACATTATCAAATAGTAGAAGTCTTTAAATGAATCAAAATAACCAAACAGTGATTGTGGCAGAAAAAAGTTCGTTCATGATGTTGATTATATTCTTCTGTTTGTCATATGGGTCAAAAATTCATTTAAAATTTTCGAAAATATCTAAATTTTGCGAAAAAATTGAACTCTCTGAATCTTACTATTTTTCTTTCTAAGAAACAATTTCCTTTTGATGCAGAATAAAAATTTTCGCGATATGTTACGAATTAATATAAATTTTTATTAAGTTTCTTAGCAATGAAAGATCGATTAAATCGGCTGATCTGATTATTAACTTTACTAGGACTCTATCTAAAACTAATATAGAGGAATCCATATACAGAGAGGCCATCTCAGGATTGACTGGATTGTCTCGACGATTGACTGAGTAACTTGTTGACTTAATATGTATCATTCCAAATATTCCCATATCAAAATCGAATTGGAAATATTTAGGATAGACCCGTCAGTTGATGAAAGAAAATAAAAAAAAAAGCTTGCTGAATTTAAAACTTAAATAAATCTAAGATTGACACACATCAGGACAATGTGAGCAATATGGCTTATCATTCCAGAAAATTATGCAATAACGTCGCAGATGTGTCACTTTCTGAGACATTTTTGCTACACATCTTTCTGCTAGAGGTAAGGCATTATCCTGAATTTTCAATCCCATAATAATTCATTCTAACATATCTATTTTTCAGTATTTCATCGAGCTACGTTACTACTTTTTAATTTCAGCGATGCCCAATAAATGTTGTAAAGTTTCCCTGAAAGTAAATCCGTACTGGTTAAAAAAACTTTTAATGCGCTGGTATTACACAAATTTCATGACATGCAAGTTTCCGAAGAATTTTTGCATATAAAATCAACCTGAGAGCACAGATCACTAACCTGAATAATTCTGAGAAGAGAATTGAGGTCTTAGGCAATAAAAAAGAAAAAAGGACTTAATTTGGATCTGCAGATCAAAAAATTATAGGACTAAAGAATTTAATTTGTCAATTTTCAAAGTCTAGTAGATAAGATGAATATTTACGCATTCTGAATATGTTAAATCATTCAAAGTCGCATTCAAATGAAAATCTACTAGAAAATTTTCAAATAATTGTGTTTCGGGAAAATGACTGTATTTTCAAGTAACTGTGTTTGTAAAGCGAAATGTATTTTCAGCAGTGATACTGTAACACTTTCTTGGTTCGGATAATTGTTTTCCTTTAAAAATTGAATAACATCTGCAAATGAAGTTGTCGTACGGTAATTAAATTCAACTTTATAGCATGCAGCAATGTGTGCAATGTGATGCAAACAGCGTTTTGCCCAATTATTCTTGCACTCTTCTTTATTGCAGTATAAAAAGCTTAGTACACCATGGCACGAAGCATCACGATCATCCCAACAACATCGGCACTGAAATTTTTGCATTTCAATCGCACTTTTTTGAAAATATATTGTTTTGCTTGTGGACAAAAAGTTACCAAAGATTGAAGATTACTGAAGAATTCACGGCGTCTTCCTTTCAAAATATTTGAATCGCTAGCTTTTTCGTAGAAAGAATTTTTTTAATCTTATCAGTGTGAAAAAAATTTGTCGTTTAAAATTGAAACATTGAAAATAGGTGAAATATTTATGATGTAACCATTCGAAATAAATGATTATAATAATAAATGACTCAAAATTGAACGGAGTACATTAGAATTTGTTTGATTTTGATCCACCTCATAGTTCAGGCTTGGGGCACAGATTAATTTCGGTATACAAGTTGAACAGTGGAGATCTCTTATTATTGAAGCATCCAAGAAGAAAACTACGGCGATGCAATAAAAAATCAAAATATTTGTGTTATTAATCTCATATAAATTAATAAAATTGTGGTACTAACTAGAATTTCTACTAAGACAAAAAACACAACAAGAAAACTTCGTTTACCTCAGCTGATTTCACAAACCATTCGTCCTGCTTGATTGCTGGTTTCTCGGCACTGTTAAGTTCAGGAATATTTAAAATCGTCCTCGCTGAAATATCTTTTACTTAAGAATCCCATAAAAAAAACACTAATTGTAAATAACTACTGAAACATATTCACACTACAATTTAAAAAATTTTCGAATGCTTTATGATCGACAATGTTGGGATAAAATTATGATTGTCTGCTTGAATCCGAAACAGATTCTGCTTTGAACTGTAGAAGAGAACTTCTCTTGCTTTAGTAGCTTAATTGGCAAATACATTTGGGGTATCTTAGCAAAACTACTTCAACAAACGGGAAGCATTGCCTAGAATTCTTACTCAGTTAGCAACATCAAAATCAAAAGTCATGTCATTCTCCGAAAATACTCGTGAAGACTGAGAAGTTCTGAACCATAAAGCTATCAGACAATAGAGGTTGCATACTCGATTTTCTGTTTGAGGGGAATGAATCGTTTTTAAGATCTATTAAGTAAATACAAAAAAATACTTTTTTGTTAAGACATTGACGAATTTCACCGTCCAGTCCCTGACTTTTTTATTGACCTGTGCTTCCAATTCGCGTCTACTGGGTAAATTGATAATATGACTAAATTCGTAAATATTCGATGCGATTTTATTACAATCCAGCGCGAATTTCTCCTCGATGCCACGTGCTAATTCGGGCAAAATAGATGGCCTTGACTGTTTAAGTCCGTTTCCAATTTAGCTGTAAATCCGCAGATCTCGCAATAGCAACTAGAATATCCCGATTTTTGATAAATTATAACGTAAAAAACAACGTGGAAGCAAAACCGATTCGTTAATTTACACGAAGGAAGTTCATGAATGAATGAAAATAGGGTTGAAATGACTAAAACAATTCGGGCATCTGTTCTGATGTTTTCGATGTTACTGGGATGTAACATGGAATCGAATACAACCACGCTGTCTCCTCTGGAAAGATAGATCTCTTCAGAAGAAATAAATCTTGATTACAACGTGTACGCATAATCACGTTCTTCAGCACATCCTAATATCCTATAGGACTTAAAACATATTTATAATACTATTCAGGTTGGAGTGTGTTCAGAAGTACTATCTTTTCATAGAAGTGAAACATTTTGAATTTCGAGGAGAAATTCGAATTTAGTAAGCTGCTATTGAATGTCTTGATTTCATTGTGTACCAACGACTAATCACTTTCAGAGCAAAAGAAGGATAATTTGGGAGCTTTTAATCGTGGATATTTCAGGAATCAAAGTCTTCTAATGTGGTACTTCGCTACCACATTCATAGTACTCCCTAGTGGAAACTTTCCAAAGGCGTTATGAGAATTCTCGCATAAATTTCTACAGGATTCTCTGCAGTTCATGATTATTATAAACTTATCAGTACTGTCGATTACCACGCTCCACGACACCGCTTTATTTGTTACATTCTTGGTCTAAAATTCCAGTTTCCGGTATCAATGTATAAGGCAAATCGAAACGAATTCCTGAAATATCAGTTATGAACGAAACATTCTCACAGTTTTATTCATCGAGCAACTTTCTTCTAAAAGATTTTAAAAACCTAAATTTAAAATTCAAAGGCCAAACCTGTAGGCCTTTAATGATTGGTACTTGAAGTGTGACACCAATTTCGCCCCAAAAATATTCAATATCTTTGGTGAATACAAGTTTTTTGAAGTGTAAAGAGTAACTGCCGGGAGCTTTGATAAAATACAAACGATTACCTTTCTCATTTACAATATCAATATCACCTTCTATTACTTTGATCTCATTTTTAACTGTAAATACTTTGGAACAAGAAATATTGCATAGTGAATGCAAGAGAAAATGATAAATACCATAATCATTAGCTAGTGATCAGTAATAATTTCAGGTAAGAACTATTTAATTAAGTAATACTGCTAATACCATCTGCTATTCTCGATATCGAATTTTCAGTCCTTTGATCAAACATAAAGAAGCAAAAATGAGAGATATCTCTCATCCATATCCTTATTTAAAATGTTATCGTTCAGAAATGCATACCTCCTCAACATGTATAAACAGTAATTTTGTCAATAAGAATATAAAGATTATCGTCATCGTTAACAAATGTCTGTTGGTTGAGAATGGACGATTGTTCGAGTAGTTTATAGGACAAGTGTGATAAGAAACAATGAGGTGACATTGTGACTGGTTCTCCTCAACAAATTCAACCATAAACCATCCAAAAGAAACATATTAATTCTTGAATTATCCAAAATTTAAAAAAAAAAAAAAAAGAAAAAAAGAACCAATCAATTTTTTTTGATGTTGATAATGATGATAACGAAGAGTAGTGATGATTATCAATGATTGCGAATTGAAGTTAAATAGATTATCCAGAATAGAATGATGAACAAACTATTACCCATCGCGATGACAGGCAATGATACTGTGCTAAAAATCGGGAACGATCACCTGCAGTATATGAACAATTCATCGGTCCCATTTAATCCCAAAATCGGTTGCTGTTTTCCATCATTAAACTGCGACGAACTAACGATGATAATGAATTTGTTGATAATAATGATAATTGTTATACTAGTATAATCATATTTTATCTTCTACGGATAATTTTGAATTAAGAAACAATATTAGCGGTGCAGATTTCAAGTTTTTTTGTGTGTAAGATATATTAATTAATTTAGAGTAAAAGAATGATACAGCCAATCGATGATGTTCAAGTCATATGGATAGCGAAAAATAAGCAATATTTTCACAAGATACTTTTCAACAGGAAAATCATGTAATTCACATTCAAAAATAGTGTACATCGGAAAGTTTTTAGCGAAAAGATTTAACAAACTAACTTTTAACAAACTAACTTAAATTGTAAAATCCATTATAGAATTTTGAATAGGAAGCAGAAAGGAAGAATTGAAGTTGTCTAATGCAGAGAGATTAGAATTCACCTAAATTCAGTGTTATATTTTAGGAAAAGTTTCACTTTATAGATTAAAATTTCAGTAGAAAATGATAATATTCCGCAATACTGCTGTGAAATGACAAAAAAATACGAATTTTCCGAAAGGCTTCTGAAAATCTGATTTTATTTCCTCTGTTAACATTATTGGCCATTTATATCTATCTCTCTATTAAACATTTTTCTATACTTCCTTAAATTTAAAAATTTTGCTTTACAAAGAATAAAGTAATGATGTCTGGAATGCTATTTCTATCAATAATACACAAGTAACTCTCACTATAAATTAATTCAAATTTGTGATAGAATAAGTATACCAGAAATTTTCCTATTACATATTCTTTTTACTCTTTCTTTTTTATTTCTCGTATAGTATCAGTTTATTTTCCGATTTATCTGATTTATTTATTGCTATTTGGCTTGAATTTAGAATTTCTCAAAGTAAAATACTGCCAACAAGATATGGCAATTAATTTCAAATTATGTATTCAAAATAAACATAGTAGCACTGAAAGTAAAATTAACTGATATGCAATCTACTTTCTGTATTAATAAACATCAGGAGATACAACTCTTCCAATATTCATAGTAATTCTTCGATATTTTCCTTAAGTTCGTAAAATATGTTTGTTTATAGCTCCACGAGTTACGTACGTGGATTTTTGAGCAGATAACCGAAACATAATCAGTTGAAGCAATATACTAATGGCTCACAATTCATTACATATTCTAATTACTTGTTCGAATGTGCAACCCAACAAATATGAATTGATGAAATTTTATATTTTATAAATTTACAAATCGATCAATATAATGCTTAATCGATCCATATAAAACAAAGCAAGAACCAAAGGACATCACTTCATTGATAGTTATATATAAGCATATCTATATTTATCAAATTGCTGGAATGAAAATATAAGATGAAAATAGAGTTTAAAGATCGTATTATATATGCAAAATAATTGAAATAAAGAATATATACACAAATTAAGAATATCAACAAGAAAATATCGACTTGCAGTGAATGCTTAATTATCACGAAGAGCATTTTTAGGGCATGCTATGCTACTTAATCTGGCCTTCTGATTTAGGTAATTAATTTTGAAGCTTTTGGAAATGAATTAAATGAAAGAAATATTTCTTCATCTTCTAATTGGAATTTTGATAAAATAACAATTTTAAGCAACCAACAAGTAGACAAATAGTACCATGGAAAAACCAATTGTCAGTAATATCAGAAACGTAAATACCAAAAGACGTATTTTAATGACAGTGCAAAATAATAGCTGTGATAAACTGTGAGGTCTTTCACATTTAAATAACGAAATGTTTTGATAAAATATTATCAAAAAAACTAGCAATGCTGCTGTGAATTTTAATGAAGAAATAAAAAATATATATACAATTACAATATATATATATTGTAATACATACATATACATAAATAATCGTTATATATATATATATATATAAAATTGTTATTTTATCAAAATTCCAATTAGAAGATGAAGAAATATTTCTTTCATTTAATTCATTTCCAAAAGCTTCAAAATTAATTACCTAAATCAGAAGGCCAGATTAAGTAGCATAGCATGCCCTAAAAATGCTCTTCGTGATAATTAAGCATTCACTGCAAGTCGATATTTTCTTGTTGATATTCTTAATTTGTGTATATATTCTTTATTTCAATTATTTTGCATATATAATACGATCTTTAAACTATATATATATATATCAAATAATCGTAATAAAAATCTTGGAAATTCATCTCATAATATCACAATACCAAATATTATCATAGTATCATTTCATAATATAATAGTTCTTTTTTTTCTTTGTTTTATTCTTTTTTTCTTTTTTTTTCATAGCGTCATAGTATCAGAAACTTCTATAACATGAATTAAAATTTAAATGAATGCTTAAAGCTTTAGAACGTACTATGTGATAGTAAGATACAACAAAAAAGGTACTAAATGGAAGAGTTTTTAATTGAATCGAAAACTAAATGACTTTCATCAGATGAGATATATGCCAATAGCAAACTTCAGTCTCTTTTGCAGGCACTAAAAATTTCAAACAAAAAAAAAAAAAAAAAAAAAACGCTTCAAGGTAAATTCTTGTCATTGCAAATTTGAAAGTAACTAGCTCGAAGGGTGGTGAACATCAATTCAATTTGTCCACTACCTTGCAATTGTGGTGTAAAATCTTCGATAAGACGAATTTCGGCGCCTAAGTGTTGCAGCTGAGCACGCACGGTCACGTAAACGAATGCTGGAAGAAGATCGTCTGTAGTCCAAACATGGCTATCACCAGCAGGTGCAAACTGCGACACACACTGAAAAACATAAATTATCATTATTACTATTATCATCTTCATTAGCAATAAAATCATGACCCACAAGGAGTAATGTCCGTTTTTGTTGCAACAAAAAAAAGACTTTTTTGTATGCGCCTAATATCTGTATGAAAAAAAAAAAAAAAAAATAGCAGTAGAAAGGAATCTCCTGGAAAATATAGTTTTTATTAGGAAATAGTGCTGAAGGAAATTTGGACAGTCAATGGATCTATGGAACTATGAATTGGATTTAAATTTCATAATCTCATCATCCAATCAATCAATCCGTTCATTCCACTCTTATTTTACAACATGAAGTATTAGTACTTTTTATGAAGAAAAAAAACAGATTAAAAAGAAATATATATATAAAGATCAATAAAAAATAACCAAAAACGTATCCCAACTTTGTCTGATCTTTGAATCTTCTTCGAGATTTGACTCTAACTTTACTTTAAATGTTGCATTTAATCCTTTAGCATCTCAAATATTTAGCCAAACTCATTCAACAACTTGAAATATCAAACAAAATTATTTCCCCAGAAATTTTTATGATACAGAAAGATATAGGACAACGTATTTCAGATTGACTTCATTTAGAACCACGGCATATCGGTAAGTGTTACAGCTTGTATTAAGTGCAGTAATACGTACCATAGAATCAATACTCTTCATTTTTACCTCCTAAAATTCATTTTTTTTTTCCTGAAGCAATACCTTTCTGATATTTTTTTATCTGCTTGACTAATCACTTCTCAAACAATAAGAATTAAGGGACTTAGTTTTGATGATGAGAACTAAATTCCACAAATTTTGTTCAAAAATAGAGACAAGAAACAGAAAGCATGGAAAGTTTGTATCAATTGACCACTATCACTATTTTTTATCAGAACAAAAAAGCGAAGTATCTCATTCTATTGATGTTTATGAGAAGGAAAGGGAACAAACATGGATTGGAAGTTTTGAGAGGTGATAAGTAGTCGAATGAAGGTATAACGGGAATATCAAATAATCATTTATACATGCCTTATTTGAAATAACAGAATTAACTTGCTGAACGAAATAATCAAATGTTTGCAAAAAAAACTTCTTGATGAAATTCAGCTAGAATATTCCAAATTTGCAAACCTAACGTTTTTAAATATCTTTCATGTAACATAATAAAATTATATGATCCATATCACCGATCCCATTTACAGTTACAAGTTTGGTGCTATTAATGATGGCAAAAGAATCTTAAATTATTAACATCTTTGGCTTTTATTCGATTTATACATGAAATACGCAGAAGTATCCAATTATCTGCATGGTATTTGTTTCATTCAACTGAATTTCTATTTTCGAGAAGCGTTATATTTCTTACTCGGTGTGTAGTTCATTTGTCCTTTTAAATAACTGAGCATAATAATAATTAGAATATGCCATTAAGGAGCATTAATTGGCATAATAACATTAATCTAGAAATGGCATCTATGATTTGTTGAATTCTTTTATATCGATCCATCCATGTATCTTTTTCATGACAATTATTTGCTTCGCAATGCATTTTAATCTTAATTGCACAAATAGAAAAGAAGGAGTATAGACTGCTGGAGAGTTTTAAAGAAAAGAAAGAAAATAAAATCATTAAAGTAGAAGGAAAGCGATCGATAAAGAAGCAACTAAACTTCATTGGTGCCTTTTCCGACGACGGCATCGAATTTCCATCGAATTGCCTCGGGGGACAAAACTACAGCTTAATGCTTCCAACCCTTACATCATCATGTTTATAGTTCATCAAATATGATTTGTAGTATTGAGAAGGACAAATGATATTAGAATATTTGAATGTCCAAACAATTCCTACCATTTTCCTCACTTTTTTCTGAAGCCTATCTTTTATCAGAGTCCTGATATGATGGCACGAATGATTTTTTCGTTATTAGTCCTTCCGTTCAGTGCACAATCTTTTGAAAAAGAGAATTTCTACTAGAAGAGCATTGCAGAGAGCAGTTTAAGAGAACAGGGCGATGGACGTCGATTTGATTGATGTCATATGAAAAAAAGTCAAAAAAAAAAAAAAAATACATTTCAACAAAAAGAAGAATGAAATTACACATTGGTGATTAATATTTGGAATGCAGTTATCATATCATAGGCGTCTTACAGATATGAGAAGCTAACGAAATGGATTCATTATATCACATTACTTAATATTAAATGCAAATATTTAAGTATTGAACTGATCAATTTGGACATGCTGTTCCTCATTAAGCAATATTCATTTACGTTCAGAACTTTTATCACCAACAGGGACGAGAATGGAATCCGCAATTAGTCATTTCTTTGAATATCGAAATGAAATTACTTCATTCATCTCAGCAGATGATGATCTCTTTTACGAATACCTGAATGAACATTAAAATAACAAGCAAATTGGCATTTCTACAGAAATTATTTTGTGATTTACTAAATTCCGTATGAGTTAAATGAATGCTTTAGAAAATGGCGTCATTATTACGTCCAATGAAAATTTTTTTAGTTTATGGAATTTAAAATTCCAGTTTTCTAATGAAAATTCTTCTACTTAATGTTTAAAAGATTGGCGCATCAGAATGTGCCTTATAATATTTGAAATATATATTTTTAACTTTTAAAATATTTAACAAGCGATAGTCAGAACTATTCGAGACAATATATTCGTTTCTTATTTCAAATGTAAAAAAAAAAGGCAAATTTGTGAATTCATCATTGTTGCAATCTAAGTAAAATTAGCTTATCTTTGAAGCACGTAAGATTGTGACAGACAACCTAAAATTATTGAATGAAATATGTTGTTGCACTTTTCAGTAATTAACTTTTCTATTTATTGTTTACGAAATACATTGCTTTCTTCATTTTCTCAAAGACTATTTGTCCCTTTGCATGCATCTCAACCTTTGAAAAAAAAAAAAAAAAAAGAAATGCAACATGAATGAGTGACTCGTTCTCGAGAATGCGACTCCGTTTCTCCAATATTCTAAACAAAGCACGAACACTTCAGATATTAGCTAGATAATCAAATATGCCGTGGCCCAGAGTTTGTCTTGTTTGTTCCGCATAATGATGGCTAGAAGTGGCTTATGGATCAAATTATTATCTAGGCCATCTTCGATGTCTACTGCATAACTTTATTTCCTTTTCCTCAACGGAAAAAGATGAGAAGCGATTGAAAAATTCCGTTGCAAATTGGGCTACATCGATCTCTTCAAACGAAGCTTAGTAGAATCATGAAAATTTAGAAAAAGTAATTCATAGACAATAAAGTTTATTCGGCTCAGTCTACATAGTATCCACCTTCTGACTCTTTTCAAACTTTAGTTGTCGAATTCCAGCCAAAAATAAACTGCAAATCATGAAATGCAGGATATCCAGTATCCTGCAGATCAGAAAGAAAATAAATGAAGTGTTATTATGTACTGAAGTAACATTAATGAATTGCTAACTTTTACTGCCTTGTATCAAGCAATTTTTGCTCTTTAATGTTTGAAGGCGTAATTTAAACTGGTTTTAATCATCTACTTATAAAGTAATATGAATCTATGTTTTTTACATAAATGTTTATTAATACTTTGCATCATTGAACTTAAGAATCTAATTAAATCGATGATAGCATTTTACGGCTTAAAATGCTGCACAAAAAATTGAGAAATCTTCAAGTTTTTTCTAAACGACAGACGTTACGTAGCCTTCTAGCATTACGCCATTATATGATGTTGCTAACATGTAATTTTTTAGAAGTTAAACCTTTGAAAAGATCCTGATTTTATGAAAAAATAATGTTCTCTTCAATTTGATATATTATCTTCCAGTGGAAGGTCGAATTTTAACATTCTATCAGTTTATTTAGTATAATTCAATCAAATTTCGAGGCACAATCTGACTTCTAATAATAATGAACGACGAAATCTATAAATTACTTTGCGAATGCTATTTCCATTTCATTGTGAGCAGAATTCTTCTGTGAAGATCTCATCAGACAAAAGTGATTTAAGCGAAATGAATAGCATTTCAAACTAAAGGCGAACAGTAGACAACGGTATTCTGCTCATTAATGAAACGTCGCAGACAATAATAGAATCCTTCACCATATCTCGTTTCATTCTTCCATCAGTGCATCGCAACGAATGCATCTTTTATAATGCAAATGACGAATATTCTTTATGCAAAGAATAGTATGATCGAATCATTTGAAGAGATGGAAGAAATTTCGGAATATCTCATCCCTTCCGGTTTTTCCCTCAAAGAAACAGATGATGGATGGAGGGATATGATGAAGATAATGCAACCGTCAAGAAATGCAGTAGCAGTGGATGCGTGCCATTTCCATCCTTGCAAACTACCAGCTATATTCCACCGAATATGCTCGTCATTTTAGCAGGTCACTTCCAAAAAAATCGTTCCGAAAAAGACAGAAAGTTAAAAACTGTTCGAAATAGATGAAACATGCGAGAAATGGTGAGGGAGAGGGAAGGATGGTTGGAAGAGTACGATGGTGCTACACTGCATCCACCTGCAGTCTTGCAATCCCCTGTGCTCCTCCATTTCACCAAACTCTTCCAGTACTATCATCTATGAATTTGTCTCTCTTTCAAACGCAAGTCGTATCATCCACCTCCTCCTCCTCTTCGTCGCCAACTCCGTCGCCATCGCTTCGCTGTCGCTGTCGCCACTGGGTGGAATGTTGCCCCACCCACCCTCTACCTTCTTTTCTGCTTCTGGCAATCGACTTGCTTGTTTACTTGCAAATCTTCTGCATTGTTCTGCTTACATTGCACGCAAATACTTCTTTCTCATGTCCTCCTCTTCCACTTCTATACCTCCTCATTTTTTCCATTTCATTCAACCAGTCAGATGGAAATCTAATGCGCGCTTCACTGAACAATGATCTCTTTCCCCTTACGCGAGTACTTGACACTTGGCCGACAGACTGACTACTACTACATGTACTCATTATTTTCCTTATCAGTTCTCCCGATAACATTGATTATCATCCGTCTCTTAGTCATTTTACCACGGCGGTGACAAAAAAAATGTCCGACCCGTCGCCATCGCTGCCGTCGTCGTCGTCGCCGTCGTCGGGTATCTCTACTATTTCTCATCCATCTATCAACATCAACAATACAAATTTTATCGTTTATTCCCTTTAGCTGTGATTGCCTCCTATCTTTATAGAAAAGATCTCAAGACAAGAATGTAGAACTAAGCGAGAAAATGATCATTTAGCAGCATGGAACAAGTCTAAACAAGTTTCAATCCTCCTCTTTTCCTCCTTCTTCATTCATCCATCTACTCCAACTCTTTCACCCATTCCATTTCTTCCCTAACATTGCTAAAATATATTTAGTTCAATATTACAATTCTTTTTAATTCTAACAAATTTTAATTTATTCTGATATGATAAGAAGTACCTTATTGTATATGAGTATTCAAACTACTAAGAGTAATCTTCGATCAATTTGTTTACATTTATCTCGATCATGTTTCGTTTCTTAGCCTACGTCATCCAATCTATTTTTTTTTTCTCCAACTCATTTTTTTTTTCTCCAACTCAGACAACTTAGAAGTTATGGCAAATATTTATTACTAGAACTTAAGCTACTACCATCACTTCATCTATTCAACTCCTATATTTAAGATAAAGGATGAAGTAATGATGTGTTTTTGATTTTTAAACTATTGTAATTACGATACCTTTATTTATATAGCAACAATCAGTAGGAGGAATAAACAACGGTATTAAAATGCAGAATGTATCTATAGAAATCCCATAATTACTGATTTATTGTTGTATTATTAAAACTTTAATGAAATTTGAAAGAATCAGAGTGCAAAAAAAAGAAAGACTCTTTAATTTAGAAAGTAATGTACTCGGTTGCTCAAAAATGATACGGGAATTAACAAATTCTAATCAAATGTTTTTTTTTTTTTTTTTTTTTGTTTTTTCAAGTAAACGAATAGTAAATTTTTTTATGCCAACGAGCATTCTCAAAAAAAAAAAAATGTACTTTGAAAGGTTGTGTAGAGGAGGGCGTTTCACTGGAAAATTTTCTCGAATTAAAGTTTAGCAGAACTTTCTTGTTTATGCAGAGCAATGTGCCCGAGATTTTGATATATTACGCGACAGTTAAAAACTTATCGATGCAGTCTTTGCTCTCTGTTTGTTTTGTTTATCGAAGTAAAATCTTAGCATACGACAAAAAATGATCAAACAGGTTAAGATATGTATATTTCGCTAAAACATTTATTCATTTCATTGTCAATTTTTTTTTTTTTTTTTTTTTTTGAATGGCTCGCTGTTAAGTTAACATTGAGGAAGAAGATAGCGATGAGTCCTTGTTGAGAAATGAATTCGAACTTTAGCAGAGACAAAGATAAGAATGATGTCTTAGAGGGAGAATGAATGATATGAAACTGTATGGTGAAAAAGGATTCATTTATAGGGAACTGAAATTTGCAAAGATTGAGGTTAATCAGAAAATACTTATGAAAGTTTCACTTCAGTCTAAAATATTTGATGTTTGCATTTGTCCGACTTTTTTTATTTGAGATTTTTTAGATTCTGTAACTCTTAATACTTGTAAAATTGATCTCTTCAGGAAAAATACTAGTTAATGTGAATTTATCTGTGAAGTTGTCTGGATAGCCTGTTATTGTACATATTTCGAAAAAAAAGTGTAATTTCATGCAAGTGCGAAGGAAAATCTCGAAAAAAAAAGATTACAAAGCTAGTCGCTCATTGACTAAATTGTTGATAGCAGTTTAATTTAAATTAAGTTGGAGAGATGAAAATGTGAAAGAGCAAGATTAAAAACATAACTTAGATTCTTCACTCGTCCAAATATATAAAATAAAAGCAACTGAAATTCAACTAAGACTATGTAAATGTGATGTTTTTCAGAGAGGTTTATGTGGAAACAAACATAAGCAAATGATGAACCCTTCTTACAAATTGCACTTTGCGCAAAAAAAGTTATGCACTTTTGAGTCGATTTGATGAAAAACAAGATTCTCAGTGAGGGAGATTTCGGAGTGTGTGTACTGGTCCTTCCTGTTGTTACCTACTCCATCATAAATATTTCTTCCTAAAGGCCTTCTTTAACTCAATATTTCTTACCCTGTCTTTAATGATATTATTAGTTGTGTACGTAACGAGCACACGCCCTTTCCAATCTGTTTCAAATTTCAACGTTCCTGAAGAATTTATCTAGTAAATTTGTTGGGGAAAATACTTCTGCACTGCACCGACCAGTTGTCTGTGTGTTTTTCATTTCACATTCAAGTTTAAATAATCACTACCTCTCCTGCAAGCTAACGCAAATATTGTTGCTGTGCCATAGACAACATCGAACTAATCTAGTAATAGATTCTCTGATCCCTACTTTGTCAATAATTTATATTTTTTAAACCAGATTAAAATTTAGATTTTGACCAAAATTTGGTAAATAATTACTCTTTGAGAAGTAATCATAGATATCTGCCACTATGATCTAGTTTACTCTGCTCTACTTCATCTTTTTATGTAAAGATGAACCTGTTAACATATCCTCTTCCTTCTAAATTCTGATATCCTTTTTGATAGATACCGAATTATACACCATTATTTGATGAAAATTGATGCACTTTTTGTAATTTGAATAAAAACGTCCGTGAAATAAATTCTAATTAAAAAACTAATAGTTATATATGGGGAAAGCTAATGAGAGCTAATGTTACGATATTTTAAATTTCATAGCTGTCTTGCTTGCCTTAGTTCAAAAAGGAGACAGTTTCTACAATTTCTATTAGTCCATCATCAGAACAATTATTTCCATCCTGACATAGAAATTTTTGAATATACGATATCAAAGTTTGCAATAATTGCAATATTCATTTCTAAAGGATTTCTTTTAATGTATCTCCCAGAGAGTATTTTTGTTTATTGAAAAATTGATCATGAAAAGAATTGTTGAATTTTAACATATGTGTACATTTAAGTTAGGTATTTTTTTTGTAGAAGGGCTCCAAAATAGAGATGATTTCATCGATTTCTGAACTGAATGTGACATTTCCTTTATAGATTCACAATGTTGAATTTTATGTCTATATATCACTTGTAGAACATGCTGCGAAAAATAAATATAATAAAAATGGTGATGGATTCGCTTCCGGTGTAACCGAACTGTTTTTGCGACAGTGTGGAGATTCGAGAAATACTTTGACCAAATAATCAAAATTTTATATTAAAACAATTCGCATATTAGATATATTGAAATATCACATTTAATTGTCATAATGGTAACTGTGATGGACAATATTACTGACAATCCATCATCCATCAAGATCATCAAAATGATAATCTCTTCAAAGTTAATATGCGCGAATTTAGATTCTTATAAATAGATTTTATGCAAAATATCGGCTTATTCGAGAAATATAAAATTATTTCGAAACTTCGCAATGTTGTGGAAACATCAGAAGTTAGAATTCAACATATTCTACGAGTTGGGCGATATTTGGATGTGATTTAAATTGACAATGTTGATTATTTCATTATAAATTGTCCAGCTCGTTGTACTGTTACAATCTCAATTTCTGTAAATCATCTATCTGTTCATCATTCGGATGACTAACAGAAAAAATGGTTATTGAGAAAAGACTGGTTGTGTTTTCACACTTTTTTTTTATTAACTACTGTCACTTTAGTGTTATTCATCAAGATAAGTGCAAAAATTGCATTAAAAATTCTGCAGAGAGTAATCCGTATCGTTTGCACTTTTAGCTGTGAAAATACGTAAATAAGCAGTAGCAAAGAAGGCAACAAAACAACTACGATAATGATAAATATAGGCGAGAAGGGGTGGTACTATAAAAGGTCAATAAATAGTACGGTGAAGTTTGCAGCAAAAATAGAAGATTGCTTTTTCGTTTTAAGGCATATATTTCATTTTTCTTAGCTTTGGCAGATTATATTTCATTCTTCTTAGCTTTTGACAGACTTTTCGAACTGCTGTTTTCAACAATTCGTCGAAGTACAGCGCAAAACGTCGATATATTTCCCTCTTCTTTTCTCATTCAAGCTATGAAACGAAATGAATAAAACAAGCACTTCACTAAACGTACTTTATGTTTTTTTTTTTCTTCCAATGATATTTATTTACCACCAATAGAACAATAAATAGTACGACGATCGTCTCTTTCTTGCCATGTTTACGGGATGTTGTACTTTAGTTAAAAGTGGGCATTGCAGCGACATCAACAACAGCCCTCTCCCTGCACTCAA
The DNA here is from genome assembly GCA_000499405.2 of Onchocerca volvulus. Taxonomy (NCBI): domain Eukaryota; kingdom Metazoa; phylum Nematoda; class Chromadorea; order Rhabditida; family Onchocercidae; genus Onchocerca; species Onchocerca volvulus. Next base: position 22,116,056 of record HG738138.1, on the reverse strand, counting down.
TCCTTCTTTATTCATTCATTCCGATCGTCCCCATAAATGACAGGCACTACCGTTGTCTGGATTCGTTTGGATACATATCTTCTTTCATTTGATAATTTTTTTAGATCTAATTAATGCACTACAAAAAGTGTTGCTGAGAAAGGAAAAGACGGGAAGGAGAAAAAATGGAAGCAAACAAGGTGCCAACATCAATTTCGACCGCTGCATCAGCTACCTCAACTGTCATTAATCCACTGTTTGATCCTGTTGCATTACAAACAGCATACTTTGCTGCTGCTCAATTACACAATCAGTTACAGCAAAATTCTCATCTAACTGCTGCTGCTACTGCTGCTACTGTTAATACAGCTGCTGCTAAATCAACTTCTACTACTACTACTACTGTCAATAATATTCATGCAGCATTACATAAAACTACATCACAATCACCATCCTTATCAGCATCTCTTTCATCATCTATTGATAATGATCGATTGTATTCTTTACTGCCACCACAGCTACAGTCTTGTTTAAAACAACAGCAACGTAATTTCCTACAACAACAACAACATCAACAGCAATCAATTAATACCTCATTGGCACATCATTTCTCAGCATTTTCACCCATAAATACTGATTTACCTAGTAATGCAGTCACGTCCACAGTTCCTTCCTTACTTACACATTCATCATCATTACCTTCTATTTCTCCGGTACCTGCTGCTATAGCATCATCGCAACAATCAGTAGATTTACTTCTTATGCAAATGCAAATGGCTACAGCCGCAGCTGCTGCGGGATTTTTCCCTGCTGCTTTCAGTGTTCTTCCACCAGTTACTGCTGCTGCATTAGGACTTTTGACGCCACAATTTCGAATGTTACAACTTGCTGATCCGAACTTCTCAGCATATGCAGCTTCAGCAAATGCGAATGGTGGTATATTCACCGGTGATACTATAAGTAAGGATACCGGCAATACATCTGCTATCGAAAGATCCTTGCTGCAAGCACAGGTTCTTTTTGATTTCCTTATTTTTGTAAGCAAGATATTAATATTCTTTTCTCATAGCTCTATTAAAGAAAAATGTATGATGCGTTAATTAATATAGATAAATCTGAATCTTAGTAACACTTGCAAACCACATCTTTTTAGAACCGTAAACTATCTCCACTAAAAATTTCTTTAGCTCAGTTAGTAGAAATTCCTCAAAAATTTGTAGATTTATATATATATGTAGACGTATTATGCATTCTGTTTATAATATGCATACATCCCTAACATATAAATAAACTATGCTTCAGTTTTAATCACCCTAATTGTAGATTAATTTGTTGACAAATGGATCATCATTATCGTCTGCCACCAATGAACATACAAGGGCAAATAATATATCTAATATGTCACCTAACAGTGTCACATCTTCCTTAATGCAACATCTAAATCCCGCATTAAACCGCAATTCCTCATCGCATAATAATAGTAATGGTAGTAAAGAACAACGTATTCAAATGAAAAGGCCTTATGATGAGATGTCAATATTACGATCTCTCTGCAGTGAAAATCATGTCACCGAACAAGAAACGGAAATGGTATGCGGAAAGCGGAGTAAACTAGATGCCACTGATGAAAATGGACGACGGAATTTGCAAAAATCCATGAAAGGTTTCTTATTTTAAAATTTTAAAACAATTGTAGATTAAGATTTGAGAAAATGAACTTAAGAAATGTTTTACAGTAGTTTTGAGTTTATAGCTGTCAGTTCGATTCTTTCTTTAGTGTATGTTCTTGGACAAATTTTCCTATAGCTCATCTAAAAATATAAGAAAACCAGCTGAACCCGGCCGGACCCAGCTAGTCTATATAAATAAAAATGTGTTTGTTTGTTCAAAATCTTAAATTTCCGGAAGTTCTTGAACACGGACCTATTTCAATGCAACTTTGTATCAAAATATCAATCGATGAAGAATTTGAAAACATTGTGGAAAAATCAACAATGTATAAAATAGGCATGGTCAATAAATTCAGTAAATTCAGTCCGCTCACTTACCTGTCAGAAGTGTGATATGTAAAAAAAAAAAAAAAAAAAAAAATTTCTCTATAGAAACACGCGCCTATTCGAATGCAACGTTATTTCAAAATTTCAAATTAATCGGTGAAGAAATTGAAACGTTGTATGGAAATGAATAACGAACATTTACATTTTTATTTATATAAACATAGATTAGTCTTTTTTTTTTCCTTTTGACTTTTATCCAAGTTTATGGTTTTTTCCCTAGAGAACAATATTAAATAGGTTCTACCATTCATTTTTATTCTATAAAATGTGGAAAAACCGCATTATCTGTTTTTCATCTGTTGTTATATTTAATTCGTTTTTACATTTATTAATTTTTTCCATTTCCGTTTTTTACGTTCCATTTATTAAACGTTTTTATATTTATTAACATTAATTCGTTTTTAGTGTTACAAATCGGAAGATCAACACTTTCTTCTTTTTTTGGGAATAAAAGTTATATTAAAAAAAAAAGAAAAAAAAAACAAAAATAATGTTCAACAAAAGATATTAGTTTCATTAGTTTGCGCTCCGGTGGTTTTGTATTTTAAGAGAAACCAATTAATTGGTAATTTTCCACAGTGACAAATAAAGCCTGAGTTTTGACAATTTTTTCTACGACTGGTTGGGACGAAGTGTAACAATTTTCCATTTTCAGCATGTAACTCAGGGAAAAATCAACAACAGTATTTAGTGGAATTAGACAATAAAGATTTATTGAATGAAAGTTCAAGAACTGATAAAAAAAGTGATGAAAAATGTGTTACATCTAGTCTGTTTGATGAAAATTCACCAGACCGTCATCATCCCAAAAATGTTCGTTTCTTTTTTTGAAATTTGACTTCTAAAATTTTCGACGTACATTTACCAGTCAAGAAGTTTTGCAAACTTTTTTATTATCGGGACTCTTCTATGAACTTGCAGATAACTATTTCTTTCCTTCCATTCTTCCTATCAAGTCGATCATATTTCTGGAATTTGTTACGTGGTATATGGAAGCTTCTTTCGTTTGCTTATTACATTTCATATTTGACCATCAAATTATGTTTTTTTTCACCAACCATAATGTCTGTCAAAAATAAAATTATTCTAGCATCGTCCACCAGCAATGGAAGCACGATTTCTGGAATGTATGGCAGCTATCGCTCTTCATTCAAATATTCCTTTTCCAATCAAAGATGGAATTATAATTCATAAAACTGCTGATGGGAATAGACCGAAAGAAAATGGTATTAATGGTAAATCGGATAAACAAAAACAATTTCCAAAAGACAGAGAATCAGAAAATTCAGATAGAGCAGAAATGAGAAGCAATCCATCACCTGATCAATCTAGATCCTGTGAAAATATTTCCACTACTACCATTACTTCAAATGAGAGTGAGAACTACTACCATTACTTCAAATGAGAGTGAGAATAAAAAATGCTGGCCAAATTCAGCAATCGATGAAGAACTTTGCAAGGAACTAGAAAATTACAAGGATTCGGACGTCCCAATGATTCATGCGTTCGTCTTACCAGCACAGCTATCCGATTCGGCTTCATCATCTATTTCTGATGAAAAATATTCTCAAGATTCACCATGTACAATAGTACCAGAATCAGTTGCCGTGCCGGTTCCAATTCTCAATACACTTTTAGATCGCATCCTACAAACTATGCTTGATTCTTAATTGTAACGTAAGTTCCTTGTATGAATTTTTTAGAATTTTGGGGGATATACTCTGTATTCAAGTAGGCGAGGAAAGAAATCATTTTTCTACGGTTCAATAGAATCATATCAAGATATGCTCGTAGAGATTTTTTCTTAATACAAGTCGTATGGAAAAGAGATTGAATCAAGCCTAAATATTAAGAGAATAACTAACCGACCCATTACGATGCAGCTTACTTCGCAACGAAGTAATCTGCTGGACATGTCAATTTCTCGTAGGCAAGTATCTTTCAAATTTTTCTTTTTCTGGAAATTTATAATTAGCTGTGATCCTGAGTTTCTCTCTCTTTTAATTTAATTTTCTTATCAGTCATTCATGATTACTTTTTGCATTACAAAGTAAAACTATACTTTGTAATTCAAATTCATATTTTATGAACCTTTTATTATTCGGAAAAACAAAATTATTCGATTCTGTAGAAAGCCCATCGATAGCCTAATTGCAGAAATATTAATTTCATGTTATTAATATCTCTCGAAAACTGAAAATCTTAGGTAAAAATGATTAACACCGTGGAGGAACAATCCTTGATACAAAGAAATTTCTAACCTAAAAAATAAGACCCAGAATATCTCATGCACTTATTACTAAGCATCAGTAAAAGCTGCACTGGATTTAAAGTAAGAATAATTAATTCTGATACCTCATATTTATTTTTTTAATAAATATTCTTCTTGTTACAACTTCTTCAAAATATCTAGTTTTTTAGAAATATTTGAATATAATCAGGATAATGTCTTTAAACCTCAACATTTTATTGTTATTATAACTGATCACTAAAATACCGGTCTTCCTACTTTCTACCTCAACATACTTTCTATTTGATTTGATGTTAAGTGATCAAGTTTTTTTTTCTTTATTTTTTATAGAAAATCTAATTTTTTCGACGTGTAATGTCAACTCTCATGGATATTATGTTTTTTTTGTTGTCGTGTGCCTATACACTTTTTGTCTATATATAAGGGTTGATCTTTTTGTATTTGAAAATAATTGCATTTCATGCTTGTTTTTTACATCTTTCATGAACAAAGGGAAAGATATTGAAAATTATGCTAACCTGGGGACATCCAAGAAGTAAATTCCTGAACATTAAACAATTCGAAGTATTTATTTCGGGTTTTAACGACATTATTTTAGCAATTAGTAAGACTTTAAAGCAATGTATAGTCAGATAACGAAATTCATTTTTCATCAGCTGCCAAAAATTTTCTTTTTGTCCTTTCTCCTATTTTCTCCTCTTTTCTTCCCTATTTGCTGAAGTATTTGTACATTATGAACAGGAAATTGCAATGAAAGTTCTGGACTAGGAATAAACATACAGCAGAGAGTTGCGCTGGAACTAGGCGAAAAAAGAAATGGTAGTTTATTATCTAAGCAAGGTAGCGTAATTACTGTGAAGTTCTACTGCCTAAAATTTTCGATAGAATATTCCATACTGCATTGGAGAATGATAAAGCAAGAAACTAACCGCCTCAATTTCCGTGAATGTATCTGCCAATGCAGCAAGTTTTGATATTGGGTTGAAATGTGAACTGATTTGTTGCAATGTCTGAATAGCTGATTTATAGAACTTCTTACGAGCAGTTGCACGAATCTGTAAATCACATTTCGATTTTATCTCCAATAATTTTATCGCAAATGGATGCCTGATGGTTTTGCTTCCCATTGACTTATGGTTTTGCTTCCCATTGACTTATTTACCATGGACAGTGTCGCTTAAATTACACTCAAGAGAACAGGAAATCAAGACTAATTTAATTTCATTGAGAACTTACCAGTGGCATATCAAGATCATCGATATTTTCAGTATTAATCGGCCAAAGATCCCTATAAAAGTTCATTTTTCGAACAAATTATGAATGTTTTCTCAAGTGGTATTTTCAGAAATGGTTGCGCGAACAAATATATTTAGTTGTGCTTTAATTGCTTGAAATAATTTTTGCACAATCAAACAATAAGATTTTGAAATAGCATCAAAAAATCCATAATTCATAAACAGAGCAATGAGCATTGAACAGACCGAATCGTAAAAGCTCTAACGCACCCTACTGAAAAGGAAATTCTGATGAGGTCTCATGAAATGCTTGAAAATCAAGAAGAAAATTTAAAACGCCGAGTTTTTTATCGCGAGTTGAAAGCTTAATTCTAAGTAATTGTTTACAATGTTTTTTTTTTAGTATAGAAAAGATGGAATTTCTGGTGTAGATTTGAGAAGAGTGGAAGAGCAGATTTTGAAAGAAAATTTTATAACAGATAAGAAAACTTAATTTTAAAATATTTCGTATCTAGAAAAATCTCTCTACTGGAAAATTTCGCTTCGAGAAGCTATAAAAAATGAAACCTGAACATCATTATGAAGGATACCACCTTTTTTCTTTGTGCAAGATAACAAAATTTAGATTCGAAACTTTACCGATTTATTTCAAGATAGGCGAGTAATTTCACATCAGTGAAGGCATTCAAATAAACCACTCGTTCCCAATATCGTCGATCCAAATCGGCACAATTTACTGAATAAAGTGTAAAAATCACGGCATAACATTCAGAGAAAAGTGTTTCAATAATAAAATTGCATGAAGGGTATAAAAGAGATACTCTGAAATTCGATTCATCATTTCGTTTAGTTGAATTCCTGAAAATTTGCATGTATTATATGTTGCAACTAATCCAAGACATTAGTTTATAATTCGATAATTAGCACCATGATCTTTTCTGAAAACTTCCTGTCATATATAAATTTTGATACGATTGATTCAACATTTAAAATACTTGCAATTCAGGACCGGAAGATCTGTCTAGAAATATTAATTAATATTTTAATAATCATTTACATTTCTAGTACACTTTTGTCCGATGTAAAAGGAGTAAACAAGTTGAGGAATAAAACAAACTTACTTTTCCTTAAGTGATTGTGAATCATAATCAATATTTTTGGATGTTAGATTATTATCTATACATATTGACATAGGAGCAAACATTTCAAATGTGTGGGGCAGACTGCTAAATAATAATCTGAAATAGGAAAAATGTTTGAATGAGTGATACTTTGGGAACATACTGAAAGGACTTATTCATTAGTTATCGTCTCACCTCATAACGGAGTAAATCTTCGAATGTATGCTGCGCAATTCACAAACAGCTCGATGAATACCAATTGTACCATAAGAACCCGTAAAGACTTCAAATAATCCAAACACTAATCGCCGAAGTGGGTGGTATTTATGTCTCAAAGCCTGCAAAAAAAGAATGCATACAAATATGGGATTTATGAAATTGTTTTTTATAAAGCAGTAATTATATAAGCAGATGAGCAATAATGTTTGTTAAAGTTATGAGAATTCTAACAAATATTAATATTAGGCCTCTTGGTTAAAAAATAACATCAAATATATTAAAAATAACAAAAGGAAGTTTTTACTTTCGAAATCTATGAAAAAAATTATAATAATTAATCTATAAGAAAAATATAATATAATTCGAATTTTATATTGTGAGAAGGATTCGAAACAGAACAACACAGTAGCTGAAATTATGTAAAGTTTTTGAAAAGGACCAAGTTCCAATACTGCTGCACCATTTCGTAATATTTATTTGACCATTGTAATGTATACTGTGGAATCTTTTCAAGATTCTTATCGAATGTAACTCTTAAAAAAAAAATTCTTTTAGGATTAAAAAGACAGTTTCAACTAAAAAGCGCCAAATAACATGAAAAAAAACTATTAGATACCAAGCTTGTTAAGCACATATACGAATTAGACACTGATAATCTATAATTTACCACTAGTGATTCAAGAAAATTAATAATTATGAAAAATGTTTAAGATTATGAGAAATAGCATACTTAATTTCTTCTTTGTTCATTCCTAAACGAATTTTCACCATGCTCGATGCAAGCGAATTCCATACAGCAACACGACATGCTTCATCAGCAATTTCACTTACATCAATAGCACTTGCTATGTGAACTGGAACATTGAGATCATAGACTAAGAAACTTTCGAATAACTCCTTCCATTTCAGTTTTGGATCAATTGTCCACTGTGTTGCTGTTGATGGGAGATCACTGAAACACAGAAATTATTTCAAAACAAAAACGAAAAAAAAAAAGGATTGGAAAAGATTTGCTTTAACATGTCTAGAATTTACTTGTCTAACGAAAAAGATGATAGCGGCGCAGGCTTTTGTCTCCAGTAAGTGGCACTGCTGATTTTCACTTCACCATTAATAATGTCACCTGTCATCCTTCCTTCTATACAATCAAACTGATTCAGATAAAGTGTCCCCTGCAAATATTTTTTATTATAAGCTAAAAACTATCTTACAGACGTACAAAATTTTCTAAAATTAGCAGACAGTCATGTTCGTTTAGAATATAATGACAACACTATATTTTCAAATAGTTATTGTATGAAGCACATAAGGTACTACAGTCAATAAATTTTTTATTTTCAAAAAGTTGCGGAATCTTATGTCTTTTGTTTCAACGATTACCTTTCCACAAATAATACCAGCCTTCTCGAAATCACCTTCGAAAGCTACTCCAGAATAATCATCTGTTCCCGACAGAATTAAACGACCACGCTAAAAAGTTGTAATTAGTATTCAAAATTTTCGTACTTTTTGCAAAAAATATATCTTAAATAAACAAGATGATAGCATGGAAAACCCATCAAATTTATAACATCAAATGGATGTTACTGAATAGATTTTCAGCAGAAACAAATTATATAATTTCATCTTCTGTGAAAGATGAATGTAACATATATGAGGGATCTAGAAAATTCTCTTTTTCTTGCGGATTTAATTTATTCTGCGTTGATTATTCTTTAAGTCTTTTACATAGAAATCAAGAAACTGCATGAGATTTATTCATTCAAATTCAAAACAAACCACCAAACGATTGTTATCGAATTGTCCCTCCTGATAAACACCTTCGATGCCTATCAGAACACCTTTCCCATGCCTTGAATCATTCATCCACATACCCAAATAACGTTCTTCTAAAAAAGTAGTATTATTGTTATGAGAAAAAATATTATTTTTTAATACAGTCTCATGAATAAATTTACAAGCTAAATACTATTCCAGAAACTGTGATTTAGGTGTCAAAATAATGGGATTTTTTGCTTCCTAGCTATACCAATGAATAAAACAAGACATTTACCAGAAGAATTACTTCTCAAAAAAAAAAAAAAAATCATACATTCACGTTCCAAAATTTTAAGAAAACCGATAACTCAAAAATCAATTTATTAGCATTAATTTCTTGTCAAAATCTTAGTGGAGATAAAGATAATGATAAAATGATACTATTGTTTGTAGAAACTCCATATCCTGAACGCATTCCTGCTTGCCAACCACCGAAGTATATTTCCATCGCATCACCTTTAGATGCATGCAATACGCCATAACCATGTCTTAATCCTTTCTCCATATAACCTTCGTATGTGTCACCATTTGCAAATCTGAAAAAAAAAGTAAATAACTGCACGAAAATACGCTGCCAGATAAAATAGAAATGTGACGATTTACGGCATGTTTTCATGACGAGCATATCATCGAAGCTCCAACCAAATCGTACAAAATTATGAAAGTTTTCTCATATAGTTTTATTGTAAATTTTTGTGCAAAATCTCACATGATATGAGCTAATCCATCTAGACGACCATTACGCCAAAAACCAGTGTATACATCAACTCCCGATGTTCTTTCTTCCTTGTTCCCCAAATAAGTGTTAACCTTATGCAAATTTCCATCTATTGGAACCGACATTTTTCCAAACCTGTAACTCTTCAGCTATCCTTTCAAGAACACTAATAACAAAAAAAATGAATACAAAAAAAAAAAAAAGCAGAAATATTTTCAAATTAAATAACAAAAATGCACTAAAATTGAACTAATAATTGAAAATCAAGTTATTCATATGGTTTAACTTTACCTATTTGATATAAATAAAGAAAGAAGTTCGATAAATTATTTAGGAAAACTTGTATACAACATTGTCACAAACTGTTACTATCACGAGAAACCTAAAATTTATTACGGGAACATAAAGAAAATCAGCACAATATGAATTATATGGAAACTAACATACCCTTCTAAATGTCCATCAGCAAAATGCCCTTGATATTTTCGTCTATCCGGATACACGAGATATCCCCTACCATAAAAAAAATATATAAATGCATAATAAAGTATGTCAATAGGCTTATTAAAAATGATGTACAAATTTACTGCATGTTAGTACAACATAGTAATTCCAAAAATATTTGTAAATTCGAAAGAGTCAAGACTACAAGAGAACAAGATTTTTTAAAAGAACAAAATAAAAAACAAATGAATTCTGATGAACTATTAGAAATTATATGCTTTCAGTAATTCTTTCAAAGTAGAAAAAATGCAAAAAAAAAAAAAGCTATGAAAGCCCATAACAATCGATATGATGATATTCACTTCTATTTTTTCGAACCACATATCAAAAAATTTTAAGAAATCGAAAGTTTAAATAAATGAAATATACCTTAAAAACAATTAAATCCATTTCTAGATTTATGGCAGAAAGAAAGAGCCAAAAAAGAAACCTTCCGTGAGGCTTGCCATATAGCCAACAACCGTCATAAGTACAATCTCCAAAGTCGGGATGATGAGATGAAAATTTGTGATAACCGCATCGTCGTCCAGGTAGTTCTGCAGTATATTGCTCCAAAATGTTACCTGTCATATATCGTTCATCGAAATGTCGCCATTGCCGCATGGCATGCAGAAATGCACTCTAAAATAAACAGATATTAAGCTCTACACCAAAACAATTAAAATGGAACTGTTATATATTTCGTTATAAGGCTGATCATCGAGTCACAATTGATAATGCTTATGTATCCCTTGTGGATCAGTAAATGATGTTAAGAATTTGGCACTAAAATGTCATCATGCAATCTACATGCCACATATAAATTTGTATTAATACTTGCATTGCTCACAAAGCAATCGGAGATTTTCATTTTTTTTTTCTTTTTTTTAAGACTTCTGAACCGATGAAAGAGAAAATCAGAAATGCATAAAAATGCGATTGGAAAAATTGTTCATAAAAAATCCTTTCTCGCGAAAATTCATCTATTGAAAACTTCATAAAAAATCCTTTCTCGCGAAAATTCATCTATTGAAAACTAAAGATCTTTCGCAGCGTGTTGAGAAAAGATGAGTGGCACAAATTAATATAAAAAATCTTTTGAAACCAAGCAAACAACATCCACTTCCTTAAACAGTATTATTTTCTTGTCTCAAGGTAACTGTAATAAAATTTATTAAGCATGCAATCTAAAGGATCATGTACAGTCCGCACAAATATGCCCTAACTAATTTCATGAATGCTATGCAATTCATATACTAGCCAATCAAATTTCTTCTGTGATATGTAATGAAAACTTTCTTCTTGAGAATAATTTTAAGGAGATGCTACAGTGAACAGCAAATACGTCTAACAGTATATAAGAAAAAAGCCAGAAATATAGATTTGTAACTAGCACAACACCTTATATTCAATATTTGCAAATCGAATATGAAATTTGTTTTCGGGACCAAATACTCGTACCAAACATTCGTTACCTTCTTCTTCACTTACTTCTGTCCAGACTAGTGGAAAGTTCATTACAATAACATTTTGTTTCTAAAAAAAAGCACGATAATCACGAAAGACATAACCATAATCAAAATATTTAGAACAAAAATTTTTGGCGAAAAATTTTTTGTAAAAGATTATCAATATCAAGACAGCTATATAGTAATATCTTCTTAAACCACCTTGAATATTTCAGTAAAAAAAGTATTTTCTTAAACTACATAAGTTTTTAAAATATATTTATTTTCAAATTAGCCTTGTCGGAAAAACCGAAAAATTTTTTGGAATAGAGATACGACGAATTAATCAAAAATCTTCATATTATAGAAATATTTTTGTATAAGTAAACTTTTGATTTTTTCGCTATAATTAACATTTTGTAAATTATGTTGAGCTATGGTGACATGGAGTAGACAAATACTATTGCACTACGTTAACATATTGTAAATTATATCTCTTCGAGTTATAAGTTTATATGTTGTAAATTGCACTACAGTTCACATGCTGTAAATAATTTCACTATAAAAAGGGTTCTCAGTTTCCAATTATTCATTCCATCTTTTGCTCTGATCGATCAGGGCATTCAATCCTTTGTTCTGATCGGTATTTGATAAGCGGCGCTTTGAAAATTTCATCAAATTCTATCAATTCTCATAAACCGTAGATAATTTCTCTCCTATCAAAGGAAGTTCAAATTATCGGTTATACTATCGATATTCATCAATTCGTTAGTGTACCATAGTTGGGGCAAATAAAATCCGTCATGTCAAGGACTTCACTACACAAAAAAATCATTTGTACTAAATTTCAATCTACAACAAACAATCTTTCACAACAATTCTGACGCTGATAATCTTTTACAAAAAATGTTATCACAGTGTAATATTCTAATTCGCTCAGCAATAGAGTTTCATCTCCAAAAAAAAACTTGTGAGACATTGAAGTTTATTAGAACTCATTCTCGAAAACCTCAACAAATGCGACGGCGTCATTAAAAATAGCAATCATAAGCCAGCCACGTTTTGCTGTAGTCCATGTTGAATTCCCATACACACTTATCACACCTGCCATTTCCAATTGTTTATTTTCGGCCTTCCATAACAATAAACGTGTTGGTTGTTTAAGCTAAACGAGACAATCTTCAGCAAAATATTGCTAACCGAAATGATATTTTGCATAAAGATAGATTTGATAAGCAAATCACTAAGATGAAAAGTAACGAACCGATTGTGCATGTATGGGTGCATATTTCCAGAAATGATAAGTATTATTTCCGATGGTGCTCAAATGATCCAACCGATACTTGGCAGACATCCAGCAGTTCTTCCATTCCGTTAGGAAAATATTTTCGCTTCTCTGCAATATATTTTGGATATTTCTGAGATATAATGTAACCCATAGGATGAAGTTTAGCAGTTCTCTAATCGGAGAATTATTAAAATTAGCTCTTATATTCCTCTTTTATCACTTTTTAAATATTCTCTCTAATTTGGCTGCAGAGCTTGCTGGATCTATAAAAGTTGCACTATAAGATTAAAACGATTTGTCGCAACTGTTCAAGTTATATTTTTTAGAAAACTTACTATTACCATACGCATTTTATGCTATATCAATAATTAGATCGTTTTGCTAGTACATTTGTACTATATTGTTTTACTGTTGTAACTTTCATCTATTTTACTTCTATTATCAGTGATACTTATATTATCATTATTGCATTATTATCATTACTGTGCAACAGAAACTATCGCTTTATATTTAAACAATTAATAAAATCTATTTATTTACTATGATTTGCTATTTTTCATACTCGCTTCATAATTCAACAGCAGAAATTCAAAAAACTCACCACTACGAACAAAGATTCATTTCACTAAATCATTTTTAACAATCCTAGCAGGGAAAATTAACATGATTTTTTTATTGAATAATGAATGTCCAATAATGTTTGAAAATTACTCGCCAAATTTTTATTTATTTACTAATCGCTCTCAAATTTTTCCTCAATGCAATAACATTCTCCATCAATCATCTTTTTTGAATTATAAAAAAGAAAGGAAACGTATTAATTCGACAAATTTAGCATCGAATATTTAGCAATTTGAGAAATGCTGATACATCGATAATTCATTAAAATTTAATTTTAAATCATGAAAGTGCATTGTATTAGAAAAAAAAGAATAGTTGAAAGAAGATAGTAAAAATAGCCAGTTTACTGCTTGGTAATTTCGGGGCAAAAAAATTACTGCACTTTACATCCATTTAACTCTCTGTTATTACAAGCATTATTTACATTAATATTGCCGTTATTAATGAGGATCAGGTGCAAAACAATTGAAAATAATCGAAACCTTACAGTACAAGAATGTTTTTTGGTGATGACGGAAATGTAACTAGTCAAACATATTTAAACTAAACTGACACATTCATTCTGCTACAATGAATCATTGACAAAAAAAAAAGGTCATAAGGGAATTTAAAAAATTCAGAAGTATGAAGTGAACATTCTCTTCCGAATCTGACATTGAAACTATAACTCAAATTAATTCGTGTTCTGAATAGTTGGCAAGCGTCACTCTCATTTTTTTCTCTTTTTCTTTCTGTTCGATGGCTACTTTTCAGTTCATAATTTTGAGCCCAAATAATATTTTTATTTAAAAATATTATGGTATCAATTGATGAAGAAGTTAGATTATCAAATAAAATAAAATTTTGGGTTCGAGGAATAAAAAAAAAATGATAAAAATGCTTAAATTTCGGAACTTGGTTTCTCAAATCTAGTCGGATAACAGAAAATAAAAAATTAAAGACTTTTAAATGATACTGAAATGAAAAATAGTCGAAATGAATCTATATTTCAGTTTGTAAATTCAATGTTACTGCAACCAAAATCTTGGAAGGTTATCCAAAAAACACATTATATCCATTTATTGGAAGGCAAATCTTTATTTGATAATATCCCAGCGTACGATTACTAAATTTTTGCTAATAAATACTTTCTTCTATTAAATAACATAACCTGTTACAATGTTTATTGCAAAGGAACACTCAAAAATTTCTTGAGAACCCGATTTTGACATTTACCCGACAAATTGATAATAATCAAAAGGACTGTTGAATAGAAAACATCAAAAATCAAAATTATTCAACTGCACTCTATCATCGGATTTATCGAATTGCCGAAAGAATGTAGCAAATAAATCATCTTCTATTAGAATTTGAAAAATTTTAGCATTCCGGAAGAGCTTTTTTTACCTGACAAATAATTTTTATTTGACAAATCAAATAATTTGCTCTAATTTAAAGATATATTCAAATTAGAAGCAAATCACATACTGGTAAAGAACGTTCAGTGTACGCTATCTTGATATCTAATTTTTTCTCTCAAATTCTCGTATATGTTGTGAAATAGAAAAACAGTGAAAATTTTTTTGCAATATTAAAATTACCAGACAACTCACATGAATTAAATATGTGATTACTTCACAACAGTATAGTAATCCTAATACTTCAGAACATAATTAATTGTGAAGGTTTAAATTCTTAAATAGACATTTTCCAAATCTAATTTCTCAGTAGTCTTTTCTAGAAAATTTAGCAATTTACATGAAATAAATCATCAGAAACAAAAACTAGAAACAAGTATCAATGAATTCCATAAATTTAATCATCAGGTAACAAATCTGCTAATAAACAGCAAATGTCATTCAATTACTGATTCACAAAAGAGAGGTAGGAATCACTTCTAATAGAAAAATCAATTAAACTGCAGGTCGAAAAACTTTATAAAAGTAAATGAATAAGACACTTGTGCTATGGCAAATTAGAGGTTTGATTTCAGAATAATTCTAAAAATCAATCCTTCTAATCTTATGAGTAATTTCGTAAATTGGAAAAATTCAAATATTTTCCAAGATTATTATTTTCTTCCTTGAAGATTAACAGCAAAAATAATATAAATCTAAATTCATTATTTACTTTTTAATATTATGAGATGATATATAACGTCGCATGGACCGAAATTTCAAATCGTTTATTATTTAAATCAAATAGCAGTCAGAATTTTTGTTCAAATTCCTTAAATCAAAAAAAAAAAAGAATTTTTCGCATAATTTCAAACAAATGCTATATAAATTTTCGTATTCCTTTTAAAATTATTCTAATGTGAAATTAGAAATTCATAAAACAGTTGGTCTTGTTCGGTCCTTTGCTCCATTATATACTTCCCAGTCAACGGCAATCAGATATAGTAAAATCTATTTTATATTTCACCTAATTTTAAAAGTATAATCCAATGTTTAAATGTATTTCCCTTTTAAATTTTCACTATAATTCATAACATTCCTGACTTATGCAAAATTCAATTTTTTAGTGAAAACTCAGCTGAATATTCTTCCCACTGATCTGAGAATATAAAAAAAGTTTCTAATGTACATTGCTGAGCGATGTCAATGATATTTTACTCCAGTTTCACAAATACCCGATAAGAGAACTTCCGTAACAACTCTACGACCTTTTAATGATTTGAAATGTAAACATGTCATAAAAAAAAGGACGAAATACAAAACATTTTATGTCTCCCATATAAAAGACATTTTTTTATCGTCCAATAAAATCAGTAGACAAAAATTTTGTTCCTGATAGAATTCTATACTACGGAATTCAAGTCGATTTTTAATAATGATCCCTTATCAGGACCGTGAAGGCAGTGATAACGAACATACTTTGCATATGTCACCAGAAACATATTCTCAACTCGTTGTTAACTACTGCAATTTGTGTCCTTAAATGTGTGAAACTGTTAAAAATTTAAAAACGCAAATTTTATTGTCACACGTAATTTTTTTAAACCAAAAACAAGCAGAAAAGAAAAACACCGAAAAATGAAAACAAACGACATATGATAAAAAAAGAAAAAAAGGCAAATATAGAGATACATAAAGTAAAAATAGTTTAGAAGTGTAAAAAAAGAATCAAAATAAATTTTAGAAAAGATACAAAAAAATTTTCCCCATGCATATCACCAAAAACGATCTCCACATATTTATTTTAATTTATATTTTTTTTTAGTAGTCGACCGAATTAAACTGAGATTGATATGTTCTAAACTTCTTATTTTGATAAGAGATCTTGAACTTGCATAATTCTTTTACTGTTTAATTAATAATTAAGTATACTGACTGATAAATAAAGTGAATTATGGAGCAGGTCAAGTTTTTAAAAAATGTTAACCAAGTCCAAGTGAATAATAATGTTAAAGAGGTATGTTTATTCTATTTCATCACTTCAATCTTTTGTAACATAATACATGTTTTTTATTATTTTTCCTAATTTTGTGAACAAATTTTAGACACCTTTGATTCGATCAAAAGTTTGAAACTCTTGAAGATTTCAAAATAAATTTTGAAAAATTTGAAAAAATTTAGGACATTAACATTAAATTTTGGAGATTTACATTGATCAGCATTTTCCAACTCGCATCGCAGAAGCGCAATTCAGCTATTCCTGACGTTATCTTATAAGTAAGAAACTTGTATAAAAACTAATTTTTAAATACAACCTAGGGCAGGATTTCATATGGAAAAGAAAAAAGTGTTGATGTTTCTCGGTGTTTCTTCGAAAAACGTAAAAAACAGAAGAAAATTATTGATGAAATAATTGTTAGGATAATGAATGACTAAAAAGTTTTCAAAAAATTTTAGATTTGTAAAATGGGTTTTTTTCCTGAAATTTTTTTTCTTCCTAAAAAAATTTAGGATTGAAATGGCAATACTTCAAGTATTATGTAAAGCTTGAGAATTTAGAAACCTTTGGGACGCAATATACATAATTCTAAATTTTTTATTTTAATCGTTCGTAGCGAAGTTCTCTTATCATTGATACCATTTCAATGTTGATATTATTTCTACAATGAACTGCATGTGAAATGGATTTCATCAGTCCGGTTTAGTGAATAATATGGTGATGGGAAAACTGTAGAATAATCTTAATAACTACAATAAGTGAGATGAGTTAACAATAACTTCAGTGATGAAATCAAGATTTGAGGATCATTCCTTGAGAATATAGACGAGACAGAAATTTGAATAACTTCAAGAATGTAAACGATTATCTATTTAAAGTACTGCAAGTAAAAAGATTCATTAATATTAACATAAGACATAGTAATACTAAAAAATATATGAGCTTAAACAATATTTCGTATATATATATATATATATAACTAGATAATTTGCGGAAAAAATTATGATTTTTTCAGCTTAATCCAAACAATTTTAAATTTAGAAAGTGATTTTGACACAATAAAGTAAAAAACTATATGCGAAGTCATAATATTTATGGAAAATGAAATTTCTGTTGTATGGTCTATCGAGAAACTGGAGTAATTAGCCACAAAAAAAAAAGAACCTGAATGATTAATTATCCTTCTTCTCATCATTAATCAGAAACATGGCTATATTCAGCCGAAAGAAGTAACCATAAAAGATCGGTGTGAAACTGTTCCAATTATTACCCACCATTAATTTAAAGCAGAAATATATCTACTTTTAGGTAAAAACGAAAAAAACTTGGCAATATTTGCAGTAACTATGCTTTAATTCAAAAATGATTCATTATTTATCCCGGTACTCATGTTTTTCTTCATCTTTTTTTATTAAAAAATCCAGAAAAATGCGGAACAATAAGATGTCAATTCTACTATTTTAACTGCTATTTCGTTGCACAGCTCTGATCTTTTTTCATTTTTCCAATTAAAATTTGAAGAAATCAACAGTAATACAAACAGATAGCTATTAAGAAAGGAATACAATGGAAGAATTTGTGAAACTGAACATCAATGGCAATCAACAAGAGAGAAGGCCCGCCCTTGTTTGAAAAAAAAAAAAAAAAAAACGAAATTATTCTATAAATAGGGAGGACCAAATATAACTTCAATTGACTCACGAATTCACTGAAGATACATTCCTGCTATTCTGATCAGTATTATCTTAGTTTTCAAGAAAACTTCATCAGTTCAAAATGTCCATTCTCAATAATCCTCTGTTTACTATCATTACAACATTTTTGTTGATACCCGTCATATCTGATTCTCTTAATTCCATAAAAAAAACTACTTCGAAAAATAATCTTGGCTACTATGCACCAGCTGGTAGGTATTATTTGTTGATATTAATTTAATTTATTGTTTGTGTGAGTTAGGCATATCAGGAAAACAACGTTAGAATAACAATAATAATGAGATGAAAAGAAATGATGAGTCAACTTACTGACCTCACAGGTAAATTCCTTACTTGTACAATAAATGAACTGATTCTTCACATGGGTCGGCAGTGCATGCTTCAATATTGGTTGGCTTCTATCTTACATATTGAACAATGTTTTGTCCTAATGATAATTACATCATTGGAATTTGATGTCTTGCAGAATAGAATGGTATTCTCTCCGCTAATTCATCAATTTCTTTGACATCTTCATATTATCAGCAAAAAGCAACAATATGAATGCGTCGAACATTCCGAATCTTTCTATAATCGGAATCCACAAAAACTTAATTATATTCTCCTATAAGAACTATTCTAGACAAACGATATATTTACGAAAAACAGAACAAATAAAATCTAGATTTTCTAGAAATTTCCAAAATTTAAGACAATAATTGTTATCGAGCAAATTGATAACTATTACAGGAGATCAATACTAGTTACAATGCTACTTCACAAAACAGATTAAAATATTAAAATTTATTATATAGAAAAAGAGATACTTTTAAATTTTAAGCAATTTCGTTTGTCCTTTTCAGGCACAAGCAGATTAAGCAATTTCGTTTGTCCTTTTCAGGCACAAGCAGAAGTATATAACAGGGATTCAGTAAAATGCAATTAAAATCATTCGTGGTCAAGTTAAAATCTTGAAAACGGCAGTTATTAATTTTACCTTTTAGAACACACAAAATAACTAGAAAAGGAATTACTAAAGCAAGTCCCATTACTCTATTTCAGAGCCGGATTATCCACCGATGAACCCTTTTCCGCCATCTGCAAAATTACCAGGAAGTAGCAGGTTTTGGTTTGAATCTGATGATTTAAAGATGCCACTAAATCCAGACCACGACAAGATTTACGGCGATAAATTAATGGTACGGGTTAGTTCCGTGTCACATCCGGATAACTTCAATAGAAATAATGGAAATGGGCCAGAATCGAGAGTTATCAGCAATCCAGCTCGCTACTATTTACATGGAGCAAACTTCGAAAAGGTTTGGTTTAATCTAGTACTTGCATAAATAACAATTTTTTAGGGTAATAGGTTTGAATTGTTTGACCGTGCTTCTGATATAAGCTCTATTACGTAAGTCATAACAATCTTACTAATATGTCATACTTTCATATAATTCATTTATAAAAATCAATTACTATTAGTGATGTATATCTATAAAAAACCAGGAACCATTGCAGTAAGAAACGGAAAAACTCATTTCAATTTCTATAGCTGATTTTTAACAATATTTGACCTATTACATTTACAGATGACTGTTCTGTTTAAAAAATAAGTAAATAAAGGACAAGAAATTGATAAACCTGTGTTGATTTCAAAACATTTTTCGAAATTTCAAAAAAGTATGGATTGAATAAAATGCATTTCTCGTCTCTTCAATCTTTATATATTTTCTGTTTCAATCATCTGCACATCATATTAACTTTAAAGTAGTAAAACCTTCCATAGCTTAGCTAGCTTTAAGTATCCATTAAATGCGATGCTCTTTACTATCTTGGTGAACGTATAATGCGCACAAATTATTATCATTGTTAGTACGTAAATTAGTTTGGGAAATTCACAAAGACGAGAAATCATTAAAGAAAAATTGCGTCAATCTTCATTGAGGATATAACTGATCACTTACAAATAATCGATAATTTATTTAAACAAATTCTTTCAGCATTATCTCAAAAGGTGAAGTTCTAGATCAAAACACCGCAATGTCGTTTGACCTCATGCCATGGACCATATCCAAATGATGGTAGTTTATTGCTCAAAGAGGAAAAGGGTGCCTCAAATGAAGAATGTGAACAGGTCTTTGTTCAGATGAATGGATGTGTAGCTCATAAAGGTTATCCGATCGGTATGGTATGTACAATTTGTTGTCAATGTTCCGAACAATTCATCAGTGAAATGAATCATTCTCGAGGTTTTCTAGCAAAAACTGACTGGTTGACTACAGAAAGACTTGCATTCATTTGAAAAATCGAAAATTTTAAACTGTTTTTTAAATCTCACTATTTATGCATTCATTTGAGATATTTGTTAATCCCTTCACTTAATATTTTAAAATCGATCAAATAGAAATCTGCTTTTGAAGTACGGTTAACAGAGCCTAAATATTATTTCAAAATTTGAAAGTTTCTAAGAAAATATAAATCTCATGATGAAATCCAATGAAATTAAATTTGCAGAAGCAAAAAGAAAAAACACTGCACAGTCAATTTTATTTAGTTTTATTGGTAAGATAAAGAATAAGCCATAAATTAGTTGGAATAAAATCGTATAATTATGGAGCTGTCTGTAAGCTTCTTAAGTATGTGAATAATTTGCATAACAAATTTGATTAGTAAAAACCCCATTATTACGTTTTTTAAACTTCAATTTAAAAAGTAAAGTCAATCTTTTGACAATTTTAAAGAAAATTCTGACCCATAAATATAAAAAAAAAAGTGTGTAGTAGAAAAAAAGTGCAACTAAGAAGAAAAGTATAAAAGAGCTGGAACAGTATGGAAGAAATTATTCAAGATATCACAGATCCCTCATTTGAAATCTCATGTAACTTATCGAAACAACATTTTCTATTAATAATGAGCTTTTTTTCTGTATAGAAAATATTTTTGTTCTATTTATCACTATCCAGCATTGAATTTTTACCATATTTGCTATTAAATGTTCTCATCACTATTAAAATCTTGACTCTCTATAGGGATAAATTTCGAATTTAAATGAAGAATATTTTAAATGAATTGTATTTCTTTCCATTCCCGTCCCACTTTATCTTCTTTGCTTAAAACATAGACTTGAACTTACTCTAAAATTCCGCAGAAATCAAATTAAAAATTCTCATTAAATAGTTGAATAAGTGCTTCGTTATGTATTTCTTTGTTATAAATAAAACTTATTGCAAAATCTGTTTTATAGCTAATTGATCACAACTTGCTTTGTCCAAAACAAGGAAAAATTACTTGTAAACTAATAACACAGAGATAATGAAATCTATCTACAAAAACCTGAATCTATCATCCAAAGTAAAAAAGATAATTTTGCAAGAACGAATAAAGATTAAGGCAAATAAGCTCAACTTACACGAAAATATGAAAACAAGTGAATCGAAACTAAAATCGTTTTGATTTTGCTTCATTATTATAGAATAATATTTCGATATTTTTGCATGATAAAGAACCAAAATCAAAGAATCTCTGCTTTGTTTTCATATTACAATTCTAAAATGTATATAACCATAACGAAAGTAATGTTGCGCATCTGTCTGTGAAACACTTTGATATTGATGAATCAGAGAATAAGAAACTCTATTTCTGTCCCTTATCCACATCGATCGTGATTATCTCTATATACACACATTATTCATTTTAGATATATCATTACTATGACTTTAGTGTTGAAATCTATTCTCACCTCCAAGATATTACCAGCTCCAGCCAAATCAGTGAGTTTGCATGGACCATTGAAAGCCAATTGAAACAACTGTCGTAAACGAATTTCCTGACAATTTCCTTGAACATCATAGCATAAACATATTCTGTTCACCTCCTTATCCAACACTTCACTAAAATGACAATCTTCAACAAATATCAAGAAATCTCGTGAAAATATGAAACCATGGGAAAAAATTTTTCGTGAGCCAACATGCACAAGGCGAAAAGTTCTATTTTTCGACCAAAGAAAATTAGAAAAATCCAAAGTTTTTTACAAAATAATAACCTAATAAAATTGTGATTCTGCAGAAAAATAAGCTAAATTTCGCACAACAATCAATAAAGTACGCGAATTCCGCTGAAGAGAATTTTTTTCTAATGTAATCTGACTGGAAAACACAAAAGTTCAAGAAAATGAAAGAAAAATAAATGAGAAAAGATTTTCGATTAGAAGTTTGCCCACCAATGCCATAATTGATAATGCCAAAAATCGAAGATGAAATTCCGGATTTCCGGAAAGAATCGAATCATCAGAAAAAAAGTTTGGGACCAAAAATTCAGACACATTGTAAAGAAAGACAGCATTTCAAAAGCAAACACAAATGACTTTCTCTCTAACTTCTACGGTTAGTTGCAAGCTTTTTTCTTAGTATAAAAAAATGATAAGCACAATTATCACTAAATAAGAATCCATTCAATCCAAACTTCTTGAAGGAGATTACATTTGCAGTGAACCATCAAAAGCCTTTCCCGCATTTTCTACTTTTTTAAAAAAAATATTGGAAATCATACCTACTGCTGGCAGCGACAATATCGTCCCAGTTAGTTCGATGGATTTCATCTCTGCATAAATTTTTCTTTTTATTGATTTTTCAAGCAATAAGAACATTTTGATAGAAAATTAAGGAAACTGCAGCAAAAACTTCGCCCAAAATAATTCAGATTTATGAAATTACAGACATCGTATTCATTTCTGTTACAATATTGTTAAGGATAATGTAGTTAAAATATTGTATTCTCCTGAAGTTTGACTCAGTGACTGAATTATGATGCAAAAAAAATAGCAACCATCACCAAGTGAAGAAAATCTTTTTAAGAAAAAAAATTTTCAATGCTTCAAAGCATTTTTTTTTCTTTGCAAATTAATAAAACATACTATGCAAAAAAAAGTCCAAAAGAGTATTGATCAGATGAAGTTCACAAAAATTACTTAGACTCCAACAGGAAATTTGAATCTGATACACGCATGAATTTGAGAATTGTTTCTTCCTTATAAAGTGTTAAAATAATAGTGAAAAACATTTGTGAATCAAAACGTATTTCTTGATAAAAAAGCATGGGATTTTCAAAAGATAAAGATTTTAATGGTGAAAATTCAGCATCTGACATATTATATGAAATGCTTCATTAATTCGATATTTTTCATGTTTAATTTCTATAATTGGAAGATTGCAATGTTCAATAAACTCAGCACGAATTTTGAAAAGTCGTGTAAATTTAAGATAATAATATTAAGATTCTTGTCCAGGTGTTATTAAGCAAAGTTCAGTGTTTTATTTTTCTTAATAAGAGAGAAAAAATCTCATTTATGTTGTAGGAAATATTCCACACTTATCATACCTCTAATGAGGGAAAATTTTTTTTTGAATAAATATTATGGACTGTGACGTTAATTTTTTTTTTTTCTTTTTTTGATTAGTTGAAGTGAATATACACATTTCATAACAGTTGACAATGTCGTACAATATGAACCTTTCCATCATGATGACAGTGGCTTATTTAATTTAATAATCGAAATGAATACGACTGGACTAATGATTCGTATTGCCAAAAATGCGCAAGTAATTAGTTAGTAGTTGTTTAGATGACTTACATGCAAGTTTATATGCTGATAATCAAATAAATGTCGATATTTAAACGATATGTAATGAAGCAAGAATGTTAAACAACAACATAAAGAAAAAATTTAAACAAATAGAAAAAAGTAACTGAAATATATGAATTAAAAGTGCATAATGGAAACAAACAAATTCACTAAATTTCTATCTATACATTTTGTCATAATATCGTAAAGTATTGAAAAATCATACCCAATATCGAGTTCAGTGAAACATCCATAAGCAAGACACTCTACAAAATCGGCATGAAATTGGAAAAAAGTATTCAAGAAGTATTTCGTTATATAAGTTTTCAGCGTTTTTCCAACCAACAGACTGCCTGTATCACAGAGATTGTCACGCATCATTTTCATCAATCTAAAACCGTCTCTTATTTAATTCATTTTTATTGAAAATTGACAAAATTATGAAAAATCTTTTAAGCTAACTGTTTCAGATAAGAAGTTTAATTATAATTATAATAGACAGTAAGTGAAATAATTATGAAACAAAACAATCCTATCATTTATTTCAAAAACTCGCACATTTTTAAACTTCATGAATGCAACCGACATTTAATCAAAGAACTCACTTAAACATTTGTGTCGAATATCCTGCTGATGACAAAGTCAGCTTATTTAATAATGTCGATAGAGACAGACTGTTTACAGTATGACCTAAAAAAGTTAAAATAACTTAAATTGACTAAGTAAATCAACTCCTCATAGTTTTCATGGTAAACAATCTGTTCCAAATTTCATAGCTTAATTTGAAAATCCAAACAAGAAGAAAAGACTTATTTCTTTCATGCATTTTCTGACACAGTTGACAGATCCGTTGCACAAATTCCGCATATCGAAAGAAGTTGAATACTCCTAGAAAATATTCATCGATTTCACTGGTTGACTCATATACTCCAATTGCAACATTTTTATTTCCAATCAAAATCCAACCTGGCCAACCAATCTGCAATAAAGTACCGATTGGGTTTCGTATATACATATATATCATCTGACTCTATTTTCAAAAAAAAAAAAGAAAAAAAAGAAAAAAAAATGATATCGACCTTTCATATGCAATTAGATGAATAAGAACAATGAATTTGAAATGAATACAAATTTAAGAAATCTACAATTTTAAAGATAGATACATTTACGGGAACTTTGTAAATGAAGAAAAAAATTTAAAACAGAAGGAACTTCTTTTGGTAATGATATTGATTGTGGCGATTTCTCCGCAGTGTCACTTCCGCAAAGATAAACCGTGGGAGAATTTGCCAAACCGCCAACAATAATACCTGTTTGACAACCACTTGCGAATGCATCCAGAATAAAAGAATGACTTCCAACCTGTAAAATTGCTGAGAAAAAAAATAATCGATAACTACCATACTTGACAAACTCCAAAATATATTTTCTTTTAGCAAAAATTAAAGACGGGTAGAACGACAAAAAGTCTTATGCAGCTATTACATTTAAAAAAATCTAACAAAAGATAAACAAGGAAGTAGGGATATTACGGTCCAGATTGATAGAATGACAAAAATTCTTATGTAGCCGTTATACTGCAAAATGATTGAAGATATCATGCTTTTATTAGTAAGAAAACTAGTGAACCGAGAAAATTAACTTTAAAAAGTGTTGGTTTTGTTACATATGACTCGTCTGCTAGTTTAAGCTGTCCATCATTGTTTGATCCCCACACATACAACTAAAAAAATCCTTATAAATTTGATGAAATACTCATTGAAAAATTAATAAAAAGCAATAACATCTAATTTTCGGTAATATGCCTAATATTATTAAATTTTATTATTAGAATTGCTGATTATCTTCTGATCAAATGACAAAAGTAATACTAATAATAATCTGAAGAATATTAAAACCTTGCCAGTTCCCGTGAGTGCTATAGTGTGGTTGTCTCCTGCAGCCACTTTGATACAATACATGTTCGACAAATCGATTACCTTAAATGGCTCCCTCCTAAAATAAAATTAAAAATGAAAAAAAAAAAAACATTACATTTCAGATATCGAAAGTTTGCTGAGAGTATTAGTAGTAACACTTCTGATTTATAAAAAAGTTTCTTAATTTTCATACCTCACTGCCAAATCACCATGTCCTAGTTGGCCATTTTCATTAGCTCCCCATGTCCAAATTTCAGGGAACAAATCTGGATCATCCCGTGAGCCGGTAAGTGAAATTCTTCCACCTGATTTTGAAGAGTTCCCGTTGTGAATAGTATGACTTGATGAAAAGTCTTCCATATCTATAAACTTTGCTAAACAAATGAAACCTTCGATGACAGGCACAAAAGGGAAAAAAAAGTAGGCCGATATTATTATGGAAGTTGGGTGTTTTTAAAGATATATTTTTAAAGAAATGTGTTTTTAAAGATATAAGTTTAGAAGTTATTCAGAACCAGGATCAGTTTCGATTAGGACAAAACAAATATTTCTTGAAGATGCGGTAATTTTTCGCACTTGTACGAATGCTGGTACAAAACCCTTACTTGTATTTTGCTTATAATACATATCAGGTAGATTTTCTATTGAAACGAAGGTCGAGTTTTTTCCAAGTCCATCCCAAGCGTTTTTCATTTCCGTCATTTCAAATTCATCGAATAAAGTTTGTTTCCACGGTCTAACAACAGCGGTCTTGATCGCACGTGATGAACTACACTGCGGGAATGTTTGATGTTCTTTTGAACTGAAAGCATAGATACAAATCTAGAATAAAAAAAGACCTTTAACAGTTGTTATATTTATCTCTCCTTATAGAACTTTGAAAATAAAATTTGGCTGGCAAAATCTGAAAAAGTGACAACCTTTTATTTGCATCCAGAAATAAGCATGGATTATGAACAGCAAAATTTGCTTTGACGGCCAATCCCTTTTCACAACTCGCAAATGAAACTCGCGATTCATTTTTCTAAAATAAGTCGCTTTTCCAATGTTCAAAGTTTGAGAAAAATTGTGAAAGAAAAAAACACAATAATATTTAAGCTCCAACAAAATTAAACATTCTTTTACTGAAGAATTTGATGTACACAGTAATAAAATAGGATACACATTTCGCAAAAATAATAATTTCTTTCAAGAAATATTAAGATTTCGTTTCAAATTTAATAAAAAAAGACTGGAGATTGAGCTTCAGCAACCGAACATAATAATATACTCAATTGAACAAATAAAAAGAGAATCAGAACCTGGTCAGCCATATGCATTAATGTGCTCAACCGCAGTTCATATTCTTCTCGACACTTTTCACATTTGTTTGATTGTCGAATTCCCAAAGCTGGTGAATTTTCAACATCAGCATCATTTTTTTCATCAATTAAAGGAACAGCCAAGCAGACAAAGTGTTTCCTTGAAAAATTTTATAAAATTACAATGAATAAAATACGTTACAACAAGAACGAGCTTGAAAGTTATTCAGACCTTCCAGCACACAGCTGTAAAACTTTACGTCTCGGTGTAAGTTGCAAAGGTCGAACTTGAACACGTCCCAATGAATCGAATTCTAATCTTCCACCACCATATTTCCATAAGTGACCATGAAAATCAGTAACGCAAACCTCCGATGCGGATGTTCGAACAAGCCTCACTTTCAATGACCTAAATTGAAATTATGAATAAAAAAAAAAAAAACAGCAATCCTACCTTCAAGAAAATTACGACGAATATTAGGATAATTTTTTTTTTTTTTTTTGAAGAAAACAGAAAACTGAAATTTCATCAAAAAAAAAAATTACTTCATTTTTTTGTAACGAAAAATTTGCGTTATTTTTGGCAAAAATGAAGAAATAAAAAAAATAAAAAAGAATATCAAAACCATCCTTTAACCATGTGAAAATAAACTAAAAATAAAACACAATTGCGAATCTACAATTACAGAAATATCTGAAATCTTGTTCCGCACACGTCGTTTTTATCATATTTATCCAAAGTGATTTTCAAGAAACTCAAAAACTCCTTACTCTGCGGTGGTAACTAAAGATCCATGAGGACAAACAGCCAGTGGTGTAACGAGTTCAATTTCACGCAACGATTCAACGGGATTTGAAGAAACTACACCACATTCACCATAAGCAGTATGTCCACAACCAAAAAGACGACCTTCTTCATTGATCAAAAATAATTTTTCATAAGCAGCATGGAATGAAATGAAGCGAGATGATGAAAACGAAGTTTCGACCAGATACGGCTTCTTTGTGCCAGATAAGGTATATATGTACTAAAAAAGAAGTTTCATGAGGAAAAGTTAACAAAGCATTACTTTATCCCGGATCTATTTTGAGTTTAAATTTATCATCTTTGGAATATCTGTTTCGAAACCCCTTAGAGCAAAAACAATTCTGAAAATAAAGTTTAAAAAAGGCAAAGAAAAAAAAAACTAAATAAATTACTTCTGTTAGCCCTAAAGAAAAAAATTTAAAGACGTACTACAGTGCCGTCTTCTAAAGTAAGAATGTCACCGTGATAAATCACAATGTCTCTTGAAGTTAAAACTATTGAATCCGCAAGTATTTTCCATTGTTTCGAATAAGCTTCTTCACAACCAGACTCGCAGGACGTGAATACCAACCTCATTCAGTGTATTGACTTTGGCGTATTTCATAAGCAAAGCGCCTGGAAAATTTTGAATTTCACAATATTCAGGAAGCTAATTATACTGATTTATGAATTTAAAAAATTCAAATTCATGCTTTGAACAAATCTAACATCAATGAAGCTATTAAGGAAGCTCTTGGCAAAGCACACTGTTTAAACAAGGAGAAGAATTTGAAAATAAAATATAAGAAAAATCCACAAATATTAAAAGATGTGGTAAAATAATAAATATGTTTGAAATCTTTCTGACAAAATATTTATAAAGCAGCAATATTGTTTTATTGGAAAACAGGTAAGAAAAAATATGTATATTTCAATATGAGTAGTAACTAATCGCAACATAAACCTTAAATAAATAGGAAGGAAAAATCCATTAATTTTCTCTACTGCATTTAACGACATATTTTAAAGGAAAATTGCGAAGATTTTTTCCATTCTTTATGTTCAATATTTAAAAAAAAGAAAAAGATTTGTGAAAACTAAAATAAAATAAATGAATGAAATGGCTGAAGAGATAGTCAAAGCAATAAGATGATGATAAAATCAAACATTTTTCAACCGAAAAACAACGAGTAATTTTATGATTTTAATGAATTCAATTAATGAATTTATGAGAATTAGTAGCAAAAACTACAAAACTGACTGGATATTATGAGAGTCGATAATAGAAATTAGTTGTTCTCGTACCAAACTTTTAAAGTCAAACTATCGTGCATATAAAGATATAAAGAATAACAGAACGTAGAGAATTCCGAGGATCAACAATTTCTCGTCATTCTAATCCACAAGAAATGTTTATATGGTCATTTCTTACACTGTTTGCTATCAAAAAATTATCTCTAAATAATATACCGTACATCACAAGTTCTACGAACAATGAAATAAAAAAACTAAATCAATATTTGGGGATCTCCTTTTTGAGACTAAGCAGGTATAGTATATTTCTCGTTTCCAAAACTAATTCTCCTCGATTTTTTATTTTTCAGTAAAATCAATGATATATATCTGCTGACTTCTACTTACCTCAGAACTAAAGGCCATATATTTCTGATTTGGATAAAAAAAAGTGCTTACAGCTGTTTCAAGATAAATACAATTCTTAACGTGAGAGGGATTATTCCTCAAATCAGTGCAATGCATAGTGGTAATGAGGTATGCAAAAAAAAATTTGGTTGGTAATGGCTTTAGGCTCCCTTCAACTTTTGATAACTGTCCATCCTAAGTGCAAAGAATTACATCCCATTTTATTCGAAAAAACAATTATGATGAGGCCATGAAAGATAGTATAAAATCTATTGCAGCAAAAATTGATGAAAACAAAAAAACTTAATAATTCGTTATCAAATGGACGGTTATTAAAAATTCTAAAATCAAAAATTTCTAAAATCGATCGGCTTACGAAACAACTTCTAGCCGTAGAAAGATATGAGTAACTGTATTGCAGAAATTTGAAACAAATTTAAAAAATTTTTTTTTGTATCATCAATCATGCCATATACAAAGTATTCCAAAATCTTCAAGCAAGATCCTGCCATAGTATCTCTGATATATACTTAAGAAATTAATTTTGAGTTACAATTTTTTGAACGTATTTTTCTCTTCTTTTTCTTAATAATTTCTTGGTATTTTATTGCTTATCGCTTCAAACCACTTCATACATCGAAAATAGAAACAGTAAAAATCTGAACTGAAAGAAGTAGTCAAAACCTGTATACTATCCATATTTTTATATCTTTGGGGGCAGAGATGCTCCAGAAAGTTCACATTTCTGCTTTTTTCTCAACTTTTAATCATCAGGAACATGCTAGTAAAGTTTCTATCCAAAGCTGAAAATTCGAAAAATATGAAGAGCAAAAGTAGAGGGAAAAATCATATCTTTCTGACAAAAAGAACTTATCTTCAAACACAATTTCAAGAAATTATATATTACCAGATTTATAAATGATGAAAAAGAAGAAAAAATCTGGAATTTATAATCAGATTCCAATGTGCATACTGTCAAAAATTTATAATTATGCATGATTATTTTCCCTAATTTTACCTTTGGTAGAAAGCAGTCTATGAGATTTTTCGTCGAATTAAGAATGACAAAATATTCAAAGAATTATTTGGAATATAAGCTCGTCAAATTCAACAAAAATAGCACATTCTAATTCTGATTAGCCTCGTAAAAATTAAGCCGAAACACGTGAAAATCTGTGAACAATTATTCAAATGTAGCAACAAAGGCAAAATAAAGTAAACTGGCATTTACGTTATTACATAAAAACTATTCAACGCTATCGACGAAAATTGTTGTGATACACTGCGATACATATCCAGCTCTGATAATCATTCCTTTATCTTCTACCGCTTAGAAGTTTCCTGAATTTGAAAAAAGCGCAATCTAAGAAACTATTAATTAACAATAATATAGTGCAGTTCTGTTTTAATATCTAGTAAGCATGAAGACATCGTTGAAAGCTGAATCAGTGGGAAACAAATTTGAAATACGGCAAATGAAGTATGAGGCAGTGTACTGAATTCATTTTTCTAATTTTCGTAGTATTTATCTGTAGGCTTAATCGAAATACTGTAATGAATATGCAGGCATTGAACTTACTACAAGAATTAGCATAATTACATCTTATCGCAGGCAGTATTACATCCATACAAAGTAGTAATATGAAGAAGGTGAAGGAAGAGAGAAGACGACTGCTAGAAGATCGGTCATAAGAAGAAAGTACGACTGTTGAGGAGTGAAATGGGAACAAGAAAGTGTGACTGTTAATAACAGAAAGTATGAATGTTGAAAGTATGTGCTATTTTTATTTTATTCCTTCTTTTTTCTTTTTTTTTCTTTTTTTGTATAACTAATGTTCATAACAAGTATGATTATTGAGAATGAAATAGGAAACTTGTCAAAAGTTATAAATGACAGGCTTGAAAAGGTTAATTAATGTTAATATGAATAGGGAAGATAATGGGATGAATGAGCGAACGGAGAGCACTTAGCGATGACTACAATATTATCAGTACCATCCGACCATTTTATTATCTTCACTGTATGATGCATAACGATATTTCAGATGGCAATAATTAGGCGACCGCCGTCAACGAGACTGAACAAACGAATGTCCCATAATGGTAGCAAGATATGGGGAAGTATATACGCTAAATTAATCGGTGATTGAAAATCCATTCATGACTCAGATCCCTTCCATATTCCGGAATATTGAAATGCACTTCCATAATCTGACTAGAAGCGACGAAATCGACGGGTCACAATGCAATGCTAACATCCTATCCGATGAATGTGATGATTAAATATTGAAATAATTAAATAACAATTCGTCGAATGATGAGTGATTGGAGAGTGCGTAACCTACGTGAGGTACTTGAGTACTATTTTAGGTTGATAGGTGAAAAAGCATTCTCAATTACTGTATGTTGTCATGTAATGGTCATTGAAGTTTTTCCTTGTTAATCGCTGTTCTCCGTTAAATTTTGCAGTCGAGAATGTCTGATGCATTATTCATCCAAGTA
This sequence comes from Onchocerca volvulus, assembly GCA_000499405.2. NCBI lineage: Eukaryota > Metazoa > Nematoda > Chromadorea > Rhabditida > Onchocercidae > Onchocerca > Onchocerca volvulus. The sequence goes on along the minus strand of HG738138.1, from coordinate 22,083,976 downwards.
AAATATGTGAATAGACTGAAAGCTATCAAAAATTTTATTCTAAGAAACAAACGATATGCTTGCTAAAATAGAACAATACGTTTATTGTTAAGTACTTGAAATTGTGCATTTAAAAGTTTAGTCCTGATATTCCAAACAAGTCATTTCGATTTCCTTTCGAATTTGTGTCATTGACCATCGTTCCGAGACTTCCGTTGCGAAACAGTTTTGTTGCAAAGTCTGCAATTGTTTGGGCATTGCATCCGGCGATGGTATTCGATATCCGTCCTTCACCTGATTTTTTCAATTTTCAAACAATTAACGAAAGTTAATGAATAATTAGTTTGATTTTTATTTTTTGCATTAAAAAAAAAAGACTTGAATATTGTGCCTATTATTCAAACAACGAATCACATGTTACGTCTAAATTGATGAAGCAGAGTCGTTCTGATTTTGTTATTTCTTCAAAATATCATTTTTTGATTGTTGAAATGTCCACTCCTGAAATGAAAATGAAACTTACATTAACAAAAACTTCAGCGACCGTCATTCCGCAGTACGGTTCCGCACCATTTGTAAACACTTCCCACAGTAATATACCGTAACTGAACACATCTGATTTTGTCGTATATATTGCACTTCTTAGTGTTTCCGGTGCTAGCCATCTACAATGACTGTTATCTCCTTGAAAATAATTCTAACTGTATTAAATTAATTCTCTCCTGATAAGTGATTTTTTTATGACTTCGAATTGTATTTAATTTAACTGTTTGTTTAATCCAAGAATATAAAAGGAAATATACTTTTGCTACTTTACAAAAGGGTCAACTTCAACCATGTTATCTATTTTTGCAAAGAAATCATTCTAAAAAATTTCAACTGCTCAAATTTGATCAATGTCCCAATCATATGATCTTATAAAAAAAACCATGAAAAGTCAAAGTTCAAAATATATTTTAGGAAGATTGGTGTCTAAATTTAAAACCCACAAAATGTCCACATATTACTGAAGCATTCCTCTCTTTCCACATTATTTGAAAGAGATAGAAAAAGAATCGTACAAAAAACGGAAAAGTATCATTCAGGATATCACTGATATGATACGACTTAGCTTTGTCCGAACATCCCGAAAGAGTTCATTGGATCATCTGTCGAAAAAATTTTCCATTTAATTGACCCCCTAGCTACTATGTTAATTATTTAACAAAATATTGCTATTACAATTAATAAGAACATAAAAATTTCTTTAATGGATCAGAAAATAAAATATTGATAATCTTATTCGTTAAATTTTTAAGTATTTATATTTTTCTGACTCAGTTTCAAATCTCAAGATGAGGTGTCAAAGAGATTTAAAAAATAGTTTTGAAAAAATCAAATTTAAGTTTCAAATCTCAAGATGAGATCTCAAGGAGATAAAAAAATAATTTTAAAAAAATCAAATTTAGATTTGAGGATAAAATTTATGAATTGCTAGTAAATCTCTTGTTCGAAAAAAAAAAATTGAATTATTATTAGCTGAGAAATGAAACGGGAACGGGCTATTTCATTTCGAACGTTAAGCACCGGATATACTTTGCTGCTTCAAAAAGATTGATATTTAACTTTTGATTTCAAAATATTTCGGAAATTTGGTCAATTCCTCGTCTAATAAATGAGAGGCGATAACTGATGAATAAGCAGTTTAAACAACTTTAAAGTGATCATTATGGCATACAATTTTCAATATATTAAACCTTATTGGTAAATTCTGTTTCAGCCGTGTCATCTTATACTTCTCATCTTGTTTTCTAATTTCTCGTGATAGGTTGAAGTCGGAAATTTTGACACACATTTCTTCCATCAGGCAATTTCTTAAATTCACTTCAAATTTTAAAATATAATATGGTAAAGTTCTTCTTCTACAGTTGAAGACCGAAAATTCTTTCATTAGACGATTATCAAAGATTAACGAACCGAAAATCGTAGTGTTTTAACTTTCAGATTTCGAACTTGCTAATAGTTTCTAAAATTTTAAATTTGCTTGCGTTGATGCAAGCAGATCAAAAATTAATGATTTTAAAAGTATTGATTTTATTTTTGAGACCTAGCTGAAATGTTTCGATGAATAATGCCATTATTATGAAGAAATTCAAGTCCAGATGCAATATCCAGGCAGAAGTACAACTTTTTGCGTATGCTCAATGTTGAGCCTTTTGCTACAAGAAACATATCCAAACTTCCATCTTTTAACAATTCCATCAATAGCATTATGGGTTCCTGGACAAAATTGAAGTTTGAAACAAAATTTCATTTAAATTACGAAGTCATCTTGAATTTTTTTTTACAAAGAAAGGAAATGTTAAGAATGTTCAAAATTTTTCAGCATTAATTTCGACTTGCCATCATTTACCGATTTTATTATTTCCATATTTAATTTACCAAGCAACCAATAGTTATTGCATTATACGGGCTTCTCGACAAATTTGTTCCACGGTTTCCCGATCCAATCTGCGCCCTTTACGTACTTTAATTGCAACCTTGACGGAAAGTTTCTTATTTTCATCAATTTAATCTTGTCAATTCTCAAATCAAAATTTCTTTTATACCATGAGTTAATATTCGAAAATTTNGTACTTTAATTGTAACCTTGACGGAAAGTTTCTTATTTTCATCAATTTAATCTTGTCAATTCTCAAATCAAAATTTCTTTTATACCATGAGTTAATATTCGAAAATTTCATCCAAAAAATGCATTAAAATTGATAATTTTTATTCGCATAAATGGCTTCTTTTTTTTTTTTTTTTCGTCAATTAAAAAGACTTTTGCGAAACATTCTGTACGGCAAAACTTTTAACTGAATTTTATTCTGAAAAGCATTATTTTGGAAGAAGTTAGATTGTTTTATTACTTCTTTCTCCCTTTCATTATCCTTTAATATACCCTTGTAAACGGCCGACAATGCACCTTCTCCTAACAATTCACCAAGCTCGATCTGCAATATATCTCTTTCTGTTGCATGAAACTCACTAAAAATTTCTCAATAAATTTGAATTCGAAGTACAAAATTTAAGTAAAAACTATCCATCTTGGCTAAAGGCTATTTTTATGACTAGGATAAATGAATTTGTTCAGTATCATTACCTGTTCATGCTTGACTTCCCAATTTTGTCGTGGAACGACGTACAAAAGCATAGCACCGCTTTGATCGGTTATTGGATCTTTGGTGATCATATGATATCTACAGTTGCATGAAAAGTTTGAAGAAATTTCTGCTAAATTACTTTTTTAATATTCAAGTATTCTAAATGTGACCCAAAATTTGAACTAGACATTCATACAGAAACAAATAATTTTTTATCTTTTTAGACAATGTAAATATTTTTATAAAGAAGTATTACTACCTTATCAATTCACAGATAGAAGAAAATTCGCACTTTTCGATAGAAACTTTTCCATCAGTTTGACAGATAATAAAATGCATTATCATATCATTCCATTTTACCGATAGCACTGGTTGAAGTTCCTGCGTTCATTAATTTCGTTAAAAAATTTTGTGAAAATCGAATTTCATTTTACAGTGACTAATTGTAAAATGAAATTGAAAGTTCTTTTCCCCTAACAGAAATTTCTAAAATTTTAGACCTTTTTTGCTATGGTAAAACATTGATTATAAAGCTACTGAAGTATGCTAGGTGGGGAAATTTGTAGATTTATCATCATTAAATTTGGACATTTTCAATTCATTTGGAATAACATTTAGAATGCCTGAATATTAAGAATTGACCATGTTTAGTGAGCAGTTTATTGATATCTTTACGTGATAACAATCCATGATACCATTCAGCATATTCTAATCCTAAATTATTCTTGAAAAATTATTGATTAATCAGCATCAAGTAATAAGATTAAATGCAATTAGCAATCATAATTTTATTGCGGACTTGTTGTATTGAATTTAGAATTTGTCTGATGTTTCAGTTTACTGGAAATTCGGCTTTAGAAGTAAATATGGTTAAAATGACCTGGTTCTTTGTACATGACTGAAATACTTTTTAGCACGACTTTAAATTGAACCGTTTATGAACAGAGCAACAACAACAATTAAAATGAAGTTGTGACTCTTGACATTTTAAAATCTAAATTTTTCTTTCTGAAGACTTATCAAACACATTTACTATTAACTAACTTAAAATACATTTTTTTTCTTTCAGAATTAAGACCACATAAAAACATTTTGCTTTACTTTTCTTTCTTTTAGATCTCAAACGGAAATTCTTGAGAGATTTCAAATTTTTTCTATCAAATGCAGGAAAAATAATCTTTTGAATGTCTTTTAAGTCTTATCCAAATAAAGTTATATTTCTAAGCGTAAAGTTGTTGGGTATTACTTTCCTTTGCAATCTTTTGCTGTGTTGAGTACTGACGAAACCCGACCAATTTTAAGAGATTTAAAAGCTTTCAGAAGAGGACCCATTTCTGGTTTATGAGCCCAAATTAAGTTTAGATGACAATGATTCATTTTCATGTCAGTTCAATCATAGTAGTACGTCAATTGAAATTTTCTTCTAAATAATTTTTTCTTGAAAAAGAAATAAATACTTCATATATTTAAATTATTTCAACTTTCATTTGCATTCCAAATTCACTTTAAATCTAAATCTTAGAGTGATTCGTATAAAAATTTGCATCGAATTTATGTTTCAATCCAAAGATTTTAGTCCAGTTATAACTGTAACACTTATATAATGCGATCGCTTCGACAAGTACTTTTTATCATTTATTAAATTTATAGTCCTTTAAGCAATTCTATTTTGATTTAAATCTAGCATTTTCAAGTTCATTAAAACTATAGAAATGAGAACCTGAAATTCTCATTAGCGTTTGATTTGATATAATGGAATATTGTTTTTGTTATAGAGGATATGATGGAATTCGATCTTTATTTATTATTTTCAGAAAATAAGTTACTCTTTTTTTTTTCAGTTTAAAGAGAGATGTGTTTCGAAGATTAATAAACAAAAGGTCGAATATATAATTTTGCTTCCCTATTTTTACTAAAGTTCAAAATCTGTATGTCATTTGAACATTTTTGAATTCTTTAGTGGCATGTTTTGACCTTAAATATAATTTTAATCGTAAATAAAAAATGAAAATATTGATCCATTTTTGTCTGATTCCATTCATTTTTTTCGCTTGATTTCTCACCTTGCAATATTTTTTTTAATAATTTAATTTTTACTCAGAACAGTATTTAATATATTGAGGAAGTCAGTGCATGATTTCAAGAATGAATTAATATCATTTGAGGCTAAAATATGTCATGAGAGATTCTAGAAAGTTTTACACCCAGTGAAACCTACTTTCTTTATGGTAATTAAGCGTTATTTTTAAACAGGAAATTTGAAAACATCAAATTAGTCGTAAAATTAATCCATTTATATATCGTATCATTTATTTCTTCTGTTCTAACCGGTGATTAGAATCGAAAATTGAGGAAGTCAATGGGATTCATAACCAGTTAATAATCAAAAACGTCTCCATGTGAAAGTGAAAACAAAACAATCGTTCATTTTTTGGGAAGGGCAATTCTTTTTTATTTTTCATCGATTCTACTTAAAATTGATTGCAAGAAGAGGAGTCGAGACACTGTAATGAAACAATCAATTTCCAAATGTAATTTTCGATTTGATCTTTATTTTTTTTCCATTCTCATTTATAACTCGCTTCTTAAATTTCCTTCAAATAATAAGTTACCTAAGCTACATTTAAGATTATTGATTTAATCGCGTCCAAAGGTTTACTTTCTTGATTTTTGCAGAACTTGTCATTCGCATACTTTGGGTTCTTGCTTGTAGAAAACTTGAATAAATATTTCATTGATTCTAAACATTCAATGCATGTAAATCAATCACCGATAGTTCTACCATGCGTCGTTTCGACATATTAATATGATAATAACTTTATTATCAAAATGGCGATTTACGCCGAAATAATGTAAAATTGATGTCCTAAGAGGATTGTTCGGGGGAATAAATGTTGCGTTTCATCAGGTGGATTATGTCCAGCAGCTGTAGTGTCATTATAGCAGGTTTTTAAATAATAGATTTTGAAGTAAAGATTAAAATTCGACATAAACAGTGTTTCATAAAATTTGCTGCTTTGCTTCTCGTGCTAACTCGTAAAATTCAGCGGAAAAGATTGAATTAAACTCGATTTACTAAATAATGTTTAATTTTATTCTTGGATATTCTTGAAGATTCTATATTTTTTGACTCAGAGTTTCTTCGATTTTTTCACAGATAACATCTTTTTAGAGTAAACAACAAAAATTAAATATTCTAACAAATACCAACATTTCTTCATTGTTTCAATGTTTGGCAAATTTTCGTATGAAATTTTAGACGAGTTTAAATAACACCAAATTTAGCTGAAATTGGTTGATATGTTTCAAGTTGAAAAATTAAAAAAACTTCCGTGTTAATGGAGCATATCCAGCATAAATCATTTATTAATTTATGAGATGGTTATTATTTCATATATTTCAGATTAAAACGATTCAAAATATGAATTACAAAGCGCCCATCGAACTACAGCAGTAAGCTTAACAAACTTTTCATAAGGATTTTAAAAGAGAAAAAAGAATAATTATTTTTGATTAAATGAATTGCAAGCATTTCAGTGAACTTCTTTTTATCGATGATCGTACTTACATTACACTTTTATCAGAAAATAATGAACAGCTCTTTTTTTTCGATCAATGATTCGAATTTCTGTGCTCAGTACTATCATCAGCAATTACTTCGGCTATCAGAATAGAGAAGATTCAGCCAAAGGAGCAATCATTTTCTTTCCAATCCATCAGAAGGCTTATTTAAATCCAAATTAAACAATAATTTTCTGAGAACAAAAGATAATTCCTTTGTTTTGTCATTCATCTTCCTTTCTCATATCCCCATGGGTTTAGATAGTTTAACTTATGATTCTCTTATATGTTGGTATTAATGCAAAATAATTCTCGCGTAACTTTCATCTTTTTTTTTTTTTTTTTTGGTTGAAATTTGAGCGAAAGTTTAAAAATCTTCATTAGCAAATCTTAAAAACTAATTCATGCCGAAAAAAAAAATCTTTAAATAATATTAGTGTTTTAGTCTACATTTACTCTTACATTTTCATCTGTCTCTTGATAGTGTCCAGTTGAGAGTGATACCAGTGATTGCAGTTGAAGTACTGAATGTGATAAGCGAAATATCTATTCCTGATTAATTATATATATAGCTAATACATCAATCGAGCGATCATGCTCCTATTATTGCATGAGTTTTTAAATGCTTTAATTTTGAAAGTATCGTTGTCTAATAGTGATAAATGATTGGAAAAGCAAATGATAAACAACAAATGCATTTATCATCAGAAGGCAAGAATGATAATCAGTCTTATCGAACTGGTTTGTTATTTATTTTCTGATTAGTCAGTTACTGATAGTCAAAAGAAGATTTTATCAATTAAAGGAAAAGTTAGAAAATTCCATTAACTGTTTTATAAATACTCTCCTCAATTTCGCCCAAATTACGACTTGTCTCCAAATACATTTCCCCATTTTCCTAACATTGTCATCTTATTTATGATTCAGGCAATCTTTTCAAATTTTACTAAAATGGTGAAATTTAAATTTAAATTTCATATGTCAAATGTCTTACAGCACCATACCGCAAACAATGTAAAGATCAGAATTATGATTATTATTAAATAACTAAAAGATAGGTAACTTGAAAAGAATCTTTTGTGCAGAATGGTGAGCAAAAAAATGAATTTGTTTGCACTTTTTTAATTTTTAAAATATTTAATAATTTTATATAAGCACACTACAAACAAGAGATTTCTTGAAAGTGATGGAAGTAAATCTTAAAATTTTTAATTAAAACGAATAATGCCATGTCAAATTTCGGAGAATTATTTAACTCATTGTTTTATTTGGTATTTTGTAATAGGTGATGAATTTATTCCATTAGAATTTCTTCGAATTTTTTAAACTTATCAAATTTTAAATTAGAATTTTGCATAAAATATTATCTAGTAAGCATTAGAATGTGTCGTGAATCCAAAATCGATCTATTTTAACTCACCAAAACTAGCAAGGTTTGAATGCAAAATTTTTCATGTAATTCATCATTACCATTCTTTTCAATAGATCATTTTGAACTATTTTCAATTGGTATCATTTCTTTATCTTTTGCAAAACTATATATTATTTTAAAATTAGCAAAGCAAAGAAATTTTTCAACAAAGTTTTGATTTGATGTTTCAAATTTTATTTAATTAACTTTTAATTTCATTCTTTTATTTCACTGCTAAAGAATAAAAGTATCTGTTGCAGATTACTATCGATAACAAAAATGTTATCTCTTTCTGTTTTATTATTGTTCACCAGCATGGCCATTATGGCAAGACCACCAAATTCAGACGAAATTAAGGAGGTGGCTAAGGGCTTTTCAAATAGCATCATTTTCTATGAAAGCTAATGAAATTTAAATTACCTTCCAACTTTCCTATCAGTATTCTTTTTATAGCAATTCATCCAAATTATAAATTCGTACCATAAATTTCCGCCAATTTCGTTTTTTAAGTTTCGAAATTATAAAATGTTCACAGTGCCTATTAGAACAAATTTGCAAAATAAAAAGATGAAATGAATTAGAAAATGCATTAACGAAAGCGAAGTGACAGCGTAAACACAGCGAACTTAATTTGAAAAATAATAAACCTTCAATTTACAAAACAGGTTTCTAGAATATCATTTTGAATTATTAGTGTTAGAAAAAGTGACTAAACAATTTTAAGTGATTTTGATTATCTTATTTTTTTTATGTTCTCAAAAATAATCTATAGGAAAAATGTATTTTTCGACTTCTCCCATTCCAATATTTGTATTTCTTTCAAATTCCATGTAGAACTATATTCAAGACTGTTGTTACAATTTCGCATTACAAATTCCTCTTAGATTTTTTTACGAATATTAAATAGGATTGGCATGAATGTCCCATTAAGATTAACGAAGATCAGTGCCAGATCAATTTTTGCCAAAAAATCCTACGATGCCTCTTGATGTGTTGAGAAAAATATCATGGAATACACAGTCATTCTCATTTTTTTTAACGATAGAGGAAATTTTATACATTTTTGCTTCACTGAGCTTAAAATATTTTTTACAGAAAAATTCATAAATATCTAGTTTTGCAGTTACGTCAACAACAACTAAATGAATCGAAGGATGATTACGATACGCTACCGGATGTGAATCATATTCCGGAAAGTTTCAAGGAGAGTTTGAAAAAACAAAAAATGCTATATTTGGATATGTTACGGCAGCATAATCTTTAATCTCTCTTGATATGTTTTATCTGTATACTAAGATTGTGTAGTGATGATTATTTTGTCCAAGGATAAAGGACATCTGTATAGATGATGGATTCATCGTTCTCTTGAATAATTACTTCGAAAACTGATTGTTTCTAAACAGCCAATTGTTTAAAAAAATCAAAATATTTCTTCATTTGTCAATAAAAGTTAAAGTTGAGTGATAGTTTTATTTGTCACCTGATTTTCCATTATTTCTATTATTTATTTCCTTTTATTCTTAACATGCATATATTATATTATACAAAATAAAATATACTTCATAATGTCGTTTTGGTAAAGAAATACGAATTAATTGGATTCTGTCATAATTTTCGAGATGTATATCACAATAAATAAAAATTGTTCAATTAGGTAGATTCAAAGCAACGGTATGTTTGATGCACTCATCAGAAAATTCTTTACCAATTTGTTGAAAAGCTTTTTCTGTTTCTTCATCAACTGTGGTGTGTTCTTTGAGATTGTTTACGAATAGCGTGAAGAATTTCTGCAATTTCAAGAACAAGTTACTTTCCAGTTTGCAATTAAAGAAGGCTAGATGACAAAAGAGCTTTGCCAATTAAGGCGTCTTATTTAACAAATTTTTCTTTTGACATTGCATTTTAAATATCTTGTTTTGACATAGAAAAATCTAATTCTCGATTTAAAACATGTTGACATTGTCATTAAAAATTAAAAGATAATCTTTGCTCTCAATTTATTACGAACTATTGGATTTCTGGCCAGCTTCCAAAAATATTTGTGATAAAAATTTGAACTTACAGCCCATAATGTTCGATCCATCTTGAATTTGATATGACGATTGACTGTTTCACGAGCATATGCCTTGAACGTCTCCGAATCATCATATGTATTGATAAGTATTCTAACAGCAAGCAAAACTCTTTGCCCTGAAAAATCACAATTCTGAATTTTGCCGCTTGCATTTGATCCGAATCTTTCCCAAAATTCCACATTTGTATTAATTCCATAATTTAATAAATTGTCAAAAAGTTCGAAATTATTGGAAATTGTTGAGTTCCCTTGTTTGGCAAAGCGATCGCTATTTTGCACGTCTGTCGGGGTGAAATTTTCGGCCCCTTTGAAGTATACGCGTAAATCCGGGTGATGTCCGAACATACTGCAATAAGTCTTACAGTTATTTTTTAAAACTTAGAAAGTAATTTCAAAATTAGCGAATTACTGGGAATGAATTTGAGAATTTCTCTGAATAGCAATCTATTTATAACAATATTTGAAACTAAAATCATTCAACACAAAATATTACGCTCAATCTATAAGTAATGTTTCTTATTCAACTTTAAATTAGATTTTCAAAACTATTGGAATTATTTAATCAACAGACTATTTATAGAAATTTAGTCCGTCTTGTTTTGCTGCATCGCAGTTTCCGACACGGCCTGATTCGTTCATCACTTTCAAACACTTAGCTTTTGTCTCCGAGTGTGACATCTGCAGAGCAAATGGAATAATATTTTTAAAAATGCAAATCTTTACGATTCATCCAATCGAGACAATTCTTCCAATGTTGACTAACTTTTTCAATAAATTAATTCAACCAATTTTTAAAAAATGCAAGGGTTGTTAAAGGTTGAAAACGAATAATTTCTCGGCTCAATAATTTGAATAAATTTTTTCAGTTTAAAAAAAAAAAAATGAGAGATAGTACACAGCGTTGGAAGAAGCATGCAAAACTAATATAACTGTGAAGTAAAACTGAGGGTGAGCATTGAAAAAAGTGGAACACCTAAAATGATTGTTAATTTTATAGTTTTTTTCTCTTTCAGTTCATGTTTGAAAAAGCGATTTTATAAATATTTTTGACATATGTTTAACCCACTAGCAAAAATAGTGTAAAAAATTTTTGGGTAAAAAAAATTAAAAAAGAAGTGTTCCAGTCAATAAATGAATAGTAAATTTTCTCTCAATTTACGATGCAATATAATTGGGTAAAAAAATCGTCGAGGGTCTTATCGACTCGAAATTTGTGACAGTTTTTAAATGGTTTTCTGTTTGGAAGGGAATTTTTTGTTAGAAGAAAAAAAGTGTTCAAACGGTGAATAATTTGAACTAATATTTTTGATTATTGATGAATTGTAATGCAAAAAGCAAATGCACAGTTTTTTCCTTTCTTTTTTTTCTTTTTTTTAGACGTAGACGAATACGGCAAAGTGATCATTCAATAAGAAAATGAACAGACAAATATGAAAACAAATTTTATAGTCGTCTCCATTTGTTTCTTGATTTGGATGAATGACAGGATTCGATAGTATTCGATAAATATGCTTCAAGCAAGCATAGAAATCCATACGATATGTGAATTGCATAAAAAAATTATAGAATCGATTGATCACTTCTTTTCGATTGAGAATTGAGTGAATTAATGAAATAAAATAAGCAAATTAATTTTTAGGAAGTTTGTTTTGAAAGATTGATTTATTATAATTAAAATAATTTATACTTTAAAATTTCATTATCTTATCCCTTAATTACAGTATCCAGCGTTTTTTGAATGAGAACAAAAAATTAAAAAATGTGCTCATAAATGAAATAGCTTATATTTTAGTTTTGTTAATTCTTCTGCGATCTTCTGGAATGGCTATTGGTAGAAAATTGCTTCAGCTTGAACTGTTTCTGAAAAAAAGAAACTGCTTCAACTAGAGCTATTTCTGGAAAAAAAAAATTGATGCTGCCACTATTCGATAAAAAGAATTAATTCCAATCAAGTCATTTCTGGTAAAATAAAACAATTTCCGGCCTCATTTTCTGCAAATTGTAGTGAAGGTAAACTCTGATGATACAGTTCCAGTAAAAGCCTATCTTTCATTTCAAAACACTCTGTTGTTGTTTTTTTCTTACAGTTGTTGGAGTAGGCAATGAGTTAGAAGAAGTACAACTGCTTAAAAACGAAAATTAATATGAATATTGGCAGAAAATTTCTTCCCAATGTATGGAAAAGTTGGATGAATTCTTCTGGACAGAATATGGTCGGGAGAAATCTGTTATTGATTTCATGTAGTTTGAAGCAAAATATTTCTACATATCGATATGGATCAATGAATTTTCAAGTGCTTCATCAAAATTACCGACATGGCTAACTTTAGTGTTGTAAGACCGATCTCTGTAATAGCAAAGTTTGCTTGTGTTTTTCAAAAATTGAAATTTTATTTTAAGTCATTATTTGTTCGTTTCTGTATTGTAATCTTTATGAATATTATTCAGAAGCCTTGTAAGTTAATTCCTTAAAATCTACTTCCTTGATCAGAATTGTTTTTATCAAATCTCAAGCAATGAGTCTTATTTAAAGAAAAATGATCTTCGTTCGCTTATTTGTTCATTTTCCCGGTAAAGGATTTTTGTAATATGTCAGCATTGTTATATATTGGGCATAAAATAAAAGAATAAATTGGTGAATTGCAGTTCCTAATGCAAATTTGTTATGCAAATAGTTTGTTCAGCAAGAAAAAATGATTTAAATTTGAGGAAATGATTATGAATGCAGTTATCTCCAATTTCATGACAATGGCTGGTCGGTCTAGTAGTAGGCAAAGGAGAAGCGGTTCGCAGAAGGTTGGAAATGATAATGGAGTAATTAGCTGCGGATTTGTCTTAGCAGTCTTAATTGCTAAGTTTTAATCTTACTGATAAATCTTACTTGTTAATTTTAATATTACTGATAGTTATCGGTAAATCCCATATGAATACTTCGCTTTGATAGTGAAGTAGTAGTTAAACAACATAGAATAAGAAGCACGATCAGCAATGTTACACTTCAATTCAACTATTAAGGCATCTTATCATATCGGTGAAATGACATATCTCATTTCTATATTATGCAAAAAAGTTTTTTCTGACAGATTTTTTAAGGCCCAAAAAATCTTTTTATAAAGCCCATTTAGCGGCTGAAATTTTACATCTATAGCGCGCGTTTTATAGGACAGTACAACAGAAGCTGGTGAGAAACCAGCTGATTTCGTAGCTCTAATTGCTAAGCAAAATTTGTTGAAAACTCGTCACATGCATTTTGATCGTCTAGTTGCGACAACTGCGATTAACAGCCTCAACACGGCAACATTCCTCGCCCAAATTGTATGTCTTGCAAGTCTCTCGTTTAAATGAGTTCTAGTTGAAATGCAAGCTTGATGACAAATCTTGAATAATCAATAACATTGATGATTCGATATTAGTAAATCATTCACTTTGGTCTTTATATTTGTCACTTTATGACCAAAAACACTGAACATGAAAATCATAGTTTTGAATGTGGTCATGCAGATTTAACAAAAATGTGTATATATAGGAACATTGATAAGTTTTCTGATATAACTGAAGCAAAAAAAAAAATAAAATAATAAAGATATTGTAAAATATAAATTATGAAAATGGTAAGTCCTAAAAGAGTAAGAACAAAATAAACTGAACTTTGTGGAGCGGAGAAAGCAAAAGGTTTAGTGAAATGAATTATTAAAATTGCTTAACAATCAAAATCGATAAAAGAGATAAAAACAGCTGCATATTGATTGTTTATTAATCTCTGTGAATTTATTATTGTGTACAATACAATTCGCTTGAGTGAAGTGCTAGCATTGTCTACTTCAGCGTCATGTAATAAAACCGTTTTGCATTTCAAATGAATCAGATTGTATAATAGATGGTGATTCTGAAAGTGCTGGAAATGTCATGTTATCCTCCTTGCATATCCTAATTTAATGAATTCAGGTCAAGACATGCTTCAACTTCAGAGCTTACTTGCACAATTTTGCATAAATATGAAAATGGATTTCAAAACAACGATTTCTTCTTACTTAAATTTACTTGTATTTCTGATTTTATAGGAAAAAAATCGTGTTCCGGTGCCTTTATTTGAGAAAAAGCGTGTAAAGTTAAGTTCAAAAGCAACTGGAGATAATGACTATTTGCCTGCAACATATGCCAGTTTCAATCGTGAAGATTACATCATTATCCAAGCACCAACTAAAGAAAATATGATTGATTTCTGGCGAATGGTCTGGCAGGTTTGTAATACTAACAAAAACTTTCTTAAATATCATCTTCGTATTGATTACATTTTTCATAGCTAAGATGATTAAACAGTGATACCGAGGAGTCTGAGTGAATTATATGATAGGAAATTATTTTGAAGTAATCTGGATTGTCTGTGCTTATAATGGCATAAATATCAGGATAATATTTCCAAAGAAAAAGTTAGTACTACCTAGAGTGATATATTCATACTGATCCTTCTCCAGAATTTTCTTTAGACAAATAGTCATTTCGCATTTTTATCATTCATCATTTATCATCAGAATGTTGGCTTGAGATTAACTATGCAGGATGGTTGTAAGTTGATCGTTTGTGTTGTGGAGCAATCCCAGATGACAACAGAGAATGACGCGGAAAAGTGTTATCAGTATTGGCCAACAAAACCGGATACAAAAATGGAGATCGGCGTAAGCTGATGATGTTTTTGTTAAAAATTAAAATGTCTACTTCTAGCTCTCATTTCTTAAATTTAAAATTTCCAATATTTTATTTTACTGTCCTGCATCTTTTATTTGGATGTTACCAGTAAAAAAGTTAAGTCTTTTCATGATAAAAAAAGTAGCGTCACAGCAAGAAGAAATAGGAAAGTAGAATTGTTGAGGAAAAAAGACTTCAAATGAGGAAACTCTAGCAAAAGTTTTGAAACAATCCTGTATTACTGATTTCTTAAGTTTAATTTTGATGAGATTTTCTACTTCAAGATTTTTCATATTTATTATTAATTTAAAGGCAAATCCGGTCTATCATATTTGATTATGGATTTAT
The DNA here is from genome assembly GCA_000499405.2 of Onchocerca volvulus. Taxonomy (NCBI): domain Eukaryota; kingdom Metazoa; phylum Nematoda; class Chromadorea; order Rhabditida; family Onchocercidae; genus Onchocerca; species Onchocerca volvulus. Next base: position 22,068,792 of record HG738138.1, on the reverse strand, counting down.
GAATTATTCAATTGCAGCAAAAGCGATTTACAGTAAGCTTAGTTAAAACGAAAGAAGAAAAAGGCTTTATAATCTATGATCTTGCACTCTCAGCACATCTGGATGCTGATGTTACTGCTGGAAAAGCGATGGCAAATGATGATGGTTCTGTGGATATTGGCATCGATGACGATGACACAAAACCAAGACATGTCAGTCTTCTCAAATTTATTTTTCAATTGTTTTTTTGTTTGTTCTGAATTCTAACGTTGATTTCTCGTTATTTACATTGTTAGCATTATATTCTAAACAGGAAATCAGATTTTAAACTCGCGAACACAGTAATCTATGAACTATAAACTTTGAACAAATCATACATGCATCGCATAGCAAATTCGCCAGTTGCTTAACGCAAGCAATACTGATAAATTTAGAAACCGAGCAGCAAAAGACACGAATAGTGCAAATTCTTAGTCTAATTCATGCACAGAAGTAGACTAAGATGAGAATATGTAGTTGAGTAGAAATCGAAATGAACTTCAAGTATGTTAAAAAGATATTCTTACCAATCATAATTCTAGAACTGTTAAGATATTACATCTGCATGGATTACTTAGTTTGGATTTTACAACGCTTTAAAATCTGTAACGTAAGTAAATATTCGTGAATGTTTTTCTAATTTAGGTAATAATATTTCACATAACTAATTGGTCGATTGGTATATGGCCAGATCTGGATCATTTGGGATCATTCATTAAAACACTTGCAAGTAAGGAGATACAAATCATAAAACGAGCGGCCGATGATTATATCCCACCAGTTGTGCTCCAAGGTTTTTCTGGCCTAAACAGGTATTTAAATTATCTTTTGAACAGTTTGATAAAACTAACTGCTTTTGTTTTCAGAAGAAAAGAAAAGTAGAAAACCGAATTCGTGCAGTAATATTAGGAAGCATCTGATTTTATCTCATTTTATTTCTTTCAAATTACCTTCTCTACTGTTTTTATGGTATGCCCATTACACACAGATTATTTTTATTGTATAGGCTTCCACTCATATTCTTTTTATTCTTTTCTTTATAAAATATACTGATTAGGACATGTGTTGTTTGGGTGACAACCATACTGATGAAGCAGATTGAACGTCGTGAATGCTTCGACGTAGAATTTTTGGCGAGACATTTGGTGCGAATTCGTCCAGGCGCATTTTCCGATCCAATGTCATTTTTTGTTCTTTTTGGACTCGCTTTTCGTATTGCTTCATTGGGTGGCTGGAGTGCTCATGAGGTTGTATCATATTTAATCATCAATATCATCACTATTTATACCAATCATTTTTCATTATGAATTCAGACTCAGCGATTTCCACACAATTGTCAGTTAGAATCGCAACTGTGTGTTGTATTTAGACTATTTCATTTCGTGCTAACAGCGAAGTTTTTTTGAAATGATTAAAATCAAAAGCCAAAAGTGATTTCTGCTTCAATGTCAATATTTTTACCGTTCATTTTAGGATGCGAAAGATCGCGTCAAAGAGATAAAAGCAAGCGCATTGGTGACACTGAAAGCACGGGAAAAGCAGCATCACTGATTCTCGCATTATCATCTGTGATTCATTTTTGCCATCATAAACAGATTTCCATTACTATTCCGTGATATATTAATTAGCAGATACTGATAATTCAGAAATCTCAAATGTTTTAAGAAGATACACTTGAGAAATCTAGGCGATGGAGTTCTCTCTAATTAAAGTTATTAAAAATTTCATTCAAGTTTGCATCTTAAAATAATTATTTTCCAATCTATGTTGATTTCACTTTTTATCTTCGATCTTTCTTAATTTTTAAATTGAGTTGTGGAATTCTAAATCTGATTTTTTTGAGATAATTACTTTTTAATTCGAACATCTTTCTATGCATTTTTTCTCTTCTTTTAAATCAAATACCAAAATATACGAAAGTAAAATTAATTTGTTAACTCGATTATAAGCGATAGTATTATTTATTTCTATAATAATTAATTTTTGAAATAGGAAAAATCATAAAATTTCTTTTCTTTTCTTTTCATGCGTGAAGATTATTTTGAAAACATTACAGAATTTCAATATTCACGATATTTCGATAACTTGGCCTTCAAAAATAAACCATTGTTGGATTCATGTTTGTTAAGAATTCCTTAAACTTCTTTCCAACAAGTTGAGAGCTTTCTTCATATCAACTTCCCTACTGTCAAAGTAGACTAATAAGACAGATTTTTATTGAATGAGAATGTTCATTAATTTCTTAAACGAATCTTTACTTGATTTCATAGCTGAGAAATGGGAAACTGAAGTTATAACGTACGTTGATATAACAAAAACGATAAGGTTACGAGCATATTTTGATTCTCTATTTAAATGCTCGATGCCTGATAATTTCTTTTTCAATTTTTTTAGTGTTTCGGTTAGTTGAAATAAAAATAGTCTTAGATTATCTTCGAATCTCAACAGTCAGTACCTGAATTTCTATAGCTATCTTCTCAGTTTCGAACTTCTATAAGCATTTCCTGTGTCAAATAATAGCGTGAAATAATGTTTAGGGTCATCCAAACCACTAGTGATAACTTAATAGCTGATATGATGATAACATTGTAAAAGAACTTTCTTAAGAGATTCACGTGTAACTGCAGCAGACTCGTTGAATTGAATGATTCAAACAATCCGAGAAAATAAAATCGGAAGATATTTACATTTAGTCGATAATCTTTCCGAAAAAATAGAAATAGTCTATGAAGTCAAATTTTAAGAATGATTCCGAATATCTATACTATCATACTGTCTTTCTCATCATTTTCATGGAACATACTTTTTTTTATCATGTGAAAATGCCGAATAATCTTTGTTATGTTTTTTTCGAGGTCTTTTTTAGCATTGATCGGTTAAAAGTCATTTTCATCATTAGATCGTTGTTTTCTGACTTAATTGCTTTTCTATGATTCAATTTAGTGTTTGAGGAGTGTTTCATCATCTATAGTTAGACAATATCACTGGAGTTGATATTTTTTGTCTGGAAGAAAAAAATGAGGAACTGATACTTTTCTTTTTGTTTTATTACAGAAACTCTACCGCATGAGTTACTTTATTGAAATGAATTCGGTCTTAATATTTTAAGATACATTACTAATATTCCTTAAAAAATAAGAGCTGCAGTTACAGTAAAACAAACATATATTAAAGATAATTAGATATAGCGAAAGTATTTTGAAATCAGATACATCCACATTTCCCCAAACCATTCATCTTTCTCCCTCTTTCGTTATACGTTCATGCAATTATTTTTAAGCAAAATCCATCAAAAAAGGATTATGAAGTGAGGTGGATGTCTTGATGCCATATGAATATATCCTTTTGAAAACACTACTATCAATGTGCCGTCATCATGATGCCCCTTTGGTGTATGCCATCTTATTTCACAAATAGAATGGCTTCTTTTTGATATTAGTTTTAAGATTAATAAAATTAGCGATAAAAACACAACATTCCGATTGTCTTTTTCATTACTCACATAATATCACTCACATATTGGGCTAAAGAAATGAAATAATTTTAAAAAATCTAGAATGAATACCAAATTTGAACTCTACAATTGTGTGACATTTTTATGAGAAGAACTGAAAGTTTATGCAAGAAGTCGCAAAATTTAACTGAATAATTTAAAAATTATGCAACATATTTCTGTTAAAAGCTGAGAGAAAATATGCAAATCCTCCTCTATTCATTCCTTCTCCTCATGCACTGAACGATTCCTTCAAATCTGACAAACTGACATATCAGTATCCACGCTCTACAATGAAAGTACCGATCGCTCTACAATGAAAGTACCGATCTTAAACTTTTGAGAGATATGGGAAAAAGATAAAGTGAAGCTGATAAAGAAGAGAATTAAATCTGCGATGAGTTGCTACTGGAATTATAGAAACAATAAATACTGAACATTGTAATAATGCTCTTAAGTCATTTAAAGCAATTTATGTTTCTCATTCGTATTTTGAAGTGGTTGGAAAAATTAAGTTCCCGGCTGCCAATCAATCGTTAGACCGAAGAGAATACGGTCCAGAACAAAAGCATATAAATTTCATGAAAGTGAAAAGATGCAGACGATGGAAGAATAAGGAATTTGCACGGTTTATAAAATTTATCAACTCGTTGCTGTATTGATCGCTAAAAGCGGCTTAAAAAAATAAATACAACCATCCTATCATCAGCAGTGCAATGCATCTGTGACTATGAGATGCTGCTAGCTGCTAATAATATTGATACGCATAAGTAGTGAAGCGGAAGAGGAAGAAGAGGAGGCAATGGATGCCATGGAATGAATAGCAGCAAAATTGAAATTTCGTATGGTTTTCTTGCTGCCTCAAAGGATCGGAAAGAAAAATGCGAAATGAGACGAATCATCGAACTGTGAGTGGATTCTGTCTCGAAAACAAAACATCAATGGATAAATCACTGCAGTCACTTTACCACAAACTGAATAAATGAAGTCAACTGCATCAGTGTTACATAAAGAGCCGACAAAAAAAAAATTAAAAAATCAATATATGAAAGGAGAGGAAAAGGGAGAGGTGAGAGGAAGAGAAAGAGAGACAAAGGGAAATCATGAATAATTCCAGATTCTTTATGTGACATTGTGCTCTCGTGAGCTTTTTCAAGAAACATCCAGATTTTAAACACTGAATGTCAACTTGACAATCCGATTAATTCTTTGGTTCTTACGGGGTATGTAGGGGATGAAGGGGAGAAATCTATCTCATATCTTGGTCATATCCAAAGTTTTGAAAGGTGACTGAACTTGAAAGGTCAACTATTGCACTGAAATGATCTTCGTATGTATTGCAGACTGAATGTCGAAGATATTCGCTGCAATCGCAAAATATAAAGGGAATGCTCATAAGGGCTTACTCGATTAACCGGCAGATCCTTCTGGATGATATCAGAAAGCCGTGTATACGAGGATGTGAAGTCAACGTAATGGAAAAATCAACCGTGAGCTAAGAAGCAGCAATGAAATAATACACGAAATACTATCGCGGTACGTTTATAATGAATTCAAAGAAAGTGTAGACTAATTACCTCTAATATGCAAATAACGGAGATTCAAAGATGAAAATATACATGGTGATATTTCCACTTCGATCACTCCTTTATCTCTCAGAATGCAGCATAACATAATTCATTATAATCTTATTCATTTGACCTTTTTGGCTTGGATGTTCTAACTCTCAGGAGTTAACAATTTTAAATGAATAAAAGCTAACTAGAGGAGAATGATTTAAACGGAATAGTTGGAGCAGTGCTTTAGCAAAATATATGTCGGCTTGAAGTAACGTCATTATTTATCCCGACTACTTCTCTCCGAATTCTCGGACTTCATGAAATCCAAATGCTTTATGTTCCGACATTTTTTAAATGAAACTCTGGTCCGGGTCGCACTCTTTTTGTAACAAATGGCACGTCCTTTTTTTAATCGCGTAATGAATTTCGCTGCTGTTGTGTATCCCGAGGATTTTGAAATAAGGTTTGAGTGTTTGGATTTGGTTAGTATTTGAGCAAGAATAGCTATCAGTGTCGGAAAAGTCTAAAAATTATGGTAACCAAAGAGTAGTAAAATTCAAAAAGCGCGGAGAATGTGTTCATCTCCAAAACACCAAACAAAGTATCTCGCTTTTTGAACTCTACAACTGCTCCTTGGTTATCATAATTTTTGGACTTTTCCGACAATCAGTGTAAGATTATTCACTCCAGGAATGGAATCTTCAAGGTTGATGGAGGTGTTTCGAATCCAAATCTGAAATTACACATTGAGAAAGGATGCTTCTGAAATTGGAATTGAGGTGGGGATATTGGTATTCTGTGCGAATTTTATTGCAAATTTCAGAATTCAAAGAAGAATTATTTTTCATCAAAGAAAGTTCGCCAGAAATGTCAGCAAGAATTAGATATCAACTAGAAGATATACCGCGATGTATGTGATTTTGATCATATGTTTCATGCTTCTTTGCTGCATTTCACATCATATTTATTTCTTCTCAAAGAAGTTCTTCCTTTATTAAATAGATAACCATATCTATATTTACCAATTCGATTACCATAACTTCATTCGTGTAATCTAGATCTAGATGGTTTGCGAGAGCAAAAGAAAACAAGTGAAAATGCTATTAACCATTTGAAGAAGGAGAGAGAATTAGTTGCATTACAGGTATATTATCAATGCATATATTTTGTTTTGAAACTGAGCTTCAGTTAATACTACTTTTACAGTTCGGTGATCAAATAATCAGAATAATTATATTCAACCAGATGAAGATTAGAAGTTATGTTTCTCTGATTGATTTTGGTATTACAGATTGATGAATTGCGTTTGAAACACAACACGCTGGATGCGAAAATAGGGAAAGAGGAGGAGATTTGTTCACGTTTGGAAAGAACAATAGCGCATGCAAATGAAACATATGAAAAAGTATGTGATTATAGTAATTCAAATTTTACGTGCAGAGATGGATATGAATTTGCACAATTATATTTACTTGTTAACTTATTAGTTATAAATTTCGTCTAATACTGTACCGAATTTCTCAGTCCAACATCCTATGATGTTGAAAAATGATATCATGTCTTGAAAACTCTGCAAATGAGTGCATATGAACCTCAGAACACTGGTTTCGTTAATGTTTTTATTTAAGTGTATTTAGTTTTTAAAAGTGAATAGTGAATTTCCTTGTCTATCGTCACTACCATAAAATGAGCTGCTCTAAAATTGTTTATGAAAATATTTCAGTGTAGTAAATTAGTAAATTCTCCATAGATCTTATACCGTATTTTCCATATAAAAATACGTTTGACCAGTCTTCATGCACCATTTTGAATTATATTTGATAAATATATTTGAAAAATAATTTCTGAAAAATATTTTTTCAGCTTGTCGAATCCTCTCAAAGTTTAGTGGATTATGTTAAGAAAGAATATGAAGATGCTCGGAGTTCAGGATCATCACTTACTTGAAATAAGATTGGAGCATACTAATCTATGTCTAAAGAAGTCAAATATCTGCAAAGCAGTAGTTTTCTTTTAAAGTAGTCATTTTACTTTCTATAATTTTTCGTAATATATTATAATCGTCCAAAAATGGTCATCAAAGATGTGGCAGTTATCGATTGCTTTATTTGATCCATATCATGCATTCTTTATTTCTTCTAATAATTGAAAATGCGCTTTCTTCCTAACTGGGATAAAATAGTTTACTTCAAAAAATTCGGCTGTGTTGTATCATAGCACTTTGTATGATCCCTTTTTTTCCTTGTAATTGTTAAGTCAAATTCTAACAATGATTTCGAACAGTATTTATGCTCTCATACTGCGTTTTGCAGCATTTTTGCAGAATATACTTTTTTTATCATGTAAAAATGCCGAATGGTTTTGGTAATGTTTCGAGGTCTTTTTTTAGCATTGATCGGTTAAAAGTCATTTTCATCATTAGATCGTTGTATCTTGAGTTAATTGCTTTTATATGATTCAATTCAGTGTTTGATGAATATTTTTGTTTGATGAACCTCATTTCTAGTTAGACAGTATCACTGGAGTTGATATTTTTTGTCTGGAAAAAAAAAATTATAAGCTGATACTTTTTTAATTTATTGCAGGAACTCCACTGTATGGATAACTTTATGGAAATGAATTCGATTTTAATATTGCAGTATACAGTACTAACATTCCTTAGCAAAATAAGAATGTGACTTCATCTAGTTAAGAAAATATCTGTTTCAACAAGTCACAAGTTAAGTTCGAATATATTTTTTTCATAAGCAGAGTTTAGCGAATAGCGTACGCTTTATTGCTAGTGAATTGAAGAAATTAGAAAATAAAATTTTTGCGGCTCTTGACGTGTATTTAGCTTGGAAATAGAAATTTTTTGGTGAACTATACTACAAAATCGCTAAAGAATCTGAGAAGATTATTCTTGCTACGAATGCTTTGCTAAATTGGATCTTAGGGCTTCATTTGCAGAGCTCGCAGTGCAAAACAGTTACGTAAAATTCATTATTGACGATAATAAGGAATTCAACATCTATAGCGCAAGACATCCAACTTACTGATTAACAGACTTTGATAGAACTTATAATAGGTTCAGAAATCTAACATATCTCTCAATAAGGAAACTTCAAAGTAACTTTATTGCTTGGTTTGAAAGGAAAGAGAGAAGGGTTTAACTTGAAGCGTCAGTAAAAAAACGACCTATTCAAAAGCTAGCAGAGAGATTAATACAAGAACAAGTGAAAATTGAAGAGGAAGTGGAAGTAATTAATTTACTTACCTGATGTGACATCAGGATTGCTGAATTAGGCATAAAGAGATTAATTAGGGATAAATACTTAGTCTATTATGAAAAAAAAAAAAAAAAATGTAATTTAGAAAGGTTTTTCAAATCTTCCTAAAAAATATAAACTGTGGGACGGTGTTGTGATCTTGGTTACTGAATTCGTAATTAATCATTTAGGATGCAAATATATATATATATACTAACTGGCCCGGCCATGCGGAGCATGGCCGATCCAGCTATCTATGGGGGCCGACCACGCTTCGCGTTTCCGGCTCCAGCTAATCTATATAAATAGAAATGTCAATGTTCGTTTGTTCAAAATTTTAAACTTCCGTAAGTTCTTAAATACGCACTTTATCTATATTCAAAATCTTAAATATCGGAAAGTCCCTAATCTATTGCTTTGAAATTTTGACACAAAATTGCAGTCGAATAAGCACATGTTTTTAAATATTCATTGATTGATTTCAAATTTTGATACGCGTTGCATTCCAATGGGTAAATGTTTTTAAATAAATAACCCGAGCAATTCAAGTTTTTCGTTTATTTTTTGCTTTGTGAGAAATGTAATTCGTTTGTTTTTTGATTTTTGCGGGATGTAGTTGAGTCGCACAAATGTCGAGGTCATGATAGTATATAATCAAATGTTTCGTTCAAGCAATTTAAGGATTATGTTTCTGAATTCTAATATTAAATTCTGTCTTGAATTGCCTCTTTTCGTAAATTTTACGCATTGATCTAACCGCACAATTCTAAGGATTGACCCTGAGTTCTTTTAATCGTGAATGCAAACGTCTAAGAAAATCGGAGCATTAAACCTCTCCCGTTGAATCCTATACAAAATGATAGAAAGGACGCCTTTGTTAGCGCGTGATGATGATGCGCACTTATTGGCGCGCGACGGTCATCACGGTTTAATTTCTATTATTATTGTTAACCGCATCTTTTACCCAAGAAGAAGAGAGAGAGATTGGGGGAAAAAAGGAGAATGGCAGAAAAAAAGATAGCGGAGGCTAACCGTATCTTTTATTCAAGTAGAAAGATGGGAGAAAAAAGGAGAATAACAGAAAAAAAGGTAGACGGATCCAATAAACTCCACCTCCTCACCTATTTTCAGTTGTCACGGACGTGACACGTGAAAAAACGTAGCCATATTTACTCGTAAAAAAAGTCGGTTGGAGTGCAAGGTTGTGTCAAAATTGAAAAAAATCGGTTGAGAATTTACCGGAGATCGGGCGTAGGTAACAGGTAGCATTTACATTTTAATTTATATAAAATATATAAATATATAAAACGAAATTATTAATATTTCAACATGAAAAAGTGACATGGGATCGACTACACTGTTAGAAGCAATATTTAGTTTCCTCTATTTCAGTGAAGTTTGATTAGTATTTACTAGCTCAATGCATTGGAAGCTGTTTCATAATCGTTCTTGTAAAATGTGAGCGTGACTTTAATTTCTCTCCCCTCATTTAATAATTTCAAGATACCTTTGTTTGATTGGCCTTTCCTTCACATATTTCCTTTTGATGCCTTTTTTTTGACGGATCTGTTGTTTTCTGGATATAGTCCAACCAATTATTGTTGACAGATTCTAAAATACTTACATACTGCTCGACCCGTGCCAGTTTTTCTTCTATTTTTCGCTTCCGAGTGTCGTAGAGTTCGTATTTTTCTTCTATTGGCAGTTGCTGCTTAAGATCGAGTTCTTGTACTTCTTTGATCACTTTTTCTAGACTTTCCGGCGTCGACTGGAAAGTCTAGAAAAGCATAAATTCCTACAGATGTATTTCATCGGTGATAGCAATCATAAATTGAATGCACGCTGCGGAATTCATACCGACATAGAAAGATCCGTTGTTTCCCAACTGCAACAAGCTAAGCTTCATCACGAAATAACAATTTAGTGCGTTTGTTCAAAACAACTATTGACATGATGTCATCTGATACACATAAAATTGTTATTCATATTGACAAAACGCCTGCTGAAGAACATGTGCGAAGATTCAATGCTCCAATTATAGACAAAATGGCAATTGTTATGGTCGGAAATCAATTCCAATCTAGAGATATTGTTTTTTTCACGGAGAAACGATCAATGGACAAAAATTGCAGAAACTGATCGATGCTATGATGCTCTGCAATACTCAATCAATTTTTGGGATAAAGTCGATGGATATTCAATGTTAAAATAAAAATCCAATCAGTGGCGAAGAAACAAATAAAAAATGCAGCGCAATGAACTATTATTCATACCGATCAATCATTCGAGAGAATGAAGGCAAATATATTTTGAAATACCATCAGTTGTTTCATCAATATAGCGTAGATATGTATGCAAAAGTCGAAACAAACATTTGATATTCATCTCTTTGAATCAGACTTCGCTCTGAAGAATACACTCATTTGCAGGATGCAGTTGTAAATGACGGTAATACAACTAACGTTGGAAGATTAACGATTTTGCTATCTTTATATGCAGACAATCCAAGTCATGAGTACATTATGCATGAGTACGTTCAAGATGCAATTGCATGTGTTTCCCACTCCGGGCGTACAGACCTATTCATTACATTCACATGCAATCCATCTTGGGATAATATACAAAATCTCTTACTTCCTAGGCAATTGCCGATGGATAGGCATGACATCATGGCACGTGTTTTCAGATAGAAGTTGAAGTTGCTGATGGATTTTATGCTAAACATGAAGTATTTGGATCTGTGCGCTGCTGGATTTATTCAGTAGAATGGTAAAAGAGAGGTTTGCCACATGCACACAGACTAATCTGGCTTTATGACAAAATTACTTCAAACGAAATTGATGATGTAATATGCACTGAAAACCCGGTGCCGACGTCGATAAGGATTTGTATGAAGTTGTGACGAAAAATATGATACATGAACCTTACGGTACACTGAATCCGAATTCACCATGCCATGATAGACGGAAAATGCTTTAAGTGATGTCTTCGAGCGTTAGTATCCGACACAATTTCAGGAAACGATGGATATCCTTTATGATGAAGATCAGCAGAAGATGACAATAAATGAGCAATCATATAACTGTGGAATGGTGACATCGAAGTGGATAACCGGTGGGTTGTTCCATATTCGCTTTTGCTATTAAAAACATACAAAGCAAACATAAACTTGGAATACTGTTAAATCGATCAAGTTCGATCACATTTGTTAGTACGTGAATAAAGGAAGCTGGATGGCAGTTTTTGGCGTGCAGCCAGAAAGGAATGCGGTATTACGTATCGATGAAATCGCACAGAATCAAGCTGGAAGATACATAAGCAGCAATGAAACTGTATAGCGAATTCTTGCATTTTCCATATATGAACGAAGTCCAGCTATTGTTCACTTAGCAGTACATCTAGAAAATGGACAGCGCATTTATTTTCGCAGCTGAAAATGTGCAATAGATAGCCCTAAATCTACCGGCTGTAACGTTAACTGCTTTCTTCACATTATGTCAAAATGACGCATTTGCGGAAATATATGGAAGTGCCTACGTATTACACATGGAATGCGAGTAGAAAATCATTTGTACGACTCAAAGGAGGAGATCAAGTTGACGGACAATCAGGCATATTCAAACAAACTACGATAGGGAGATTATACACCGTGCATCCTAATCAAGACGAATGCTTCTTTCTTCGCATATTGTTAGTAAATGTGCCCAATTCAATCTCCTTCCAGCAATTAAAAATTGTCAGCGACGTTACACAGGCTACTTTCCTGCATGTCAAGCTTTGAATTTATTGGAGAACGACCGACACGGATGTATGTATTAATGACGCATGCAACACGTCACATCCAAATCAAATTCGTACACTGTTTACAATCATATTGACCGTCTGCTCTTCTTCATCTCCAACAGAGTTATGGGAGAAATATATATCTATGTGGTTGAAGATATTCTCCATCGAATACTTCAAATATGAACATGGATTTCACAGCAGAAATCTACAACGAAGCGTTGATAATGATTGAAGATTTGTGTTTACAAATTGCGAACAAAGTTCTCAATCAATTGGAAATGCCATCACCGAATCGATCTGCTGCTGTTTCGTTTATGTAGAATTGCATCGCGAGCAAAATTACAACATTGCTGATCTTTCGTCATATGTGCAATCAAATATTTCTAAACTTACGTTTGAGCAGAGAAGCATTTACGATCGAATAATGCAAACTGTCAATAGAGGAGTTGGAGAAATCTTCTTTTTGGATGCTCCAGGAGGAACTGGTAAAACTTTTCTAATTACATTGATTGTGGCAACAATTCGGTTCCAAAATGGCATAGCCTTAGCTCTTGCATCGTCCGGAATATCTGCAACATTGCTACCAGGTGGAAGAACTGCTCATTCCGCTTTGAAATTGCCATTGAACATCCAATTGATTGAAACTCCCACATGCAACATTTCCAAGACATCGGGCATGGGTAAAGTATTGCAAAAATGCAGACTTATTGTTTGGGATGAATGTACAATGGAGCACAAAAAATCGATCGAGGCTCTTGATCGATCATCGCAAGATTTGCGTGGAATTATCAGACCATTTGGGAACGCATTAATATTGTTTGCAGGAGATTTCAGGCAAACATTACTTGTAATTTTTCTATCGACATCAGCAGTCGAAATAAATGCTTGTCTGAAATATTTTACTTTGTGGCGACACGTAAAAACGTTAAAATTAACTGCAATATGCGTGTCCAGCTGCAAATCGATCGATCAACTATGATCTCACATCAATGGCTGGAAATTGGGAACGGAAAAGTGCTGGTTGACCTGACCACAGGACGAATTTCATTGCCTCATAACTTCTGCGATTTAGTAACATCAAAAGAAGAGTTGGTTGGAAAAGTATTTCCCAATACTCAAACCAATTATAAAAATCACGACTGACTGAGTGAACGAGCTGTTCTTGTAGCCAAGAAAAAAACATCTACGAACTTCATAATATTATTCAGTCTAACATTCAAAGCGAGGCAGTGACATATCCGTCGACACTGTTGTGGAAGCAAATGAAGCGGTTAATTATTCAACAGAATTTTTGAATTAACTCGATCTGTCAAATCGGTGTGCCAATTATTATGTCGCGAAATATCAACCAGCCGAAACTTTGCAATGGTTTGCAGTAAAAAAACGAACAGCGTCGTAGAAGCAACAATCTTGACTGAGTCTTTAAAAAGTGAGGATGCTTTCATTCTTCGCATTCCTATGATTCCAACAGTTTAATAGATTGCAATTCCCAATTCGATTGGATTTGCATTCACCATCAACAAAACTCAAGGTAAATCTTTGGAATTGTGCAGTATAAAAAAAAAAAAAAAAAAAAAAAAAAAACTGCTCAATTGATTTTTTAAACTGTTGCAACTGCAAAAAATTGTATATGCTATTAAAAGATACTAACAGTCGTAAATGTTCGTTTGTTCAAAATCTTAAATCTCCGAAAATTTTTATCTATTGATTTGAAGTTCTGACTTTTGTGACCTTTTTTTTCTGATCGTAAAAAAATAATAGGTTGAATTCTGTTCTTCCGTTCTCACAGTTTCTTCAATTTTGCTGTTTACTCACTTGGAAATGAACCTCAAACTTGGATAATTAAACCTTTATTATGATTAATTTGTTAATCAAGGACGCAGCAACTATATCAACAATTACATCAACAATACAATTTCGACAGTATCAAAGAACAACTTTCTTGAAGAAATTCTAATACAAAAAAAAAAAAGGGGAGATAAGGTTACGCAAAGAAAAAAATTGGTATACTACGAGTTGGACCATCCGATCGAGCTCATGGCAGCTTACTCGTTGAAATGATTTTTGTACTCGGAACCTTATCTTCTTCGTGGATGGAGGATCCTGATATCATGTTGGAGAGACAAGAAAGATCCTTTGTTGTCTCAGGAGCATGCGCCTTTGGTGCGCATGAGATTGTGCCTGTGTTTAGCTCATGATGAAAGAGAGCTTTTTTAAAGCCCATTCATTAACTTGATGGACAAAAAATGATTTCACAATCGAATACATCAAATATGCAATGTCAAATGTAAAACAAAGGAATCACTGATTTTTTTTTTTTATCCTCGCGATTTCAGCGACACTGATAAAATGTTGCATTAAAATACGCACACCAGTAAAAACTGAGCCTACTGAGCGTTGCATACTGAAGCCCATGTCTTTGCAGAAAGCAAGCATGTTAATAGGTTCAATTCGCTCACCTACTTTTATTTTTCATAGGTGTGACAGATAAAAAAAAAATAGATTTATCTATATAAAAACAACGTGCCTATTCGAACGCTGCGTTGTATCAAAATTTCGAAAGTGGTTTAACACTTGAAACGTTGTGTCAAAATGAATATTGAACATTTACGACAAAGAGGCAATCCAAGACACGATCTAATATCAGAAGTAATATTAGCCTAATAATCTCGACATTTCTACGACGCAACTACATTTCCCACAAATCAAAAAGTAAACGAATTATATACCTCGTAAAGCAAAAAACAAACGAAAGGTTAAATTTCTCGTCTTTTTTATTTAAAAACACTCGCCTATTCGAATGCAATGTAAAGGTATGAAAATTTCAAATCAATCAATGAAAAATTGAAACATTGGAGGAAGCAGCCGCAGTCAATGCAAAAAGAAGGCATGGTGAATAAATTCTGTCCGCTCATGAAGGCGCCGTGCGGGGCGGAATGAAAAAATTCAGCCCTTTCATTTACTTTTAGTTAACACGGACGTGACACTTGAAAAAAAGTATGTCTATATAAAAAAGAAGGACTATTCGAATACAATGTTGTGTCAAAATTTGAAAACAGTCGGTGGAAATCTTCTGGAGATTTATCATTCGTAACAGGGAACATTTACATTTCTATTTATGTAGATAGATTGTCGCAGATTGAAATTGAAATTGATCAGGAAAATGTTAACAATTGATTCAAGTTTTCATTTATTGTCGCTATTTTAAGTCATTAATTGACCATATTCTGCGAACGATTTGCGATCGACAATCGATTTATCTTCGAAATGGTAAATTAGTGGAATGAATAAAGTTATGTACTTGTAAATTAAGTAAATAATTTAAGGAATAGATAATGTTCATAGCTACGGTGCAGGATCTTTCCACGATACTTATGATAAATTTACTTTTAAGTGCTATTATTTTGTTCATTATAATTTGTTACTGCAATTTTTCATTCTGTAAAAGCACATAATTAAACATCTTTTCAAAATCTAGGTTATAATCATTTGATATTTTTAACGAGTAGATTAGAGGAATTAAAAAAAAATATCCTTTGAGCACAAAATTTGTCATATGTGCATGATAACTGAACACAAGAATTGAATCATTAGGTAATTAAATTTGCAAAGTAAATTAGAAAGAAAACTAAATGAATATTTATTTTTAAGGAATATACTTCAAATATTATTCATTAACATAACAACGAGCAATGCTACATAACAAGTTCTTTCTAGCTAAAAGTGATCAAACAATTGAGCTAACATCATTATCATCAGTGGGTTAATGAAGAACTATTCGATAATTGGCATCATGAACTTATGTTGAGTCTTTAGCGATATAGGTACGCTGTAAGAATCGATGGATTAATCTCAGATGTTGCAATATTTGCAGGTTTTTAGAAGAGAACTAAATCTGTTGCAAATTTTGGATCGAATTTAAAAAGCATGAGAATTTTTTTCAACTTCTTCAGATTCATCGAAATGTTTTGAAACTGCATTTGATATGTGTAAACTGAATCATTTGTCTTTTGTCACTAATGTTTTTATGGATTTAGTTTGAATCACTTGCATCTTTGATCTTTAATTCACTAATTAATTATATTTAGCAACATCTATTCATCCATTCGGAAAATATCAAGCTAACATTAATAGAATGAGTGATTCTTTTGGTGAAATTCTGAAAGAATTACAAAAAATTTTTGAAATTCAAGTACTAAAAGTTGAATAATTTAATTGAAACTATTCAGACGAGAATTCTCGAATTCTATTCATCTCGATGATGCTTTCTAAATTTAAAGCTTTCTAATGTCGTATTTCATACAAGTTACTCTTCTAAATAATATGTAAAAAATGAAAAGAAAAAAAAGCGGTGTTATTAATTATCATTTCATGCTAGTTAAGAAATAAATAATCTTTACAGATGGATCAACAAATATGTTATGCCTTCTTTTATGAAGAAAAAATTTACATAATTTCTAAAATGTGCAGCTTAATTGAAATTATGATTCAAGAATTTCAACAGTTCCATTATTAATTCGCAGAAATATTGATGAATAATATTAATTCAAAATGAAAAATTTTTTTTCTATATAAATAAAACTCAAAAAATTAAATTTGTAGTGTTGGTTATACTAAACTTAGAGTGAAGTTATCATAAGTTAGCGGAGCTGGCTAGCTCAAACGAATTTCCCATCGGTGGATTATTTGGCCCTTCGGAAGTGGCAGCTAGGGTGGAGCGATTGCTTCTCGATGTTATCAATAAAGCTGAAATGGTAATTGCAATTTAATTTTAGTAAAAGATACAATAAGGGTATTGTACAGCAAAGGATACTGGAAAGGATTTGTGAAAGGTAAAAACAAAAAGAAATAGTAAGTTATAATAGAAAATATGCTGTAGTTCATATTTATTTTATTATTTATTATTATTATTATTATTTATTATTATTATTATTATTATTATTATTATTATTATTATTTTTATTAATTATTAATCGCTACAAAAATTAGTCAAAACAATAAAATAAGGCAACTTTTGCAAAGTTAAAAACCACAAAAAAACCATTTCTTTATACCCCGCAAAACACTAAAAGTCAAAAATGAAAAGAAGGTCCAGACTTCAATATGAGCAATAAAAACTGTAATTTTCAACTATCAAAAACTGAAAAATAATAACTACAAACCTGAAAAAAAAAAGAAAAGAACAAAGACAACAAATTTTTAAAATACGCATGAATTTGCAGAAAACAAATTTTCTTCTCTATAGGCACTGAAACAACTTCCTCAACATGGGATCAAGATAATGGCATCAGAACAGGATTCGAATCGAATACAAGATTTGAAGAAGCGATCTGTTCCAAAAAATGCCGATGAAGAAAGGATGAAAAGCAAGGAATTTTTTTGTAAAACATGATTTTGGCAGATTCATCTCTAAGCTTAACATTTCCATGTGTTTTCAGAATCGTCATCAAAGTTTGTAGAACAGCAACGCCTTGTAACAGAAGGTTCCAAAATTTCATCACCAATAGTATTGAACGAAAGGCCAGGAGTGCGATATCTCTGCTGCGATCGATACTTCAAATGTAATGGACGTAACTTGGTAAAATCATCGAAATTTTCTGATAGATCTGTGATAAATTTTTATAAACTTTATTTTCAAATATTCAAATTGATTTACAAACTGGATTTCCAATATATAAGTACAAAATTTCCTCTAGATTGCACGGGAAATTTGGCCTTCAGATGGTGGCTGTATTGAACTAAATCGAAAAGAACTAAAACGTTTTATTATAAATAATGAAGTCAGAAGGTAATTATGGTTATATAAATTCTTTCATTTCATGGTGAAATTGGAATTTTAACTTTGCATTAAAACTGCAAAATTTAGGTTAAATGGATCGAAAGTGAGTAGATATATGGCTGGTGGAAGTTCGAGCGAAAATACCATTGATAGTAGAACAAAACAAACTTCAAGAGATGACAGTGCGCTAACCATTGAAAGCAGTATCAAATCTTTCACTTCAGTATTCAGGTAGAATGGGAATTGAATAGCTAAATGAGATTTTAAGGCGGACAAGATTTTCCAATAATTTATGAACAAAAAAAAAAAAAAGAGCTATTAAACCAAATAAACTTTCGAAAAATTTCTCCCAGCACTTAATTTCTATTTATTTGGTTTAAAATGAAGTAAAAATCAAATTTCATTCAAATCGGAACTCAAGTAGATGCAAATCCAAGCTTAATTCAAACTTAGAAATATGAGAAGGGAAAAATGTGAAGAACTGATATACCTTTTTGAGTATTCACTCTGTTGAAAATTGATATCATCAGCTATTTGATTTTCAACAGATCCGTCCATTCCTTCTAGCTTTTATGCCAGCCAGTTAGAGAAATCGCCACTAACATAGAAGAAATTTAGCATTTAAAAAATGAAATAATAAAAATTACTGGGACTAAAATAAATTGCTTGAATTCTGCAATGACAACGAAAGCTGTAACTTTTAAGGGTGGATTAAAATAATTTTAGACCAGATTCTTGTGAAGTACTTCAACACAAAGCAGGTAGGAGTCCAACTGAATTTCATTCTATGTCAGTTGGTATCAATAGCAATGGGAATATGAAAACAAAACAGCAATTTCGTTTGCGAAGAAATTTTGAGCAAATCATCAAGTAACTTATGCAAATATCTGATTTCATTTTCTTCACAGAATTATTTTCTTTTTAAGTCGATTTTTAAAATTCCCTACAAGCAAGATGACATTTTACTGGTTACGATCAGTTCTTTTTCCTCAGAGTGGCATAAAGAAAGATGAAGGTGAAACGAGAGACATCGATGAATATTTTTAAATTAATAGATTAAATTTTTATGCTTATAATTTTACTCAATTATCTATTACTTAAACGAACAAACAGTAAGCAGGGATAAATTAATTCATATTTTACTTATTTTTTGTTTACTTGCGTTCATAAGATAAACATTTCAGAGATTCATCATCGGAGATAAGTATAACATCGATAACTGAGTCACCTGAAACATTGATCAGCAGTAAAACAACAGACCTCACAAACCCATCTTTTGATGAATCGTCATCAAAAGTCACTAACAATGAGTTACCGACGGGAGCTTATAATTTTATACAAAATAGAAGCGACCGACCAGTATCAGCGATGAAACCTGACGGTACCATTGTTATACCAGGGGTTGTAAGTATTATTGGTGATTGAGAGATTAAAACATACTGATTTGATAATGGTCCTCAAGTTTCCTAGAAATCAAAAGTTTCCGCACGGTTTGATCTGGCGATAAAAAAATAAATCGCTTTTCAGAAAAAAACTGGAAAGATTACAACAGTTAGAGAGGCATGCAGAATAATATAACCGGGATAAGATGTAACTGAACCTTTGCAACCGAAATTATCTTGAAATTTAAATCATTATGACTTAAGAATTTTAATTAAAAATGAAAATAGCGGACTAGCAAGAAAAAAAGGCCAGTCCTTCCTTCGATTCCTAACGAAGAAAATTGAGTGTTGCACGAATCAGTCAGGTACTCAACTTTCTTCAGGTTTGTGTGGACAACTTTAAAAGTTTAGACGGTGTCGTATTGAAGCTGAAAGTGCTCGCCAAGAGTCCAAATGAATCGAGGCAACTCAATATCAAAATTGGTTGTTCTGATTCAAATCAAAACGGTCACAATGAATGGAATCGAAACTTATCGGTTTAATTAGCAACCACTACAAGACATCTTGACTCCAAATACCCTTTAGGAGACTTATGCTTTGAAAGATTTAAATCCCTTAAATATATTCCAAGAAATATTTCAATAAAAGGCCTAACGAATCCACTAGAAAATAAAGCGTATTTCGACAAAATACTGCATTCATTTGTCATCAATCATCATTTTGAAATATCCACCAATCGAATTCGAAAACACAGCTTCCTGCTGATGTTAATATCTTCCTCTGCCATGGTCATTTAAGAAAAAATATATCCAGAACGAACACATTTTATCAAGAAGCAAAAACTGATTCCAAATATATAAAGAAAACATGAAAATTGAGAAAAATAAATAAAAAGTATTCTTGGTAACGATAGAAAATATTCATTCGTGCACTATTGGGAATGCATAAGTTTGCTTTTCCAAAATGAAAAAGTTACCCCAGTTCCCTCATGAACGGAGTATTTATGGTAAAGCGAATGGTCACGTTAAAAAAAATCTGGAAATTTTGATTCGAAACTGCACATTTGTTGAAAGCCATGTGATAAAATGGTCTTCAAAAATCAAAAAATTCATTTCAAAACTGAGAAGCTAATTTCGCAAATTTCGCACTTAATTTTCCAAATCTTATCTTGAAGAAACAACGAATTGTGAGAACATAAAAACGAAAGATGACGAAATTTCATGTCCTTGCAAAGAAACAGATAAAAACAACGTACTTCTGCATAATAATATTGATAATAGTAAAGATAATTTCACAGTATGTAGGCTTTCATAATTTTGAAACATAAATATGACGCGAACAATTTTCTATGACAGCAAATAAAAAACTTGTGCTCTCTATTTTGCTGATGAATGGATAGAGTGATATTGGCCGATATCACAACTCTGCCTGTCGGTACTGGTCACGTAAACTTATTTAGTTGTCATCATTGTCACAAACTCTGAAAAAATGTAATCGTCAGAGATATAAATTCATTGCAGGTTAAGTGGAATTTTATAAACCAGAATAGCAGAACAGGGAAACGCAAGAAAAAAATTCATTTTCTCAGAATTGCTCTTCATGTATAATTAATTTTCTTAATTTTCGAATGTGATAGAATCACGTAATTGCGGATATATAAGAGAATATCGATGTAAGTAATTATAATAGAGAAAAACAAAAATTACGATACCTTCTAAAGTAAAAAAATTCGATACAGCAAACATTTTGGACAGTATTTTCAGATACAAAAAAACTAAAAAAACATTACTGCTGATATTTCAATACTTGTTTTATACTCTATCATCCTTGGCTACTTTCTATTACAAGCCTTACTCTGCATATTTTTTATAACTTTATCATTTATGTGAGTAGCGATATTTTTCATAGCAAATGACATTTAATAATAGCATCATGTGCCATAGCAAGAACTTCGAAACATTTATTAAAATCTGTTCCAAAGTAGGCTGTAGTTTTTGTACATGGATTTCTTCTCATATATAGAACTTGCTGCTAAACAAAATAAACGTACATTTAAGATAATTAGCAATAACATCATAATAATACCTTCGTAATTGACCTGACCATCACCATCAATATCAGCTTCCCTAATCATTTCATCCACTTCCTCATCCGTCAGTTTTTCACCAAGATTAGTCATAACGTGACGCAATTCTGCTGCAGATATGAAACCATTACCATCCTTGTCGAATACCTGCAAAGAAAAGGAAAATTTTTTGTGTGTATAACAGATGCTACTTTGAATATGCGGATGTATGACTGAATTTTGCTAATATATTCAGGTAAATCAGTTCTAAAATTTACACAAAATGATCAAATAAGGATTGAATACAGTCACTGAATAAAGCA
Source organism: Onchocerca volvulus (assembly GCA_000499405.2). Taxonomy (NCBI): domain Eukaryota; kingdom Metazoa; phylum Nematoda; class Chromadorea; order Rhabditida; family Onchocercidae; genus Onchocerca; species Onchocerca volvulus. Next base: position 22,047,139 of record HG738138.1, on the reverse strand, counting down.
CTACGATGACAGAGCGAGGACATTTCAAACAAATGCTTTGGATTTCGCGAAGAAAATATGCCATTGTAAACATCTATCTGAATTCGGCAGCGAATTAGATTGCCTACAATTAGGACCATTAGCTAAAGCAATAAGAAATATGGGACACAAACTCGGAAGGCTTCACGGATCTCTTCTTCGCTATCTGTATCTTTCATTTTCCGTGCCATCATGGTAAGAAACTCCGGGAAGTCAATTGTTCCATTACCTGTAATTTAAGGTAAACAATCTTTGTAAGAAATGAAGACAAAAATAACTGACGATGTCCGAACTACAAATACCGAGTACTTTATCTGAAAAGAGGAATAACAGAACAAAAATCTAAAGAAACTAAAAGTTCAAATCATTCTAACTAACCATCAGCATCAACTTCATTGATCATATCCTGTAATTCGGCTTCTGTCGGATTTTGGCCTAGCGATCGCATAACTGTACCCAATTCTTTTGTTGTGATTGTGCCATCGCCATCTTTGTCGAACAACGAAAATGCTTCTTTGAATTCTGAAGAAAAGATACTGAAAAAAACTTTTTTTGCAGTTAATTTTTCTAGCGCGTACTTTATTTACTACCAAAGATGAAAAAGAAGGAACTTAACGTACACCATTACATACCGAGATGAGATAAGTCTTAATTTCTTAAATCAAAAGTACAAAGTTGAAGTAACTATCAGAGCACTATCAAGAGCACCTACAGTTTAGAAACTCTGTATCTTAAAAAAAAAAAGAAAAAAACTAGAAGAAACTACGGACTGATAAACTCAATAAAGAATCAAGACCAAAAAATTCGGGCAAGTATATCGCCAACAAGAATTGGAACAATCCTAAATAAAGTTTACGCCGAGTAGAAAGATTAACATTTCTAAGCAAATCTAAGAAATCTGAATGGGAAAGAAACTGTTAAGACGGACACTTTCAAAAACGTAATGCTATCCTCGCGCTTTTATCGAATGAGTATGGACTTAAAATTCTAAAAGCCACTGTACAGACACCAAACTTCTTTGCTTTTATTTGAACAAACACAATTTCCCTTCCCAGCAAATTGTGGAAGTTTGTTTAAGTCAGCTTGCTACATATGTAGCAATTTTTTCCAGAGATTCAAGCACTTTGTTTTTTTGAAAAATAGTTGTTTCATGTTCAAAACTGGTTTCAAAATGAATTATTATAAACTGTTCATGCCTAAAATGATTAATAAATTGTTATCAAAATTAGCATTTTATTTTCGAAAGTTTTGTTGAATTGCGTTTGGTAACAAACGAAATAGAATCGTATCTTGCCCTGAAATTCTGAATTTTAGTTTATCCAAGTTCTCAGACAACAATAATGTTAAAGTACTGCAATACATGATTATTCATTTTGTTTATAGTGAAAATTTACGTTGAAATAATCTAGCTTAAAAAATCGTAAAAATTAAGTACAAATTTAGTTTAAATTTTTAGACAAAACAGTTATTTTTATAATTAGGTATCATCTGCAAATAGTTTTTATCTGTAACTAAGAGAATACTAATTAATATGAACTTCAATACTTTTTGGCGCTAAATGTCTTCATGCAGCTAAAGTTATTTCACATCAAATGATCGTGAAAGAGTATGTGTTTAAATGCTAGTAATCTTTAAATTTGGGATATTTCTGAAACACAATCAAATGCTAATACCAGAAAGCCAGCAAAGTTCAGAATTTTATTTAGATGTTTCAAATCCTCGTTTTAAACTAGTTCTCTCTGAATATGTGAAGAAAGAAATATAATACAAATGAACTCGTCAACAGAGTGATACGAAGGTTCAGTGTATTGATCCTCTTCATCCCTCTTCGAAGCTTTGTCTGCTATAATCATCTAATGAATTTTTCTTCCCGCAGTTTGAATTACTGCTTCATCTAATATGTGATTCATTTTCATCTCAAGATGGACTTGTTTATAATTGTTATTTATAATTCTTGATATTCCGCTCAACAAAAGTATATCTTTTGTTTCTCTTCACGACATTTCTATGTAATTTATATAGAACAAGATCCAACTAGGCTCATTTTATACCAATCTATTTCGGTTCTCTTCAATTCCTCTTAGCATTCTAACTTTTCTCTACCATGTCAGTATAAGATTTCATTGTAATTTTACATAATCAACATAGAAAAATACACAGCATCTACAACGTCACAACAGCTTCTATATATGCCTTGAATAACTACATTACTTTGTTTGGATAGGACAATGGCAATATTTGAAACTTTGATTTTTCAATATAAATAAAAACAACAAAATCCATGTGTGCAAAATCCTGATATTTGTGTTTTCAACAGAAGCACAACTTCCAGCAATCATGCACGTCAATTCCGATATTTCAAAATATCCAAGACAACCTAAGAAAAACATTTTCAAAGCGATAAAATAATCATATTTGAAGCCCTATTCTCTGTTGGTATTGAGAAATGAATTTAACCAATGGTTAATGAGGCATGAGATGACTGCATAGCTATAATCGATGTAATCCGCAATGAGAAAACTCAATAATGATATGTGAATTTAGATAAAATTATTTATTGTATCTTATTACTAAATGAGCCTTTCATAGGTTGCAAATCGTTAGACTATTTTTTTCATAATTATTTTGTTAAGTCCTGAATAAACATAGTTGTTTAGGACTATCAATATTTGCAAGCGAAATATACCGCTATGTTTTTTGAAGCAATGAGAGCAGCAACAAAGAGTACTGAAACAAATACTATGGATCTGACACACAGGTCTTGCTGCATTACGTAAAATGGGATGAACAATAAAACTGCATATTATAATGGAACAGATAGAAAGATAAGAAAGGTAAGATATGAATAATTAATATCAAGTTTGTATTAACTATTCAATTCAATCCCAAAAAAAAAAAGTTGGGTGCCCTGGACCTCAGCAAAACTGTGGCTCAGCATAAGGAAGTCCTGTTATTTTTGTTTGGGTAAAAATTACACAGAGTCATTATTAATTATTCATATTTAAATAATAAACACTCAGCTTCAATATTAATGATTTCATAAAAAGTTTTCAATGTCTTCAAAGCATTTAAATTTAAATTAAATTAATTAGAAACTTGCCTGCAATTTGCTCCTCGGTGAGCTGATCGGCCATTAGTTCGTGGAAGTAATCGACGAATCAAAAAAGAACGAGAATGCGTGGAATGCACCAAAAAGATGCAAAAGAGATCAAGTCCGTGAAAGGAAGCAACTAAATTAATTGATGGGAAAACCACGTGAAATCACCACCAGCAACAGTAATTTGCTTAATAAGCGTAGACACCTTTGATTCAGTAAAACACACCACAGCAGCGTCTTCGATATTGTCAGTAAACACTTAGTCCGATAACGATAATTTTCCACACAGAAACTGAAATTTCCCATAATACATCAATGATAATTAATATAAAATCACATCGTTGTTACGTCTAAATGAAGAGTTAAAAAACAAAAGTAATAAAACAATAAGCAATTAAATGATTTCAATCCTGATATGAAACTTATTCTCTTATCAATTGAATTACTGAGGAATTTTACCTAACATAAACCACAAAGTAGATGTTTTAAAAAAAATTAAATAATAGAAATTCAAACATTAAATCTTATGTAATTCGCGTGACACAATAGCTCCATTTTCTAACTATTATTATTTCATGCGTGAACTTAACATAGATTGAAAGTTAACGATTGGAGTGCATCGAAAACTTATAATCTCCCTACCTTAAAAGATGCTGAAAAAAAAAATGTTTCATATTTAAAAGGTAAAACTATTAGAAAATAATTTAAAAAAAAAGTTGGATGAAACAAGTTAGTTCTTAAGTTCTTCACATTGTATAAGGAGTATCGCAGATTTTTTTTTTTTTTTTTAAATTGATCAAACCATTTAGTGACATTATGCTGAACAATTAGCTTAAAAAAAATACTTTTACAACTATTCATAGTTGGCAGTACTGCAATCAAGAGATGAATAGTAACATTAACTCATTACATGTCAAAAAAAATGAGAACAATTTTGTTATTGTTGTTGCACTTTGATACCGATACAAAACTTCGCCAAGAATCTTTTGGGATTATGTATTATACTGAGTTAAACAAGAAGAATTTTAAAATAATCGTTTCTAAAAAGCAGTGTATTTTCTCCTTTCATATATATAGCGAAACGCCGAAGTCATAGGCAATTAACATAAATAAAGCAGTACCTGAGAATGTAAAGTGAGAAATCACAGAACATCATTTCTTTTTATATAAAAAAATCGAAGTAATTCGACTCTTCCCTTCCATCATTAAATGACTATTATTGGAAAAAAAAACTGAAAAGTTTGGAAACACAAATTCCAATCTTCAATTTCATCGTTTTTTGAATTTCTTATTTAGTTCTTATTTATTCTGTGACATTTTGAAAAGACATATTACTTTTAGAACACAAAAATTTCTGAAACACTGTCCTCTAAATATTAAAAAAAAAAAACTTACTACTTTTAGACAGATGATTTCTGAACATTAATTTACACTCTTTTTTTTTTGAACAAATTTTAAACGAATTTTCGAAGAGTTATTGAAACTTAAGACTAACAAAAAACAAAAACTAATTTGTCCCAATTTCATTTCTCGTCCTCAGTAAGCCTTCGGTTCTGTTGGAAAGAAAAATTCCGGTCATTGTAAAACATAAAGTTTAACTAGAAGCAAATTATGCGTATGCAAAAAAAAAAGACATTAGTCAGGAATGATATGTTGGAGTTATATATGAGACGACCAAGCAGTACTAAGTATTGACGAAATATTAGTGAAGGGTGAAATGTTTATCATCACCAGGTGACCGAATGCTATGTCAACAAGCACTCAATGCATGCATGCATGTCTTAGTCATACGAAATGAAAGACACAATTTCCTTTAGCAGTTGACAACACATGCCAAAAGAATAAAGCGATGGGACGATAATAAACACACATATATACTCACTACTGCATGCTCGCTCGAACGCATTTATCGATGCTGCCTTGTGATATTAAATTTCATCATAACAAACAACTGCACTATGCTGTTCGAGAAATCTGAATTTTCAAATTTAAATTAACAACAAGCTTAACCGCAAATTAAATACTCTGATGGCTGGCATCATCGCTAATTTCAGCGTTTAGAGCATGCATAACTTCATTAAGATTATGAAATATGCTATAAAGAATTGAAAAGACTTACTGTTAACGATGAAACGAACATTGAAAATAGTGTAACATCGTATTTTCAGGGACTACAGATAATTAGTAATCTTGGTAAAATCAATCAAAAAATGATTCTTAGTCTTAAATATAATCAGATAGTCGGTCTTAAGTCTTGTAGACTTCATAGTGGAATAAAAATCAATGAAACTTTTCTATACTAAAACAATAATAAGAAGAAATAACCATAAAAAAGAATCATTTGTATTACTCAATCTATTGTTGATGTAATTTAATACTCAGCAAAAGACACTTGATCTGTGACATGTTTATCAGCCAGCTGGTAAATCGAACTGGCTAATAAACAGATTTTTTTAAAGTCACAATGAAGGAAATATCAGTCATCATCAAAATATATACCGCATTGAATAATTCGAACTTACCATTACTTCAGTGCGATGTGTGATGTGACTGTACACCAGAGACGTCCAAATGTTTCTCCAGAGCATACACAGATCATATGTTATCATAGATCATGTCTCTATGACGACAATAGCTAATCACTCAATATGAAATGTTTGGGACATTTAGGTCATCCAATAAAACAATCTTAAAGCTATGGAGGAACTTTTGCAAATATGCCTTCATGGATTAAGATTTATAGGTTTGAAGTTCAACGCTTATCAAACTGGCAGAAACAGACGTACAAAGAGAGGAAATAACAGTCTATAACGCAAAAAAGCGATGTGAATACGAAGCAGAACTTATTAATAAAAAGGTGTTTTTTTTTTCTTTTTTAACGAAATGCTTTAAACGAATTCATCCATTACTTTCCTTCGTTCTCGCGCTTTGTAAGACAGCTGTATGTAAGCAAATAATGCAGAATATTGGACATTCAGAAAATTCATTAAATGTATCAAATCACAACATAAAATAAGAAATTTAGTATTAAAATCATCACAACCAGAACTTGGGAATGAGAACAAAAACATTAACAGTAAAGCGCTAAAAACAATTATTGCCAATATGCTCTCCGAAATTGAACCCTCAAAAAAAAAAAATTTTCTTTATAAGAGAAACAAATTCTAACCTCAATTAACATTTTTCATTAAAACATGGACTGTAAATTAAAATTTCGATCTTTCATTTAAAAAGCGATTCAACACTTTCAAAATTATTAAAAACTGAAAGCACATGTTACAGTTTGTCAATTCATCGCTATATGAAGAGTGAATGATATAGTTTGTATACCAAGTTTAATTTCTAAAATGTTTGAGTTACATCCCAATAAATTCTTTTTCGTAGAACATTAAACAAAAAAATTTATTAATTAAGTAGGAAATACCTATAGCAAAAGCAGAATAAAACAAATTCGAGAAATAAGGATTCTTTTCCGGTTCCTATGAAAAGAAAACATCCACCGGAAGGAAGCATTTCCTAATAGCGAGAGCCAAAAAATTTCGCACAAAGTTTATTCCTCAGAAATCTTTTTTTTCAAATAAAAAATGAAATGAAAAGCACTTAACTAATCACTGCAGTTTAATTGTAAAATCGCTCTATTCATCTGTTAAACTACTTCTCAAGTCACACATTACCTGGCATATTCTCTCGCTATTCCAAGCAATTTGAGCAATTCAAGAATATTCAAAACTAGCATCATTTTTCGTTTCCAGAATTTGGATTGGCAGGAATTACGACTATAACGAACAAGTTATGCTCACTGTGAAATAACGCCCGCAATTTCTAAAATCAGATTCACTACACTATTCTGTTTCGAAAATACGAACGTTCGTCTGCACTGAAGAAGTGGAAATTATGAGGTAACATGAAATGTTAATGTCAATCGCTACCTGAGAAAGTGATTCTTAATAAAAAAGGTCAAGTAATAATCACGTAATCATATCTTCCCTCACGCAAGCTCAATATTTCGTACAATGTATAAAGTGAAGGGATGAAAGAATTGTCTTACAAAGACATACGTGAGTGAGAAAGACGAAAAAATAATTTCCCAATAGTGGGACAAACATGCATGTATGTATGTCGACACATACGTAGCATACACGCAGCACATACGTAACATGGCGCAGACTGGACGCGCGACAATTGGGCATATGGATGATGGAAGCGGATGGGTGCTTGAGAGGGATTGGAGAAAGTGAGAGAGAGGTAGAGGACATGCAGCGAAGATCCATTATCTGACGAGGCGATGGCCGCATTGGTTGAATTCTCCTTCAGATTCTTCCAGAGTGATAAGTAATAGTTGGGAAAAGAAGTTGTGGTATTAAAAAAGATTACGGGAGTAGGAAGCAAAGAAATAGAAAAAAAAACATTTCGAAAAGACAGCACTCCATGCAGTTCGATACTACTAATGCCACTAGGATGCAATGAGACGGTTAGACAGACTGATAGGGAAAAAATAGCGGCTTGACGGAGATACAGAGATGTGATGCATAACCGAAATGGAAGAAAGACGGAGAGAGAAATAATTCGAAATGAAAAAAAATGGAATATAAGGGAAATTATTTGATTAAAAGAGGCATAGAAAACGAGACGAAAGATTGATAAGAGAGTGAGAGAGATCCTTACTGACAGCCATCTTTCAAATAAAAATGAGTGAGCACAGCGCCGCGTAATGTGCCGTTGCCATGGAAACATCTATTCCTCCTTCTGCCATTGAGCTAGGCGAGCAGAGAATTCGCTAGAGAGTGTATTAAAAGATATGGAGAAACAGGAATGTCGCAACGACAACTTGATACGATGTCATGCATACAGTATTGACAGCGATGTCGCGGTTGGCGTAGTCTGCGGAAGTCCGTACGTTAGTCACTTGACTGGAGACATTTAAGTGTGGTGGCTTGTTTCATGAAATAGTGTAAGCAGTGGTCCATAGATCATTCATATGCTATTTTAACGCAAGTCCAATAGGATATTTATAGAGTTTGTGGACGAATGAGTGGTTCCCTAGAAACTCTGCATTAATATTTCAGAAGTTCCTGTTGCTCGAATAAATGTGAAACTGAAGTTTCAAGCAATGCATTACGCAAAAGACTGAAATTATAAAATAAGGGACAAATTGGACAAAGTCATCATACGAATGAATGACATTCGACGTTGTGGTTAATTTTAGATCCTAAAGTTTTTCGGAACGCTCAGTTATCATCTCTAGGCTGACTCTTCAGAAACTAGCCCTCCCGTTTTTCCCTATCTTCCATTGTTTCCACAGTTCTAGATACATCTAGTGATCATCTTGCATTCAGCTGTCATGAACAAAAAAAGCACATGCGAAAATGGTTCGAAATTAAATTAACAACGAAAATTATATGCTACTCTGCCGGTGTTCAATTCGAGACTGAATGATGAATAGGAATTTTGCAAATAAAATAAACTGAGAACACCGAATTAGTTATCGGATTATAGTGCAAGAAGACAAGATGAAATTATATTGGATTGAAATTCACCGGAGTGGGAATCAGGTCGTGTTTCGGATTATCGATTAAGGACAAGTGTTCGTGAGATTTTTTTGCAGCTCTGCTGGGAAACTTTTAAATTCCAAAGTCATCACATCGGTAAAACAAAGTTTACAATCCATCGTAAAAAACACAAATGTCTATTCGCATTCAGAGCTCCTCACCAAATATTGCACTTTTTCTCCAAAATTTTGCATTAATGATTATTTTTTGAATATGTTCAGTAAAAGTTGAGAACAGGCAAAGAAAAGGATTGTGTATGAGCCGGAGGGCATAATATTCCTAACGCACATTTATTTAGTTCGAGCTTTCTCAATTTCCACTGTCAATGATGAAGGGCGTAAAATCTCCTCAAACATTATGTTTTCCGCATTTTCGTTTTCCTATATCGTATAAGCATACCTTTTTTTTGGATTTATAAATAGTGCAATAATATTTTCACAACTAGTTATTTCTCGCCAAATGTCATTTCGGATCCAATTATGTATCATAACATTCTGCTGAACGATAAATTTGTATTGCATGAATGAGAGTTCTTACTTCTGAGCATGTCTACAGCTCTTGAATCTCAAAATTTGAAGAACTTGATATTTCCCGTGGAACAAAGACAAGAATTAAGCAAAAATAACAAAACATCTTAGAAATATGAAGTAAGCCAGCATAACAGACCGTATTGTTTAGTTCTCTGATATTTTATTCTATGAATAACAACTAAAATCGTAATCAGTTTCCTTTAATAACAACTAAAACTGTAATCAACGACTGTGTCATTATCAAACATCAATCGTTTGCAAATTGAATAACTGATCAAATGGAAAAGGAAATGAAAAACAAGACGATATACAATTATACGCCTTAATAGAATTAATCAGGCTATTACTTCTCCAAAAGTACTATTATTTTCATCCCTATCATGAGGATAAATGCCGATAAAGGATGAACATGTTGATGATGATGATTACGACGGTCTGTGTAACATTATCATTGCCACATAGACCTTCGTAACTATCATTAGTAACATATTAATATAATTATCGTCACTTGTCTGCTGACCCTTCATGGCTATCCCGGTCATTGGAGCAATATATTTACGTTGTACGCTACCTACTGATAAAATAAACAATTCCTAAACTATTCTCAAACACAACTAACCCACATTTAACAGGCACAAAATTCCCATGCTTTTAAGCAATAAATACTAGATGCAATCAACAAACAGGAAGCATTTGAACGAATCCCATCCCTTGGTTTTAATGTGAAGCATTTTGAAATCAGATATATCCACATTTCCCCAAACCATTCATCTTTCTCCCTCTTTCGTTATACGTTCATGCAATTATTTTTAAGCAAAATCCATCAAAAAAGGATTATGAAGTGAGGTGGATGTCTTGATGCCATATGAATATATCCTTTTGAAAACACTACTATCAATGTGCCGTCATCATGATGCCCCTTTGGTGTATGCCATCTTATTTCACAAATAGAATGGCTTCTTTTTGATATTAGTTTTAAGATTAATAAAATTAGCGATAAAAACACAACATTCCGATTGTCTTTTTCATTACTCACATAATATCACTCACATATTGGGCTAAAGAAATGAAATAATTTTAAAAAATCTAGAATGAATACCAAATTTGAACTCTACAATTGTGTGACATTTTTATGAGAAGAACTGAAAGTTTATGCAAGAAGTCGCAAAATTTAACTGAATAATTTAAAAATTATGCAACATATTTCTGTTAAAAGCTGAGAGAAAATATGCAAATCCTCCTCTATTCATTCCTTCTCCTCATGCACTGAACGATTCCTTCAAATCTGACAAACTGACATATCAGTATCCACGCTCTACAATGAAAGTACCGATCGCTCTACAATGAAAGTACCGATCTTAAACTTTTGAGAGATATGGGAAAAAGATAAAGTGAAGCTGATAAAGAAGAGAATTAAATCTGCGATGAGTTGCTACTGGAATTATAGAAACAATAAATACTGAACATTGTAATAATGCTCTTAAGTCATTTAAAGCAATTTATGTTTCTCATTCGTATTTTGAAGTGGTTGGAAAAATTAAGTTCCCGGCTGCCAATCAATCGTTAGACCGAAGAGAATACGGTCCAGAACAAAAGCATATAAATTTCATGAAAGTGAAAAGATGCAGACGATGGAAGAATAAGGAATTTGCACGGTTTATAAAATTTATCAACTCGTTGCTGTATTGATCGCTAAAAGCGGCTTAAAAAAATAAATACAACCATCCTATCATCAGCAGTGCAATGCATCTGTGACTATGAGATGCTGCTAGCTGCTAATAATATTGATACGCATAAGTAGTGAAGCGGAAGAGGAAGAAGAGGAGGCAATGGATGCCATGGAATGAATAGCAGCAAAATTGAAATTTCGTATGGTTTTCTTGCTGCCTCAAAGGATCGGAAAGAAAAATGCGAAATGAGACGAATCATCGAACTGTGAGTGGATTCTGTCTCGAAAACAAAACATCAATGGATAAATCACTGCAGTCACTTTACCACAAACTGAATAAATGAAGTCAACTGCATCAGTGTTACATAAAGAGCCGACAAAAAAAAAATTAAAAAATCAATATATGAAAGGAGAGGAAAAGGGAGAGGTGAGAGGAAGAGAAAGAGAGACAAAGGGAAATCATGAATAATTCCAGATTCTTTATGTGACATTGTGCTCTCGTGAGCTTTTTCAAGAAACATCCAGATTTTAAACACTGAATGTCAACTTGACAATCCGATTAATTCTTTGGTTCTTACGGGGTATGTAGGGGATGAAGGGGAGAAATCTATCTCATATCTTGGTCATATCCAAAGTTTTGAAAGGTGACTGAACTTGAAAGGTCAACTATTGCACTGAAATGATCTTCGTATGTATTGCAGACTGAATGTCGAAGATATTCGCTGCAATCGCAAAATATAAAGGGAATGCTCATAAGGGCTTACTCGATTAACCGGCAGATCCTTCTGGATGATATCAGAAAGCCGTGTATACGAGGATGTGAAGTCAACGTAATGGAAAAATCAACCGTGAGCTAAGAAGCAGCAATGAAATAATACACGAAATACTATCGCGGTACGTTTATAATGAATTCAAAGAAAGTGTAGACTAATTACCTCTAATATGCAAATAACGGAGATTCAAAGATGAAAATATACATGGTGATATTTCCACTTCGATCACTCCTTTATCTCTCAGAATGCAGCATAACATAATTCATTATAATCTTATTCATTTGACCTTTTTGGCTTGGATGTTCTAACTCTCAGGAGTTAACAATTTTAAATGAATAAAAGCTAACTAGAGGAGAATGATTTAAACGGAATAGTTGGAGCAGTGCTTTAGCAAAATATATGTCGGCTTGAAGTAACGTCATTATTTATCCCGACTACTTCTCTCCGAATTCTCGGACTTCATGAAATCCAAATGCTTTATGTTCCGACATTTTTTAAATGAAACTCTGGTCCGGGTCGCACTCTTTTTGTAACAAATGGCACAACCTCGTTGCTGTTGAGTATTCGTATCGGAAAAGTTGATTGGTTCTGTAGCAAAGAGAAAGAATCAGAAAGTAATTCGTCATCATATAGCAGCATTCCACAGACTTACAGGAATCTAGTACGCCAAATACTGATAATAAATCCTTCATAACAAAGATGATATCTCCCCTCAAGCAAAAAATTCTCAAGATTGCAATTATTGGAGTTTCACGTATATCATTAATGTTAACAGAAAGCATAGTCAAGAATCTAAATCTCAGGAGTTTTCTGTAAATATCTTTGTTAGTATGTTATGTGAAGGAATTACAAAATCACCAAAGTCAAAACTTGATCTGCCGTTAGAAAAGCTAGATTTCCCGAAGGCTAAAAAACATGTGCAGAAGCATCAAGGGCAAATTACCTGGAATATTGGTTAAATTGCACTACTCTTTTTTGAATAGCTAATTCACTCCATCCAGCTTAAACCGGGCCAAAATTCTCTGAACTTGGAGGGTATTGTTAGCTTTGCTTATCCGTTGCAGGTATTGCAACGATACTGTCGACTTGATCATCGTGCGACAAGTCTCTGAGAACATCGAAATTTCATTTACAAAAATCATCCAGGGAACTTGTAGGTGTGTAGACAAAAAATGTTTAAGGTCAGGAAGCGCGAAGACAAAAACGATAAACACATTTGCCCTCAAAATAACAAACATGTTTGCCGCCAAAATGATAAACATATTTGCCGCCAAAATGATAAACATGTTTATCGCTAAAGCACAGACAAACAAGTAAGGTTGACCAATCATAAGGCGACACATTGGAAATCAGAAAAGAACGGGGGAATCCCGTAAAATTTCAAAGGTTCGAGTTTTGGACCATAGTACAGTTCAAGTTCGGAATAGCAATAGCAATAGTTCGAAAATCATTTGGTGCCACGAACCGGGACTTTCCATATACATCTAATTAGAACTTTCGGATTTTTTCGACATCCCGGGAGCTTTGGAATAAGATTTGGATATTTGAATTTGGTTAATATTTGAGCAGGAATAGCTGTTAGTATAACATTATTCATTGTAAGGATGAAATCTTTTAGGTTGATTGAGATATTTCCGACAACAGCTGAAATCACCCTTTGAGAAAGAATGCTCCTGAAATTGAAACTGTGGTGGAAATATTGATATCTGAAGTGCGAACTTTAGTACAAATTCCAGAAGTCGAAGAAATATTTTTCATCAAGGAAAGTTCACCAGAAATGTCATCAAGAATTAGATATAAACGGGAAGATATATCGCGAACATATGTGATTTTGATCATTTGTTTCATGCTTCTCTGCTGTATTTCACTTTATATTAATCTCAGAGAAATTCTTTCCTTTATTAGATAGATAATCATATCTATCTATATTTACCAATTTGATTATCACAATTTCGTTCGTATAATCTAGATCTGGACAATTTGCGAGAGCAAAAGAAAACAAGTCAATATGTCATTAACCATTTGAAGAAAGAGGAAGAATCGGTCGCATTACAGGTATATTACCAGTGCATATATTTTACTTTGAAAGTGAGTCTTAGTTAACAGTACTTTTACAGTTCAATGACCAAATAGTCAAAGTAAATATAGTCGACCAGATGAAGGTTAAAAATCATGTTTTTCTGATTGATTTCAGCATTATTCAAATTGATGAACTGTATTCGAAACAGAACACGCTGACTACGAGAAAAAAAAAAAGAAGAGGAGATTTGTTTACGTTTGGAAGAAACAATAGTACATGTAAATGAAACATATGAAAAAGTATGTGATTTTAGCAGTTCAAATTTTACATACAGAGATAGATATGTGAATTTGCATAGTTGTGTGTACTTGTTAACTTTTTATAAATTTCATCTAATACTCTACCGAATTTCTTAGTCCAACGTCTACGATTTGAAAAGTGATATGTCTTGAATACTCTGCAAATGAGTACATATGAACACCCAAAACACCGGTTTCGTTAAGGGAATCTGTTTCTATTTAAGTGCGTAACGAAAGTAGTGCATTTCTTTGCTATTGTCATTACCATGAAATGAGTTGCTCTAAAATTGTTTATGAAAATATTTCAGTACTGTAAATTCGCCATATATCTTATTATCTTATTTTCCATATATCATCTTATTTTTCATATAAAAATACTTTTGACCAATCTTTATGCCAGCATTTTGAATTATACTTGGTAAAATATATTTGAAAAATAGTTTCGTGAGGATATTTTTTCAGATTCTCGAATCCTCTCAAACTTTAGTGGATTATATTAAAGAATATGAAGATGTTCGCAGATGAAGATCATTACTTATTTGAAATAAGATGAGAATAGTCTAAGAATGATTTCGAATTCTATGAACGGCTTCGAATAATATTAATACTGTCGTACTGTATTTCTCAGCATTTTTGTAGGACATAATTTTTTATCATTTTTTTAATCAGGATATATTTTTTATGTCATTCTTATCATTTTTTTTTTTTTATTTTTGTCATGAATAATCATGGTAATGTTTTTCTCGAAATCTTTTTAGCATTGATCGGTTAAAAGTCATTTTCATCATTAGATCATTGTATCCTTATTTACTGCTTTTATATAATTCAATTCAGTTTCGATAAATGTGAAATTAATATTTTTTGTTTGGAAGGAAAAACTGATACTTTCCATTTTTAATTCATTATAGAAACTCTACTATATTAGTTACTTTATTAAAATGAATTCGGTTTTATGTTGCAGGATGCAGTACTAATAAACCCTGACAAAGTTTAGAGTGTTGCTGTACCCGTTTAAGAAAATATCTACTTCAACAAACCTCAAAAAGGAAAAATCCCACATGTAGCATTTGTAGTAAACAATGTTAATGTTAGCAAATATAATGTGTGTAATTTCTAGTATTGATTCGATGAAGTACAGTATTATTTTATTGGGAGACATATATTAACGACTTTTAGTGAACATTTTTCAGATAAACAGACAGATTCTTTTCTGGCTATATGAAGACAATTTTATGGATGTAGTCAAATGAGCTAAAAAAGTGATAAGGAAAAAAATTTTTTGAATAAAAGAATGAAATACATTGTAAGGAATCATGTAAATTATGTAATAGAACAGAGTTGCTTAGATTGTTCTATTTTGCTGAGAAACGCTTAGATTTGCATAGAAACGTAGAATGATATATTATTGCAGAAATAATATTGCATCATTTTCTCATTATTTAAAACGTAGAAGTTAAATGGTATCGTACGACTGTGCGATATGACATATTTAATTTTCTAATAGGATAAGATTGTTTGAAACGTTTTATATTGCGGATTTCTCGAACAATTTTAAAAATAGCAACTTCGATGTGGTCATGTTACAGTTTCAGATAACTGATCAGAAATCATTGTCTACATCACACATTTTTCAGTTTCTCTATCCCTCAGAATTTTTTCTCTGTTTTTTTGACCGCAGGGGACATTCCAATCATTTTTGACAGATAAAGGTGATACTGATTGAATAGTTATAGCTGCCGTGATAATCTATTAAAATTTGGATGTAGTAGATGAGAAATTAAAAACCCGGTATTAATTTGGTTTATCTTTTCATTCATATTGTTAGAATTTCATGACATCATCATCTGTCCTTTTCCACATAGAAGTTTTGTCAAAATGGGGAAATTTTGAGATAATTGATGAATATCTACTACATCCAAATTTTGATAAAATAAAATTAATCGTTTGGATTCATCTGATGAGTATTCACAACAGTGTTCATGACCGTTTCCAGAGATTAAAGAACTCTAGAATGATGCATCATTCAACAAATACCATAAATCGAAACAACTCATGTTTTACTCAAACTGTTTTGCAGAGCCATTCTCAACTGCTGTTCTCTATTTCCGTTATAATTTTTTACGAATTAATTTATCAGATGAATCCAAACTAATTAAACGATTAATCACTAAAATCATAATTAAAAAACGCTTTGTCAGTAGTTTTACTTCATGTTCCGTGCTGGTATCGAAAAGTCTTATATATCCACAATACTGATTATGCTCCCATCGGGAGAGTTGTAGTTGCAATAAAGAATTTGTGGAAGACGGTAAATATTTGTTATGAACTACAAACATTTCGTTAGGTTTACCGTGAAATATTACTGGTTGAAAAAAGCGCAACTTGATATGATAACTTTAAGAAATGAATTTCGAAAGTTTTTTGAAAAAGAATTATTTATTTTGCAGCAACTAAGTTATCAATATCGGAAGATTTAATAACAGTATTTACATAAATATCACTCAGTCTGAAATGCTGTGTGAAGAGGCACGTGTTTTAGTATTATATACAGGTGGAACGATTGGGATGAAATGCATTGATGGAGGTCTAAACATTATATTTTAATATTTTCTGATAGCATAATCTGGAAGTTTAAGCATTCAGTAATTTATTATTTCATTAAATATTTTTTAGTTAACTAAGAATGAAATTATCACTCGTGCAGATGTTTTACTTCCAAAATTTTCCTGTTTCAATTATGAAATTACATACTGCAGATGAAAAAGTTGTTGATTTAAGAAATTAATTTACAGTGTACCAGCCAGAAGCTAATTATCTTCCGCATGCCATACGCGATTTGTCATTATTAAACGATGAGGATTATGTATCCGCAAACTATGCTGATGCCGAAGTGAAGCCATATTGTTTGCCACCTCTACAACATTCAGAAAAACGTATTGTTTATTGGGTAATTAAAGTTTAAATTTATCCATCCCATATTTTCAGTTTTTCCAAGTTCGGAACTCTTAACAATAAATTTTTTTTCTGTTTCCCAGTCTAATAGATTCATTGTTATTCGCTCGCTTATTACCGTATTTGATTGTTATAATCTTATGTCGAATGATTGTTAATAGTTAAGAGTAAAGAGGATTGAAAAGAATGGAATGCTATATCATTATAACTGTATATAAGCCTGATATCAAGATCCATTAAAAGAACGTTTGTTTTGGATAATCCACTTTTAGGTGATCGAGTATGATCCACTTTTGGATTCATCAGATATGACATTTGATAACTGGATTCATATTGGTAAGGATATTCAAAAAGCTTATGATCAGTATGTGGGTTTTGTTATATTACATGGTACTGATACGTTGGCATATACGGCATCTGCTCTATCATTTATGCTCGAGAATCTGAGAAAACCTGTTGTTATTACGGGGGCTCAAGTAAGTCGGTCTCATTGATTCAATAAATTTTGTTCTCAAACTTCTTAATCAAAATTTTATGTGAAATAATTTAATTTTGTCCTTATAAATAAATATATAATTCGAGTACTATTTTTCTTTTTATTTTTAATTAAAAAAGATTCGAATTAGTCTTAATAAATATCAGATTGATATGATGGCAATATCTTTATAATTGTCTCTAATAATTTCACTTTTTAATCATTCGGAAAATATTTCTAGAATATTTTAAAAATTCTATAGAAATTTAAAAACATTGGATCAACTAACCTACAGTATGGATTTTTTTTTCTTGAAAGGCAAATTATTTCTATGATCGTATTTTGCAGATGCCGGTATTTGAGGTTCGTTCTGATGGTCGAGAAAATTTGATTGGAGCAATGATTATTGCGGCTAATTACGATATTCCTGAAGTTACAGTATATTTTAATAATAAGCTGTTTCGAGGAAATCGTACAGTAAAA
Source organism: Onchocerca volvulus (assembly GCA_000499405.2). Lineage (NCBI taxonomy): Eukaryota > Metazoa > Nematoda > Chromadorea > Rhabditida > Onchocercidae > Onchocerca > Onchocerca volvulus. Next base: position 22,029,274 of record HG738138.1, on the reverse strand, counting down.
ATAGATAATAGCTCGATGGATGCCTTTGATAGTCCAAACATGCTTCCGATTGCTTACATGGATGTTGATATAAAAGGCAAGCAGTAGCTGATAGGTATCGAGTGAGTTTGATTTGGTAAAGTCAACTCAATTTTTTGTAGTTCGCCTTTTATTGTTTCATTTGATTTCGCTTTTGATTTAATTAGATTTCTCTAATATAAAAATTTCAATATTTTTCGGAAGTATAACTTTTTCAGTTAATTATGATTCTATATTTCGTTCCCCCTCAGTGGCTCCATTCGTAGTACACGATCAGTTATGTCGAAATGTTGGATTGTTGAGAATTTTTCCATCAATGTCCCTCGAAAATGTAAGTTACTATGCTATGAGATTTGGTTGTGGTGAATTTAAAAAAATTGGCTACATTTGAAATAAATATGGAACTGTTTCTAAATCAAGACAATAATTTATAGAAATCGCACATCATATTGTAAATCAATGTCGCAAGCCATTCGTGTCTATTTAAGTAATCATTTATTTGAATTTATGAAGTCGTTTCCAAATATATCATTTGGTCAACATGTTTCATTAGATTCGGAGCATTTTTTAATAGATCAAAGATAAATGCATTTTAAAGAATTTTCAAAAAATTGCGTTCTCGAAACAAATGGAGACCTTGTTTTTTCAAGTTTCAAATTTCGGGAGAAAATTGCGTAAAATGAACTTTCAGGTTAGAGCATCCCTGCAATCACCTATTGAAGGTATTGTTCTCCAGACATTTGGTACTGGTAATATGCCATCCAATAGAACAGATATGATCGATGAATTGAAAAAAGCTATTGATCGAGGATGTATTATTATTAATTGCTCACAGTGTGTCCGGGGACAAGTGGAGGTTCAATATTTAACAGGAAAGGTTAGCAAGTAATGTTTATATTCATTTATGTTTTTCTAAAAAAGCTGCATTACTTATTTTCATACAAATTTTCTTGACCTCTTGAAAAATGATAAAATTAACGACTTATTGTAAATATTTCCGTTTTGCTTCCTTTTTTGATTTTATTTTCATTGTTTAATATTGTTTGTGATTGAGACAAATATCAAAATCAATTAAATTTGCCAATCTGAATTGAATGCAATTTATATTTTATTGTAAATGAATGGCTATCGTAATCATTGCTCCTCAAGATATATTTTCATTCCATTAATTTTTCAGGTTCTCTACGATATAGGAATTATTCCTGGTTCAGATATGACTACAGAAGCAGCATTAACAAAATTATCATATGTATTAAGCAAAGACTGCTGGAAACTTTCAGAGAAGAAAGCAATGATGATAAAAAATATCAGAGGCGAATTAACTGTTACGAAAACAGAGCCACTCAGAGATCTTGAAATTGGTAGATTTTCAGAAAAGAAAGAATTATTATAATTTTTGAGCTAAATTTTCCCCGATTTTGCTGTGAGGTTTTTTTTAACTAAAACTTGAAGTATTTCAGTTTCACAGATGGCAAGGTTTTTGCATCTAAGTACTTCTCATGAAATGGAACTTCTCTGCCATGCTATCTTCCCGCAGTTGTTGGGTTATGCAGCTAACAGTGGCGATATCGAGATGCTTAAGGCACTTCATGAGAATGGAGTTGATCTTTCGGCTGTTGACTACAATGGACGCAATGCTTTACATGTAGCAGCGAGTGCGGGTCACATTGGTGCTGTCAAATACCTGTTGGCCCAAGGTGTTAGTTTTCATCTCAGGTAAGAGATCTTACGATTAAAAAGCATTTAATGGGTTCAGAAATATGTGTATTGTGATCCTTGGATATGCTGGTTATGTTACTCTTGCACAGGCTATAACCATGTGTTAGATTTTTTACAAGCCTCACTTGACATTTTCGCCATTTTTATTTTAATCCTTCTTGTAAACTATTTTGGTGTTCTTACGTTTTCAATATTAAAAACCCACATACAATACTTCTACTGGATTCGCAAGTCTTCTTATGATGACCTATATTTTGCAGAGATCAGTGGGACGAAAATGCCCTTGTAAGTGCAGTAAAATTGAAAAATAAGATTTGCATTGAAACTTTGCGGTCTGCAGGAGCACTACTTTCTGTAAATTCACTCCGATTAGGTAGGCCCTTAAATAATATTCATTTCAAAAAATATTGACAATTTCCTCGATCAAATCTTCAGTTTTTTACTGAACAAATTTAAAGGTGTTGAATTATGCCTATGTGCCAGTTGTGGGGACATGGAGGCATTGAATTGTTGGCTTGCTGCCGGAGCCGATATAAATCAACAGGATTACAATGGCAGGACTGCTCTGCATACTGTAAATTTCAGCACTGTTTTTTTTCTTCAGTTGCATATTGTTCTTGAATAAGTACTGCTTATCTCTTGTCATTTGTTTTTGTAGGAAATAGATTTTTCATAATACAAATTTGAGGAAACTGGATATCTAGTGGAAATATCTTGCAGGCCGTGAAATCGAGAAACAAGCAACTGGTGTATTATTTGCTGGATCGAGGTGCTGATCCGTATAAAACCGACCATTTTGATTTAACGCCACTTAGGCATGCTGAAAAACTTCATTTGCAAGATCTGGTCATTAGAATGAATAAGGTGAAGAAAGTTGAATAACGTTGCTGCAGAAAATAAATATTTTGATATTAAATATATTCAGAAGTATGATATAAATTCTCAATTATTTTATATTTTAATGTGATTTCTGGCTTCTTAAAAGATAATTTTCGTTTAGTCTTCATAAGGACCAATGCAACTTCATGAGAGCAAGTTTGCTTATTCATCGACTCCTTTTTTACACTATGTATTTAGAACAACCGCACTTCCAGATTTTCAGAATTATTAATGTAATAAAGTCTCAAATTTTGAGAACCTGTATTTAATTGTAAATGAAAAAACATTAAGATTAACTGTATAAATTATTTTCCAAAACAAAAAGTGCACATTTCAAGATATTTTTTTGAGTTGATGAGCACCGTAAATGCGGAAGATGGATGGAGAATCAATTTCGATATAGTCGCGATGGATAAAATAAATAGAATTTAGTTATTTCAAATTGAATTTAACGTATAACAAAATTTATGATTTCTTGGGCAATGGGAAAAGTTATCGAGCAAGTCTGTGCGTTTATATAACTACAGTATTGTATGAACTGCCGAATTCAACTGAATTTATGTAGCGAAACTTCGGAAAAGATAATTTGTTTCCAGATAAGAATTTTCGATCCTGTTACATTTTGTTTCGGGAAATATTCATAAACTGTAAATCTCTTCTAGCAGCTTCAATCTCTTCATCATCAAATAGAACTTCAAATTTCTTCAAGAATTCTTCGAATTGCTCAGCTAAAAATACAAAATAATTACTTTGTTATAACAAGAATCGCAAATCTGTGTCATTTGCCAGTTTTGAAAAATTTTTCAATTTATTCAAAAAAGCAACTTTTCATTAGCGAACTAAACAATGCAAACAGAGAAAGACTAACAATTCGTAATGCAATTCCTAATTTTCGAACCACGTTCAAGAAAGTACGAAAAGACTGCATAACGAATCACACGATTTTCCTTCCATGCACTCTCAATGAGTTTTAAACCATTCATCTTATCTGCTGATTGTGAATTTTCCAAGAATCTGCAAACAAAACCAATGCATGCCGTTTATTATGAAATTTTCTCTTTTATTTTGAAATCGACTTGATAAAACTGAAGTATGTCCGACCTGATAGCTTCCACAACCAGATTTCTAGCTATTAAAACCTCAACAATTTCTTCGGTAGCAGTGCCAAGCCTTGAGAGCATATCCAAAGCAAGCTGAACCAATGGAAAATATTTTGCTTCATGAGAAAGAAGTTGGAATGCCTAAAATATGGATAGAGATATTCTTAAAAAGTGCAAAGTTTTTTCCTTTAAGGACAATGTGTAATAATAATATGATGTAAAATTAAAATAAAAAGTGCAGCAAACACTGTTTGATTTTTTATTGAAGCAAAAAAAAAATTTGATACATTAAAGTAAAAAAAACTAAACTGAATTGATAAAACCGTTGGAATGATGAATAAATTGCAAAAATATTAATGAAACAAACAAGTTGCTTAGAATCTGGGATAATGCGGTACAGGAGAAGCTGATGAAGTCTTTCCAACTGTCCTATTGTAATCATAGTGGATACCAATATTTCATTCAGAAAATAAGGCTAAAATATTAGATCACTAAATATACCAAGACATTGTCGGATTTCCATTTTTCCATCAAATTTTCTAATGTTCCAGGTTAAATTTTTTCGTTTTAAGAATGACTTATAAACTCCTTGTCATCTAAATCCATGCATAAAGTTCACTTATTTTTACCAAAAATTCATTACGTGAGACGGAAGAAGAGCAAAGAACAATCTTGATCAATCAACCCCATTTCTACTGATGACTGAGACTGTAAAAAGAAAACTTCGAAAATAGAACCAATGACCTTTCATTACATTACATTGGGTAAGTATTCTCTTTCAATTTTTCTAAGCTTATTCTGGCCTGCAGGGAACTTACTCAATTGATTTGATATTTTTGTTTTCGTGACTAATAATATGAGTGAGTTCCAGTTGCACGGTCATTCCTTCCGATTTGATAGATATTGAACAAACGAACCTGCACTTCTAACTTGTTTTCTAGCAAAGCTGTAAGATAGCGCAACATATATTGCAGAAAACGTTGTTTCTGATCCAACGTATAAACATCTGGTAGCAAAAATAGATTACCCACAATGTCTTCTTGTTCAATAATAATTTCTTCGTACAGTTCAGCAATCAAAACATATTTTACACCACTATCTGCAGAGTTCGAAGGATTTTTTTTTTTTTTTTGAGATAATATTTTTGTCTGTCATTTGATCGAATAATACAAAAAAGGGAAGAAAACAAAACACAAGTTCAATGTATCACTTGGAAAAATTTTTAATCATGAGACGCTCCTAACAAAGCACGATTAAAACCTTTAAAAAACTCCAATGATTCAGTCCAAACCTCCAGAAAATTTCGGCTTCAAAATAGATTGATCATGGCTAAATTAACTAAAAACTTTCTTTTGCATCCCAACTAAAACTATTGGAAATGTAAAATAAAATTATAAGATGAAATATTAAATAAAACTACCGTTATGACTCAAAATTGGTAGAGAACGTTTAGCAATCGCTTTCGCGAACGAATTAAAAATATGCGCCAATTGCTTGAGTTTCAGTTTATTAGCAACCACGTAGTGTCTCAAATTTTCCAAAAATACTGACTTTGGAATACATCTATTGTATAGGAAACGTAAGAACTGGTACTGAAAGAATTTCGATAATATAAAGATAAGATTAAATTCTCTTTTTTCATTTTTATGAACTCCGTTACGTCTGAATACCAATAAAATATTAATTTATAAAACAATGGAATGAAAAGTAAAAGTATTACTTTGTCCTCAACAGAATTTTCAACTTCAACTGGATCTAATGAAATTGATGCGAAAACACCAATACTTGCATCCGTAATAAAGTTTGGCTGAAACATCACCCATGAAGGACTGTATAGTTTGAATTCGTAACTGACTTTGGCCTTTAGCGAATCCGAACAGCTTAATGAAGTTTTAAAAAGAGGATGAGAGATGCAACCACCTTTTGGAACTTCTTCTAAACCAATATCGAAAACTAATGAAGTTTTTGAACTCTGAAAATGCAGTAATCAATGTACCAGCAGAATATATTCTCAGCAGATGAATAAAGAACGAGCATAAATGGTCAACACGACATTTGCCACAATTCTTTTAACATAAACAATGCTCTTACTCTTTATCACCGAAATTATGCTCTGAACAATAATGCTAATATGAGCCGTGAAAAAATGAGACAGAATAGCTAAATTTTAATTCAAAATCTCACTTGGTGGTGCACAATAATCAAATTATCAAATCCATGTAAAGCAAAGGCACCGACCATATCCAAACACAAAATGTGAGCAAGTTTTGGCACTTCCATTCCATCCATACTCATTTTATACAAAGCAATATCAGAACTAATGGAATCGCGAGTACCATTACGCAACACTGCTATGTATAAGGCATTATAACTGAAAAAATATAGTAAGACTTGCTTAAAGATTAATAGCTGTTAATATATTTCACACTGCCTCAAAAATACTTAAACAGAATTCGAGCAAACTTTGTTTTTTTTTTTTCAAATACTTCGGGAAGGAAGAATTGTCGTCATGTCTCCTGAGATATTTGTTTTGAGGACAAATATAATTCAACAAATGTTATGAAAGACTAAACTTCTTTCTGTTCATGGATTTTCTCAGGAGATTCCCTCCAATAATCTATAATATATATTAGATAATAAAATTCAAATCAATTTGTCAGGATGAGATAGCTTTTTCTCCCTGGATAAAGCATATATATGATGAAATAGAAATTCATGCTCCTCTCCTATCATTTTCTATAATGGTTTCTATAATAGAACTATCCTTCGAATAATTTACGGACGAAGTTATTCATTAAGACTCATGGTGCTTTAAAAATAGGTGAATCATGAACAACTACAGAGCCTAAACTTAAGTTCTTAGTCTTAACTAAAATATTACCGTTATTTCAATATTTCACAACATATTGCATACTTACTTGTACCTTGAAAGGATCAAATAGTTTAAAAACAACAGAAAAATATCTGTTTCAACTATCTCATCAATCATTCATCATAATTTACGGGAAAAAAAAGCTAAACTGCCAAACTTTTTGGCAAGTATAAAGAAAATGAAATACGCAGTTAATAATAGTAAAAGGGAGAGAAAAACTGGAAAAGATCAGAATTTTTTGAAAAAAATCGCGGACTTACGACTTCTCTACACGTGCTGGTGATAAGATTTCCATCTTTTAAAGTTAGTATTTTGAACTAAGCCGGGGAAGCTTTTCATTAATCAATGAATAAAAATAACTTTACAAATATTTGAGATGATAAATCCAGGTCATGAGTACGTTACAAATCCGCAAATTCATTAGATCGCAATATGAATCAATGAGAGAAACTTATTAACGACAGGCAAACAAAGGGAGAGTGAACCAAATTGTCAGGCAATATTTTTTTAAATTGAAAAGAACTGAACATCTAAAATGATCAGAAAATAAATCCTTTACATAAGCATTCCTTACTTAATAATTAGCTTGCCAAAAATGGTCAATCATGACCAACTCACAGAACACAATTCCAAAAGTAAAATGACATCATATTAAATATAATATCACGTAAAATCAAAGAATGAATTAAAAGTGATAAACAAAAAAAAAAAAAAAGAAAAAAAACAACAAACATCGATATGATGAATACTTCCCGTTCCAATAACCGCGGTTTTGTATTCGAACGACCAAAGTCGACTTCGAACTTCATTAATCGATGTATGCTTCCATTCTAAATTATGATGATCTAACGAACGCAAAAGTCTCATTACTTGGATTATTATTTTTTATCAGATAAATGTCTTTATTACAATTTTGCTGAAACATTAAATTCATTTTTTCTCTTGATCAACAGAAAATTAGTAAGAGTACCTGAATAGCAAAAGGATTTAATAAAGCACCGGCAACTCCACATGACACAATAAGCAGCTGCGAATAAGGCTAAAAATTTTACATCAAATATTAATAAAGACTGAAAAAATATACAAAAAAATCATTTTCATGGAAAACTCACAAAAATTCTTAGAATTCTCATTATGGAAAATAATCAACAGAATGTTCAACCATTCGAACCTATTACCTAAAAGAGAATTGTAGTTGAATAAGTGATTTGAAGTCGTATTAGTCCATATCTTAGACTAAGATAAAAGCAATTCATGATTAAATTCGAAGTTAGAAAAACTTTCTAAATAAACAAGCAGAAAATCCAGAAGAAAAAAAGTGTAGAACTTACATAATATAAATACCAATATAACGTAATATTGTACGATTTCAATAGCTTAACTGATTTTTTCTCTGGATTAACTTGATATAGTTCTAATCCCTAAAAAAAGTTTCATGCAAGTAACAGTAATAAGTGGGAAAGCGAATTCACATATATCTGTGCATATCTGACTTGAAAAATGGATGATATGCACCATTTATATCATCTACAATATAAATGGTGCATATCATCCATTTTTCCATTTTTGCATATCATCTACAACTTAAAAAATGAGTTTCCGAATAACAAAAACCGCAAAAAATTACAAGATAGATAAGAACCTGATTTGTTATATACAGAATCTGGCTGTTCAAGATCCATTGCAAGCCTATGATGTGTGCTGAACGATTTTTTGTTGATTGTGAGAAACATGTGGATAAGGCATCAGTATTACAAGCTATGAAATTCACAAAATCCTTAAAATAGAACAAATGTGTTGTTATTTCGACATAATAAAACTATTACAAAATGATTTTTGATATGTGTCTATGATATCTTTCACTTGATTTTCACTTTGCTTCACTTAAATTTATTAAAAAACCATGTTCAGAAAACTAATTGAAATCTACTGTTTCAAATTATATTACGAATTATAAGTTGGGTTTTACCTTGCTATTATTCAAAAAAATCATACTCAGAAAACTAATTGAAATTTACTGTTTCGAATTATATTACGAATTATAAGTTGGGTCTTACCTTGCTATTATTCAAAAGATATAAATATTAAGAGAATCTTTAAATTGTGCAAAGTATATATTCTAGAAGCTTGCTTTTGTGCACTCAAAAGTAGCATTCAAGTTTTCATCATTTCGAAAAAACTTACAATAGTCGATTCATCATATTGCACAGATATCAAGCGTTTATCTGGAGAAAATTTGATAGCTCGAATTTTGCTTTTATTCTTCAATCTTAAATATACATCATTATCTGGAATCACTGCAAGGTGCGCTTCTTCAGCAGAACATCATTTTCGAATAAAATTTGCAATAAAATTCATTTTTCATACAGACAAGTTCATCTAAAAATCAAAACAGTAAGGATACGCAAGCGACTGGTGTCATTGAAATTAATCGAATAATGTGATTTGAAAGAATAAATTTATTCGGAAAGACAGCGACAATTCCCAACGATATTTCAACTTTAAAAATTAAAAGTACCGAAATGAGATGGTATTATTTGATTCTAGCCCATAGGCTTTTACTTCTACAACATCTTCGCCGCGAACTGTAACAATCTAAATGAAAAAAAAACTTCATTAAAAATTCGAAACGAATTTCCTCTTTGCACCGCTACTATCTCTATAGGCTAGCAGTTTAAAAAGTTGCTAATTGGGAATGAAATAACCATTTACATCTCACATTTCCATCTTCAACTTAAACTCTTCCTCCAATCATTTCCTTGATATTGTTACCTTTTTATTAACATCATCATAAAAGATTTCAGAGAGCGCACTACCCGGTTCGAAGATGACATGAGATTCGCCTACACGAAGCATTAACAATGATGATGATTTCGAACAACAATCTGTAATATATCCGGAATCATTTTAAGGTGCTATCTTCAGTAGATCATTTCTGAAAATTCACAACAAAAGTACTGAAGCAATATTCCCAGAGATAATTTCAAAGAATCCCATTAGTAAATACTCGACTTTTGGGAATTGTATCTGAACTATCCCTAAATTACAATGCCTTTAGCGTGCAACTTCTATGTGCAATTTTTTAAATCATTTTCAAAACAAAACTAGAATTTGAAAACTACTTATTCAATAAAGGATAAATCAGTGGTGACAAGTATTTTGCAAATATGATGGCAGCAATTTTCTTCAAAAAATGGAAAAGGTAAAATGACCAAATAAGAGAAAATATATCTAGTTTCTTTGCATTTCAACTTCTGAATTAATTGATATCAAGGAGTAAATCTTTCTCAAACCAAGATGTAATGTACAAACTACCAACATAAAGCAAAAAAAAGGATCGCGCTAGACGACTAAATGACAGTTACTAAATCTGAGGTAAGCAAAAATACAGATTTCATATTTTTTTAAATACAAATCTCTACACTAATTTCTCTTCAACTTCGGAAATCATCAACAATATTGATATTATGTCATATAGAAATAGATTCCCTTAATATTTCAATCAATTCAACATATGCTTTGAGCACCAAGAATCTCTTCATATTTAAGACAAATAAGTCGTTCTGTAGAAGTACTTGCAGTAACAACTCATCCAGAATACACGAATAGCTCAGTAAGTACGGTTCTCTTTTTCAACCAACGTAGATTAAACAGCTCAGTAAATTTTTAAAGAAACGATTTATGTGCAGTCAAACATTTGATAACATGTAAACTGTAAGGAAAAGCTTACTTTGCTTTGTCTATTTCAAACAAACATAATTAAAAAATCACAATTCATCGTAATAAAAAACAAAAAATTAAACGTTTAAAAATCATCTGCTTGCATACATTTCTTCAAAACACATTTAAAAATAATATATAATAATTAAAATAACTATTTAACATCTCGACTCAAATAACAGATTCCAAAAAAAAAAAAAAATAATGATAATTCGTATCTTCTAAATTGTTTTTTTTTTTCCTCCCATCCTTTTTTTATCATATCTGTACTGATGCATCAATTAACATTTGAATTGCGCATTTTAGTTATTAAGTTTGGCTCTTTGAAAGATGATATCCTCGCTGCAGCAGCACGTTTGTGTCGGACACCTTCACTTGAATTTATTACATTGGGAAGCCCAGTATCAGGAGTAGATGTTGGTGTCATCAATAACTTATTCATTTCTGTCGGAGATTTTGTATTATTATCCGAGCTTCTTTTGCATCTTCTATAACAAAAAAATCATTAGAGATTCAAAAAAAAAAAAAAAAAAAAAAAAAAAAAAAAAAAAAAAAAAAAAAAAAAAAAAAAAAAAAAAATCAAAATATTTTTAATTGATATTGTTCAAATTATCTAAACAATCAACGTACTTTGAAGTTTCGTCAGTGGAAATCTTTCTCTTCTTTTTAGTATACATAACAACTTCTGACTTCTTAATCTGGCTGTTTATTGAGTTTTTCGCTGGTCTAATTATCACATGCGCTGTCTTCGGTGTAGAGAATCTAGAGCTACAGCAAGTAGTTGATGTTTCAGGGTTAGAGAATGTGGTAGAGGTTCCAGACTCAAAGCTAGTAGTAGGCGTTATAGACTCCGCCAGAACAGCAAAAGCTTGTGGATCTGAAATGCAATTTTAGTTTTGCTTATTTCAAATACTTTCAGAACTTCGAGTGAAAATTAAAAATCAAAACAGAAATAATCTTCGATAGATTCACAAAGATGAACAACCTTCATCATTTTGAGTCGAGAATGATGAAATCTGCTTTGTTTCAGGAATAGATACTTCAACAAAAGAGGTTTCGATATTGTTTTCTAAAAAAGAGGTTTCGATATTGTTTTCTAAATCGATAATAATTTCCTGTATCTGAAATTCAAATGGGTTAACGAATTATAGTTAAAAATTTTGCTGGGAATATAAGAATACAGAAAGAACTTAGAAATCTTTTTGAAGTTTCATCATATAGGCGTTATAAGTTCTATCCGAATAGCAATGCTGACCAAATTCATAAGGCTCCTTCTTGACAAAAAAAGTTTGTCGCCGACTATTACGACCAGATTTACGAACGTCTGGTTTAAACTCATCGCGATTTGCAGACATGATTAGATGTTTATCAGAAATGACATTTTCTTCATTTTCATCCATCTCACCGTAAATATCCTAAATATAGAAATACTGCTAATATGAAAAAACGAATGTACATTAATAGTTAAATTCAAACTATGATTATCTAAGAAAACAGAAAATATTAAAAAATTGAGAAAACAAATAACTCACTTCCTCTACAGCTTCAAGTATAGATGGTCGTTGCATATGGCGTCCAAGGATTTCATCTCCTTAAACTATGTTCATCATTTTAACTCTATAAAAAATATACTAAAATTTTATAAACTATGAAAAAGAAAAAGTAGCAGGGACCTGTTTCGCATGATGGCGCTAAAACACTTTGATTACATTCGTCTGTGCAAACAGCACCATCGTCGAAATTACTGGAAAAGTTAAAAGTCAAAAATCTTCATCATAAAGAAAACAAAAGCAATGAGATTCATTAGTAAGCAATACACAAAAATAAGTTTTACTAACAGAGCGTAGTCGAGGCGACTTGCTGCATGATTAAAATCTGCTTCTGTTTTCTTCATATACTGCACAGCACGGTTAGCTATGGATTTTAAGTGTTGCACCCTTTGCTGCAGAATAAGTCAATTCTTTATTTAATCCTTGTAATTTTTTAAATGGGTACAAAAATATATATATATATATATAAGTGTTGCAAAGGTACTCTCTATCGGAAAAAAGAAAATGGTGCAATTTTACTCATTCGATAATGGATATACCCATATAGAGTGGCTCGAATAACTACAAATAAAGCTATTCCTACCTTATCCCGCGTTTCCCCAATCCACCTATCCGAGCCTGACTAATTTATTCAACTTAATGATTCATTAGCAAGTCTGAAATTATATAAACAAAAAAAAAGCATGCCTGCAAGCGCTTTCTCACAATCATTTCGATACGCTCCTCATCATTCGATGATTCAAGTCCGACAATTCGGCTTTGTAAATTAACGATTTCAGTTTGCAATCGATTGATTTCTGCTTTGGCGAATGCAAGCTGAATGCGAAGCTGTTGATTGGCAGCAACTAATGAACGATTAGATCGAACGGTATCTAAATCTGATCATTTCTTCATCTTGTATTAGTTCATTTGATTTCTTTAGTAATATTATTATTCTATACGTAATCCCGAATGCGAATTACACGGTAAAACATGATATATTTGAAAGTGAATCAATGTTTTATACGAGATAATTGCCTGAGTGGATGGATGAGCAAACTACCGCTAAAAAATGTACTGTACTGAATGTTTCCATCTATTGGAATATAATGAAATCAAACTTACTCAATTTATTGTCCAATTTCTCGAACAAACTCGAACTAATCCCATCGGTTTTGGCAGTAGCCATCCTCCTAAAATTTGCAAATATATTAGGCGACATAACACACCCTCTTTACCGAAACATCGAATTTAAATACAACTATTTCGTACCCGTAGTCATTGCGGTTTGGGTGTGAATTGCCAAAAATCAGTAAACGAACTAAAGGGAAAAGTACTTGGTGGTGTATATGATTGGCCGTGAAAAAGATGTGGCGCGGGGTTTTTTTAGCTCAGAATTTAGAATTTGAAAAGAGTAGTTCTCTTGCGTCACTGAAAGTTCTTTCGAGAAATTTAGGGAAATTGTTATATTCGTATACTTTATCTATCCAAAGTTTCATTTGAACTTTTGGTCTTTCTATTTTTACTATCCGTTATTTGTACTAAACGAAGATTAGGGGAAAATGGATGTGAAGATTACCTTATGCTAAGAGCATTCTTTATCAGATATACAAAAATGTGTAATTATTTAAAGGAAGGAGCTGACTGTGAAGGAAAGATCACGGGAATATAATGAAGATGGCGGATGGTGAGAATATAAGCGAAGAGGTTAGTTTATACCAGAACACTCTCGTATAGATTATTTTTACTTCTTAATTCTAGACATATTTTTTTCCTGCTGGAAGTTTGAATTGCGTCTCATAAGTAATTATCAATATTATTCCAAGAAAGAGAGCAATCTGCATCATCAACAAGATATTAAAATTCGGATGGAAATTATTTTCAGATTGGAAATGAAATACGCGAAGCCCATCAATCGTCTGGTGAATCAGTGGATATTCGTATCAAACATCTCTATAGGGTACTTATTTCTAATTCAGATATGAGAGCGAAGGGAATATAAATCGGCTGTGAAAATAGAGAGAACAGAAATATATAGGAACTTTGAAATTAATTTTGTTAGACTGTAATAGATTTGTGATTATATATGAAATAAAATTAAGCACTGATTTAATGCTTCATTTATTTTTTCCTAAGTCTATTTAAATTGACAAAAACTAAGAATTAATATAATGTCAAGTTATATTTTTAAATTTGTCCTAAATTCGCAAAATTTTATCATGGCACTTGATTAAGAGCATGTCATTTGTATTTTAATTTTACTTATAGGCTCAGGAGTTGCTATTACACAGAGATAAGAGCAGTTCTCTCCTTGATAACTTCCTCGATGAAATGCTCGAATTTGTGGTAGAGAATGACTCCAAAATGCGTTGCTTCGTTGCATCCTTTATTGAGAAAGCTTGGTATGTTAAGATTTTCTGCTTAGAATCCGAAATATTTCGCAATTTCATCAGACAACTTTCTCCCGCATAACTTTTATTTTATTATAGTAAAAAGGATTGCGAAGTAATGAAAAAGGCTGTTGTCTCGCTTTCATATCTCATTCAAGTTGCTGGTATAGGAACAGTTGCCGTTATCAAAAAGGTAAAATTTTTAGCTATAGATTTTATTGCTAAACCAATCCTATAAATAAAGCAGCTATTATTAACATTAGATTATTTGAAAAGGAGCCTTTTAATAATGCATGTTACCTTGCTTTTTATCATTATTAACTTAAATTTATTATGTTGTAATAAGTTGAGATAACTTTTTTGTTTTTTCTTTTAAAGTCTCCAGAATTCTAATCATTTCAAGGTCATCACAGTATGTTCGCAGCTCTATCCATTTGTTTTAAAATGGGCAGCTGGATCACGCAATGCTGAAGTCGAGCGATGTTGGGAAGCTTTCTCGGTGCTGAAAGGACGTATCATGCAACATATCGATTCTGATAATGAAGGGTATGGTTTTTGTGATATTTATTGGTGTGAAGTCTTATTTGATTTTCTTCTTTAATTTTTTTATTGACTTTATTCTAATTAATTCTTTATCAATTTTACAGTTCATAAATACTCTATGTTTACAGCATACGTACTCAAACTATTAGATTTTTGGAAGCTGTAATCCTTGCGCAGACATTACGTACGGAAGTAAGCTGATTTTTCAAATCGTTTTTTTTTTCTTTTTTTTTTGCAAAATTTCTTCAGACCTAACTACTTTAACATCATATTCTTGAATTATGCCTTGATTAATACATCCTTACACTTCATTGAGTCTATTCGTTTCAGGAAAGTGAAAAAGGTCGTGGTGACAATATGTGCTTAAACGAAATTGGCCGCGACCATCGATTTATTTCATATCGTAAAATGGAAAGTGAAGCGATGTTAAATTTTAATTTGTTGCTTGATCATATTTCTTCGGCACATATATCTTCACTCAATTTGTTAACTTGTTTGACCTGCATATGCAATATCGCTCAACAGCGTCCGCAGTTCATGCAAAGAGTTGTTGGTATGGATTTTAAAATTTATTGTATGTATCTTATGACCTTTATTGCATGTATTTTATTGAAATTTATTGCATATATTTTATTTGAAATTCCTCTGTTTTCACTTCTCATAGTGATTTCTTCATTTTATCAAATAGCTTTTATCCTCTTTTAGCTTCTTTTTCCATTTTATTACATAGCTTTTAACATTTATTCGAATGAGATGAAAAATTGCAATTGTGATTTAATTTTCGCGAATTGCGTTAAATTTCTTCTGATTTGAATGAAGTTAATATAATGCAGGAATTTTAGGAGCTCTGGAAGCTTATAATGCAGGAATTTTAGGAGCTCTGGAAGCTTTGCACGTCAATCTTCCTCCAACTTTGGCAACAAGTCAAGTGAAAAGTGTGCGCAAGGAGTTGAAAATGCATCTTTTACGCCTTCTGCGACATTCTAGTAGTACACCATTTCATCCAAGAATAATGACACTATTAACAGATTTAGGAGCTGCACAATCGGTAATTGCAAGTTTATTTTGGAAAATATTCTCATCCAGTAAGGCTATTTTTAAAAATTGATATTATAGTTGAAGTCCGATTAAGTAGGCCGTACCGGGAATAACTGTTGTAATGAAAGCATTTTCTTATTTTTTCTTCAACAACTTTGATTTTGCTGTGAATTTTAGGAAGTTTTACGCGCATTACCTTCTGCGAATGAACAGCGTAAAAAATCTCATCGAAATAATGAAAATAATGACGAACCGGAAGTAAAAAGAGTGAAAGTGAGATTTTTATAGATGTATTTATTAATATAATATGCAGTGTCACTTTATATGCCATATTTTTCATAACAGTAATTCTTTTTTCCAATTGTCTGAGTAAGTTAACTAAGAGCAGAGAAATTTGAAATTGGATACTTGGATTATTGATTGTTTAACCGGGTTATCAGAAATGTTATATGATTTGTAGAAAATAGCATATGAAAGCGGTATTTTTTGCGCTGTTATTATTAGCATAATATTTCATTTGAGTTGTATGAGAGTTTTTTAATTTGCTCACTTATATCATTTTTGTAGAATGTCGGGGAAATTCCAGCAGCCGTTGAAAAAGAGGATGATGAAGAATACGGGAACGAAGCAGGTCCAAGTATGTCAATGGAAGAAAGTCAGACTCAGTCTGCTATTGACATTACAGCCCAATTTGTCTACGAACGATTGAAACCAAAGCTGATTACAGACTTAGTTCTTATATCTCTTGTAAATGAATTATATTACTAGTAGTCTTCATAATTACATTGTAAATCATATTTTAGTTAATAAACTAATTAGTGATATCTACTTGAACAAAGTGAAATCACCTCTCCTTCAAAGATTTTACTTGTACTTCCAGGTAGCACTTCCAGATGAAATGCCGGCAGCATTCCAGTCATCATACACTCCTATTGCTGCAGCTGGCTCAGAAAGTCAGATTCGTCAATTGTCACGCATGATTGCAACACAGTTAACTAGCATGGAGTTAGGTCCAGGAATCGAGAAAATTCGAGCAGAAAAACAACAGTGTATCGATATTTTCTTAGACTCAAAATCACAGAATAATACATAAATAATAGTAATGTTAACAAATGATAGAAAATTAAGTACTGCCTAAAAAAAAAAAAAAAAAACCAAGTATTTACGAAATTGTTTATGAACTGAATTTGTATAATCAATTTTATTTTGGAAAAAGTTGGTTGAACCATCAACTCGTCTGTTTTAGTTTCGGGTTGAGTAATTTACGCCTGGTCATACAGCCTTTAAAATCTCTGGAAGAATTAGTAAATAAAATTTCTTTAGCTCGTCAAACTGCGAGAATGGAAGGTACCGTAATTCCACCGACTCCAGTGCATCAATTTACTGCGAAGCAGCAAAATGAAACGCAACAGTCTGAATCTGTACTGCCAGCAGTTTGTTTTGAAATGTTCACTGCGAAGTATCCATCATTTTGTGTTCTTTTTAATTGCTGGTCTACCAGAAACTAAGTATTACTTTTTTTTTCAGGCTTTATTAACAAAGACTAAACAGAAAATTCAATTTGGATTGCTTTCTATTACCAAAGAGTTAGATCGTGAACAATCGCTGAAACTCATTCTTTTTGCGTTTCAACGGATACTAGCTAATGAAAGTGCGTGGTCCATTATCTTCTTTATTCTAGTTTTTTTAGTTGGAAATTATTAATGGGTATTAACTATCTTAAAGTTAGTTTGTATTTCTATCGGTTTTTCAAAATATGTAGGAAAGAAAGTTACCAAATTATACGTTTTGTTTTATTTTTATATTTGCGCATTCTGTTCAGATAACATCTATATTAACTTTTATTACTTTTATTTTTTGAAACATATGAAATATTTTTAGAAAGAGCAATCCAAGGTGGTGTTGGTGTTGCACAACAGAAACTATTGGTCAGACTTGTAACACGTCTCGATCATGATTCGTGTGCTGAATTTGATGATCTACTAATGAATTTTATTGTACAAGAACAAAAATCACGAACTGAGCTAGCATTGCTGTGGATAGCAGAACTTTATGCACAGTTTCAAGGGTATACCGTTGATAATTTTTATTGAAACTGTAAAAATGCTTTTTACATTTGTATACTTTGTACAGAGTACATCTAGCTCATTTATTAACAAAAAAAAAAAAAAAATTATGTTTAACCATTTAGATATTCCTTATGTCGTACTTCTTATGCCACAGAAGGATATCACAGTGAATCTCGGCGTTACGAACATTATGATGGTGTCTTGTGCAATTTATTGAAGACATTATATGAGCGAGGAGAACATAAAGAAACGTAATATTCTCCTCCAAATTCTATTTATTTTTTTCTGAATTATAAAAACACAAATTTTGACGCATGTGCAAGTTTAATTTTGTTCTTTACAGTCTATTTCACAAAATCTTATTGGAAGCGCCTCTCCATTGGAAGCGCCTCTCCTAACACCTCAATCTCTTGCATGGTTACGAACTGCTTGCCTTGATTTGGTAGGTGTTAATTTTTTGTACCACAGTGTGTAGTTGAGAAGTTTTATTAACAAAAATTTTTGACAACTCACAAAAATCCTAGCGTTTTTTTTTTTGAAATGGATTCCAAAAGAACTGCAGGTGTTTGGAGCGTTTGGGATGACTACTTTGCGTGAATTAATTTTAACCCGAACAAGGCAACGCAATGAATTGCTGTGTATACTTCTTGACTTCCCATACAGTGACAGGGTTGATGTTCGTACGCAAAGTGTTGAAACAGTAAAAGAATTGTGTCAAATCGATTACGTCAGGCGAGCATTTCTTGATATTTGCTGAAATTTATGATTATAATTTATCAGATTCTCGAAAAATTTTGGAAATATGAATATCAGTTTTTTTACTTTTATTTTCAGAGGAGATGTTCGAGAACACTTAATTTGTTCAATAGATTATTGCACAAAGCCAGGTCCACCACCTCAATTTTATGCCTATGAAAAAGAAGATGCCAAGCCCCAGTGGGATGACGCAGCAATACGCGTTACCCTAAACTTATTTTTATCCATTCTTCCTCTCGACCATTCATTGATACATATTTTGGCTGCTGTTTATGCGAAATCTTCAAATGATATAAAGCGGGTAAAGCTAAAATCTTTACTAGATAAATTTTTATTGTTCCTGTGTTTTTATATGATTTTATCGTTTATCAACATTCATAGTGTAGAGAGAAACAGTAAAAAAGAACTGGTTTAAATATTTTTTAAAGTATATTCAGTGAATTCAAATTATTTTTTGAAAAAAAGATAAGGTTGCTTTTTTGTTTCAGTAGTTAATAATGATAACGTGGATAAGTTATCATTTTGACATTTTATCTTTCTGCTTCATATCATTTCGCAAAAATTTCCCATACCTTGTCTTCATTACTACAATGGTTATTTTAAAAGTTCAAAATCATTAAAATATTTAAATCCTAACATGCATTGAATCTTTATAAAATTTGTTTCTTCGAAAGAAGAAATAGATTTTCAGATTATATTGCGCACAATTGACAGTGCCATAAAATCTATGGGTGCAACAAGTGAGCATCTATTGGAAATGATTGAAAACTGTCCGCAAGGGGCTGAAACATTTGCTGCTAGAATAGTACATCTTCTCACTGAAAGAAGTACAATTTGCAAATTATTTGTTTGTTAATGCATGGTGTAGTTTTAAGAAATTTTTCTCCAACTAATGACTATCCGGAATCTGCTCTAGTTTCAAAAAAAGTAATTCACTTCGTGTTTTAGATCCTCCAACTCAAGATCTTGTAAATAGGATAACTGCTTTATATGAACAGGGAAGAACTGATGTTCGCTCAATGATACCGGTTTTAAGCGGTCTGGATAAGGTTATCTATCTGTTATGACTTTGAACTGATATTGCCAGGAAAAATTTGTTTTTATTCCTATTTTACATGATTTGAAGCGGAAGATTGATACTTAAAAAAAGTCATTGCCTGAAAAATATGATTTGAAAGATTCTACATTCGTGGATTTTTATTGATTCCCCAGTTACATGTGCTGCTCAATATGATAATTTTCAGGATCAAATATTAAGCATTTTACCAAAGTTTGTTCTCACGCCGGTCAATCAGAAGTCAGTACCTATTGTATTCAATAAACTCTTGGCTGGAAGAAGTAAGTCGAGTTATTTCGAAGTTATAACTGTGATTATTTTTAATTATCACCATTGTTAATTCTTTTGATCGATAAATTCCAGGTATCAAAACCGGCCTTCATCCAATGGGTGCAGGTGAACTACTTGTGGCGCTGCATAAAATCCAAGCCGAAAATGAAGAAGAAAATAACTTATTGTTGCAAAGTTAGTTTTTATTATACTGGGTAGTCACAGTGTCTTTTCTCTGAAACATGACAATTGTTCAGTTTATAGCTTAGTTTTTATTGCGATAAAGAGAAGACAGTGAGGACTGCTAGGACACATTTTTGTTGCTAGTTAATTGAATTTTATTGTTTATTTTATTAGCTGTATTTTTGCCAGTTTTTATCCATTTTTTCTTTTTATTCATTTCTTCTTTGAAATATGGGATGAATGATTGTGAATTATATCATGAAAAAAAGTTATTTTTACTACAGTATAATGCATTTTCAGATATCGATGTTTTATTAACGCAATTGACAGCATCAAAGGATGCTATAGGTTCAGCAATAGACCAACTCTGCGACGATGAAATCTTCTCAGAAACATTATTTTACACTATTACACGTTCACATAAAAATTTCCCTGCTCTTGGTGGCTTTATTTCAAATGTATTGGTGAAAATTGCTAACAAAAAACCATGGAAGAATGATCCAAATTTATGGCCCCATTTTGTACGCTGTGCTGTTGCAAATGCTCCACATTCTTATTTTGTTAGTTATTTTTTAAAAAATCGTTTTTTTTCTCTGAAATCATTGACTAATAAGGGAATGTATTTTCTAATCTTGATCTTTCTTCATAAAGAGTAATGAATATTTGCACTCAGTAACATGCTGATCTAGGTTAAACGGTTAAGGATTTTGCAACCCTGGATGTTATTCTATCCATGTATTCGGAAATGCAATCCATATACTTAATTTGTGGAGGTATTGAATATGAAATAATTTAGTTTAGTAATTTATAGCAGGGTTTTTTTTTTTGTCTTTAAATATTAGATGCAGCAAATATTAAGGATACTTTGTCATGAATTTGGGTAAATAAATTTTAGATGCTTGCATCTAATTATTTACATTTAGGGGCACAAATGCTTATCCTAAAGTCTGTCTTGAAAATTTTCATTTGTAGACCTTAAAATATGGTCTACTAAAACAAGTCAATTTGAAATTCCAGACAATATTAACAGTTTTAACAAATAACGAATTTGATGAGTTGTTGCAACAGTCGCGGAAAGAAGGTACTGATGTGTTGGGATCATTACGAGATTATGTCCCATCATTATCGGCGCATCAACAGAAAAAAATTGATCATCATGTTCGGGAAATTATTATGGAAAATCGACTGGTGAGTTTGCTAGTTTTTGATTTTTCTCTTAATTTGAAGATTTTTTTTTGGCCAAATGGTTTCTTTACTTAATGGATTTATTAGATGATAATCAGTGATTAGCATTTTCTGCTATGTAGAGATGGTTTCTAATACGATAGTTTTTTTTTTTTTTTTTTTTTTTCATTTTGTCATAACACTGTGTAATGTTCTTAACGAATAAACTTCAAGTCAAGAAATTAAATATTGCGAAAGAGGCGTTATTGTGAAAAAAAATTTGTTCAGGAGTATGAAAGCTATATGAGTATTTTGGCACTATTTTTCTCGTCCTTTTTTCAGCTGGATTTGTCCGTAACAAATGAGTTTCATCATATGAATTTCAGATCAGCCCCTTATTGGCTAGAAAAGAAGGGAAGTATAATCAGCTGTCTTCCACAAAATCTTTATGAGGGAATAAAAAGCTAACTATAATTATATAACTTTATCTGAATGAAGGGAAAGACAGAATCATCTGATTTTTTTACAATCATTTTTAAGAAGAGAACAAGAATGTACTAAAAGATAAAGATGATTTAAAAAACTTAAAAGAATAGCTGGCTTAATGGACAAAATTATCTTTTTTTTTTCGCTAATTTTGGGCTATATTGCAGACATCACTTTTTATTCACAAAAACATGTACTGAACAAATAAACTTCATAAATTTTATGATTATTAATAATGCGATACTTGTATATGAAAAAAGAAGTTTTAATGAATGAATCCAAGCCATCTGATAATGGATAAAAAATATTTCTGACTTAGAAAAATTCACAATTTTATCTAGAAGATAAAGAGAACCCTTCATTTTTCTTAGCTTGGATTTGGTGTAATGTAAGATACATTTTGATAAATTTTTATTCTCTAATAATTTACTGATGAATATTTCTTGAAAAAGAGGAAAATCTACCATATCCTTTAAATCTAAAAAAATCTTTTAAATCTTATGTAAAATACTGTTTAGTTTGCTTATATTTATAATATTATTTTCAGATCAAATCGGGAAACAAGGAGAATGTATAAAGATCTCAGATGATATTGTTTACTATTGTGATTGTTTCTTTTTGTTTGAAATTATTGATTAGTGAGAATAATAAATTATTTTACAAGTCTTACAGGCATTTGCAAACGTTCATCTGTAAATATGTTGCATTTATTGCAAATGATTTAACGATTTACTTTTTCTTCAGTGATATTTAGGGATATATTAGGGATATGAAGAGTTCTGTTCAATAGTAATTAAATCCATAGCAGTAGTGCAAGGCAGACTGGTTGATGTAATTGTGGATTTCAATGAAAATGCAGATTATGTTTTCATTGAAATAGCGAATCATAAGCAGTCTTTGGATATTGGTCGTACAATCAAAGGGCATAAGAATGTTTGTTGGGATATGAAGCAATTTTCAGAAAATGCTATAGAGCTTATGAGTTTTAGGTATATTATCCAAATTGTTCAAATAGCGCTTGCTGGTTGGCAAAGAGTTAATAAGTTAGCTTGATGGATATAGAATGCAAACTAAAATAATGTTTGTAACAATTCCTGATGCATGTGAGACATACAGCGCAATTTATATATGTAAATCTATATTGTAGAATTAAGAAAAATGAAGAATTGAGAGTTACAATAAACGAATATGTCGAAAACAATGAAGAAACCGATTCCATTATTTGTTCATTACGGTTTCCTGGGCGGTGTTTCATGTTCCGCAATTGTCTCAATAGATAATGAATCTCATTTGGCCGTTGGTACCACATATGGGAAGTGTACCTTGTTTTCACCCAGGACTCATTTATGCACTTCCACAATCTATAGTTAGTTTCGACTTTTCAATAACTATAATATTGTTCACTTTAGTATATCTGGAATATAGTTTAGATATATTTCTTCTACATTACTAGTAAATTTCATTATTATTATCTTTCATAAAAACGTTTTCAAAGAATTAATTCAAGTATTGAGAAATATATATGGAGTTAACGCGCACTGTGCTAGATTCCTTATGCATAGCAAAGCAATTTTATAAAAATGTTTCCACATCAACTAAACTTTTAATGGTAAATAGAACTAATTCCAGCTAGGTAATTATAGATAAAAAGTAATTGTTAAAGATGTATTAACTTCGGTAGTATATTTTTGATCCCACATCACAAATTTTTCAATTTTATTGAATTAAAATTTTTTGTGCTTGGTGGATTTGTCGGTTTTTAATTTTTTTTTTTTTTTGATGACATTTGGATGATACTATCGGTACGAGTAATTTTTTTTTTTTGATTATTTAATGATAAGAAGGATTTGGATGGATTCAGAATGTGTAATTGATTATATTTTCTCGTTTGTATTCCAGTCGATCCGAATGACAGATCAGTAGTATCAGTCGGACAATTTACGAAGGATTGTATATTTATACATATTCGTGCTTATGCAATTTTATTGTTCTCGGTAGACAGAACTTCGAAGGTTAAGATTTTCATTACTTGTATACATGAAATATTAAAGATTAGGGCAGTTAGAAATATCGATTTATTCAGAAAACAACCATTAAATAAAGTAAGAGGTAAGGCTATGTGCTACATTTAGTCGACTAAATTAAGTATTTTAGAAACATTTTTCATAGAAATTGCCTTATTTCTCTCTTAATTTTCATTATTCAGATCTTAAGCTTTTGTCTCACAAGAACAATACCAACAGAATTCTACGGCTTCTGCGGTGCATTTTGCCATAGATTTCAATTATTTTGTCCATTTCTTCAGGTACTTCTAATTCAGTTCTGTTTTGTCTTTCTATAGCTTTTGTTTCCATTTCATTTCCATGTTTTTTTTTCTGAAGATATATGATTGTATTTGCCTTAAGAATGACAAATGTTTAATCGGCGTTTTCGCCGGCATAACAGAGCAGATCTCTCGAGTCTGGTCTCTTGATGATGCTACCGCTTTCATGGCATTCGCCATATCAGATAATGGATACTTGGCTTGTGGCTTCGAAACGGGAGACGTAAAAATTGTGAATATTGAAGATTTCAGTATCATAGATGAGGTATTAGTAATTGTAAAATTAACTAACTTTCATTAATTTTCGACTGATTAATTTTTCAACGATTTGTGAGCGAAGTAATTTTGTTTTATTCCAAGTTTTGGTTCTATGTAATTTAATGTAGCGTGTTTCAGAAAAAACTTTTTTCCGAACCTGTTCTTGCTTGTGCATTATTTGCTAACACATTAGCTGTGTCATCTGTTAAGTCGCCGTTGATATTAATCAATATAAGAATGAATGGAATTACTAATGACAAGGAAATTTTGTTTCCGCAAAAGTAAGTTTTTAATCAAACTGTAAGTTGGATGAATATTTGTCGAATGGAATACTTATATGTATATACTTAGTATGTGAGGTATTCGAAATAGCTGTAATGAAATTATCTAATTGTATTTGATTAATATAATATTTCTTGAATATTCCATTCGATAAGTATTCACATCTGGAAATTCAGTTTCATAAATCAATTGCTATTTTAATAATGCCTTCATAGTTTATGTGATTATATTTCTTGGTGTTTAGATTTTGTATTATATTTATAAGTAAACATTTTTTTGTAGATCTGACTACTTAAGTGAGAGTATTTTAGACTGTTCAAAGATCAAACTATTTAAGAAAATAACGTTTGATATATTTCCATTACGTATGTTCGCTCTTTGTAGTAAAAAGTTTTTTGCAGAGCTGGTAGTTGCTCTTCTCTGTCCTTTTCAAATTCCGGTAGAGAGCTTGCTTCTGGTTATTGGAATGGAACAGTACGTATAAATTCCGTAAAAACAGGAGCAATACGAGCTATTTTAGATTTTCACTTTGAAACAATCAATTATTTATGCTGGACTAAAATTGATAATCAACGATTACTGTTTGTTTGTTCGAAGGATACTAAATTATCAATATGGAATTTATATAATGATTAAATTATTAAAACAAATTCCATTTTGTTACAAATCACGCTTCTCAAGTATTGTGAACCTTTTTGAAATCTTCACAAAGCGAAATTTATTTTTTTTAAATATTACAGATATTTTGTGATAAACATTGAGCTTTATGTCATGAAAAAAGCATTAGGCAGTAGATTACTTAGCAAGTTGTTATTGAAATTCTTTGGATTTGCTTGTGGAAGCTACTTACCACTGTGAGCAATACGTTCTGTTGACATAGAGTTTTGCTTCAAAGTCTGATTTAAAATTATTAGAAGAAATCCAGACGTTCAATACATTTATCTAAAACAGAATCAAAATAACTTTTAATGAAATGAGAAATTTGTTGAATTGATCGATATTATCATCTTTTTAAACGGTTGAATTGAATCATGAATAAATATTCCTTTCGGAATAATCTAAATATAAACGAAAGAAAAAAATCTTTATTATGTTCCGAAAACTTAAATTCTCATTGGAAATTTAATCACTTGCTCGTGAGATAATATGGCAGATATAATCAGTGAAATATGCTGACATTCAATAAAAGAAATGGATACTAAAGTTTCTTTTATTACATTTATTGAAAAGTTTAAAAACGAGAAGTTAGGAAAAAGGAAGAGAGAGAGAGATTTATTTTATTGGCTGAGCAGTATCAATCAAGCGAATAAAGGCAGCTCGTATTGAGAAATGGAAGAACAACTGGTCAAGAGCTTTAACTTCATTGTTCAAGAAAGTGGCGTACAAAGCGTGCACCATTTATTGAGTCTGAGAAATATGCTTTTTTAACTGAAAGCATTTCTCATTGTTCCCAGTATCGAGAATGGGTTTTTGGGATTTCCGCGAATTCAAAGTTTTTGAAAGATTAATTTTATTTTTCTGTGAATGCTTGATAGCATCAATTTGAGTCCTTTCAATGTTATAGAAGCAGTAAACTGGACAACCACGAAGTATGCATTAAGTCAATCATTCTACTGTCTCGCATTCTGATTTTCAGGATTTGAAACCAGATGCGCTAGTGAAAGTAATTTGTATTTCTACGCGGTTTTCAATTGTCAACAAGATTGCTCTTCCATCAATGTGTTGGTTATCATTTGTGTCATTTCTCGTGCTACTGATAAGCGATGAAGCAGTAGTGAATAACTGTCCAAAGCGATGTCTATGCTATGGAAAAGTGATTGATTGCCGTCGACAATCATTATTTACCGTACCCCGACATTTACCGGCAAATACCACTGTGTTAGATCTGCGAAATAATCGTATAACGAAGATTTCCAAGAGTGATTTCAAGAATTTGAAAAAATTGGAATTTCTGCTGATTTCATCGAATCGAATTCATATTTTTGAAAAGGCATTTCTTAACAAAGCTATTTTAGAATTTTGTTTCTGAAATAAAAATTTCAACTTTTTCAAATTTCACCCTTTTTTGCTATATGTGCAATCACTGATAAATTTCTGACTTTTCATTTAGATAAAAAATTTCAATGTTCTACAAAACTGATTGAAATAGCTATGTTTTTCTCATGCAAGTTTTATGTTTTGAATTATTATAGCTATTGTTTAGGAGACATTTGATGAAACTGTGAAGCTTAGAAAGTTACTGCTAGCAAGAAACCGGCTGGAATCAATTCCCAAGTTCAGTTCTCGTTATCTTACCAATCTACATCATGTTGATTTATCAATCAACAGTATTAATTACATTGATCATCAACTATTATGGAATATGCCAAATATTCAGCTGCTGAATTTAGCCGATAATGCTATTCAGACACTTCCAGAACATATTTTTGACTATTCGAAGAGGCTGAAAACACTCATTCTGAACGGTAATCCATTGAACTGCGATTGCAGGTATAAATTATTTCATTACTGCGTAATTAAAACTAATTAATGATATAGTTCGAGAGCGAAAGAACTCAGTAATATTCCTTACTATTTTGATTTGTTTTCGAAATTAACATTCTTCGAATCATTGGGGACTAAAGAGAAAAAAGTTGCTTTTTAAGACTTCAAACCTGTTGCAATTTCTCACAATTTGCAGTGAAATGCCATTATAATTTTTAGGTATTAATAGCTAAGTATTTCATAGCATGATAATTGATTATAATAGCATCTTCTCATTTATATTAATCTTCTCGGAACATATTTTATGATACACTTACATTTTCTGATCGCTTTTTTGTCCCAATTCATGCAACTTTCTTGCAATATTCAATACATATTGTAAAAATGATTAAATGTTATTTCATACTGTTTTTCATCCAAAATAATAAGATGTTTTTCATTCGGGAATAATAATATTCTTCAAAAATTTTCCGTGCATGGGATGGACATTGCTTAGAAATTCTACTTCTGATATGCAGTGAATGTATTATTTAATGTTAAAGTATCAGTATCATCAGTAGTGAAGTAGACTAATAATTTTTTGAATTCAACAGTTTTAATTCTGTTATATATACTCGAGAAGTGGATTGAGTATTTAGAGAGCTCTAAGTAATAAATATGTGTAATTGTTATCAGTTCAGGTGGTTACCATTGATTGACTTTATTCATCAACGATGCAGCGTGTCACCAATATGTCACCATCCGGATACACTTCGTCATTGGCAATTTTTCTCGCTGAAAAGCAATGATCTTCGATGCTTTGAAGTGGAACTGCTGGATAATAATCATAGTGCAAAGTGTAAAATCGATAAAGCACCAGTTACTTTCATTTACAAGTAACTTTCTCAAACTCAAAGAAGAAATGTAAACGTGTACTGCACTTTCATATCTCTTGATATCCACTCATTTCTGGAATGCTAACCATAAAATACCGAAGTAGAGACACCGGGAAATCTTCAATCTTTCTTGATAAGAGAATGATGAAGCAATAATAAATCTTAGCGTGGATGTGAATTATGAAAAGCAACAGAAAAAAATATTTTTTAGAAAGTTATCAGCTGGAAATGCAAGAAATGACTATTAACTACAAAAGTTTTAAATATGAATCCATCCAATCTATCAAACTGAATGTATGATAACTTAAAGTAGAGAAAAAGTGGATAATGATACGAAAGGAATTAAAGTACTATCAAATGGTATAATTTCGTTAAATTCTAATGTTTTATTGGGCGAATTGCAGTGCGCGGTAGATTACAATGCAACTTTCATTAGGTAAGTTTTCTTAAAATGGAATTTTTTTCTTCATTGTCGCTATATGATTTTTCTTTTTTCTTAAAGTCAACAGATATTTCACCCTCAAGAATAATTATAGAAGATCTCGACTTCCACGTCAGATTCATGATGCTCCTTCTGCACCAAAATTCACCCTGAAACCCAAAGATCGTTCGCATCGTGAAGGAACCACTGTTCGGCTTGATTGTGAGGTTCTTTTTCTTTATTGATTTCTTTCAAGTTCGCAATAAGTACATTTAAAAAATTGGGAAAATTTTTTCCCAATAATCTTCAGTTTTTATGATTGAATTTGAATAAAATCTTCAATATTTAAAATACTGTAGGTAACTGGTAAACCTCGGCCCTCCATAACCTGGTATTTCAATGGCAAAAAGTTGAAAAGATCTCGGAAGTATGAAATGAACCTTGAGCAGACCAATTTGAACATTTATCCATTCCTGGAAAGCGATGTTGGAAAGTGAGTTTGTTGAATTTTTAGTTCAAAATTATTTATTAATTAAAATTTGACTTCAATATGATAAAGTTGGTTCTTTCGAAGTTTTATGTTTGTTGAGGTACACTTGCATTGCGGAGAATGCACATGGTCGAATTGAAACTTCAGCAGAAGTTCATCTTGTTTCCAGTTCGCCTCCTGTTATTACAGAAGGCCCAGAAAATCAGAAAGTATTACTGGGCTCAACTGTAACTTTCCATTGTCGAGCTCATGGTGAACCTCGTCCGTTTATTACTTGGTTTTTCAATGGAGGCGAGATATCCGTATTGAAAGGACATTTTCACGTAAGCAATTTCAATACATTATTTGTTACATTCGCTTCTAACTTAGCATCTTTTGCTTTTTCCGAACAAAGTCACTTTCTAGATTTAGGTATCAGATGATGAAATGGAATTGACCATTGCGGGAGTCACGAAACATGATGAGGGTGTGTATTCATGTATGGCTGGTAATGCAGTTGGTTCAATGATTGCTGAAGCTCGTTTGCTAATTGATCAGAATCGAATTCAAGATAATCCAATAAATGATCATTTCATCCATGACATATTCCAGCAGGCATCTCAGAACGTAGATAGGTTTGCTTAAAATTAAAAGTAATTTGATTTTAATGATAAAAATCACAGATCCACCACTACTTTGCTGAAATTATAATAGCGAATGAATATCCACAATTTCTCGATGTATGCTATAAATTTTTTTGAAAACTCAATTTTAGTGCTATCGAACAAACACGCGAAAAATTGTCGAAAATAACAACTCCACATGAGCTCTTGAGATGGTTTCAATTTTCATTTCCTCAAACAATAGAACTTAGTCGTGCACGAGAAATTTATGAAGAAAGCATACGCCTTATTCAAAAGCATGTTGAAAAAGGTGTCTTTATTTTCCATTAGAACCAAAATTTTGAAATTTAAGAATTTCAAATTGCATGTAAAATTTACTCTGATAAGTTTAATCTTGAATTATGAAATAATCTCAATTTCACTTTAGGATTTCAGAAACATATATCGAATAGATTATCACTTGAAATCATACATGATAACAAAACATCGAGTGTTAAGTATAGAAAGGAGCACTTTATTTGAAAACTAATTTTGTAGAATTTTACTACATGTTGTGAGTTATTCGAAAAATTGACTAGTTATAATTTTGACATATTAAATGTTGAACTGTATAGGTTTAACCCTGCCTCTCCATGAACTTCCGTCGAACATTTCATTTGAATCTGTTCTTGCCAAATCTCATGTTGATATGTTGATGCAGCTAGCCGGTTGTTCGGGAGCACAAACTCGAGATCCTTGTGATGAAAAATGCTTCCATTCACGTTATAGGTTAGTCATATATACTTTTGTTTGGTTTTATTTATTCCAAGTATATTTTAAAAATTGCAACTATTTCTGATTGCCAGATTTTTCCTCCGATTTTCATGTTTTCAATAGTCAGCTTTTATCTTTTGCTTTTTGTGGAATGTATTTTTTTTTCTGACATGTTTTTTGGATTTTTGTCTTGCTTATTTGATTCGACTTTCAAAAAAATTTGGCCTCAATTCCAATCATATCTACTAAATGAGGATTTTTATAAGACATAAATTATGGTTGATATTTTCAATTAATAAGAATTTTGAGTGTTGAAATTTTCAGAACTTATGATGGACAATGCAATAATCAAATCCATACAATGTGGGGTGCAAGTCAGACGCAGTTCCGACGCTTACTACCACCAATATATGAAAATGGCTTCAATATGCCGGTTGGATGGAATCCGAACAAATTATATTTCGGTTATCGCAAGCCCAATGCTCGCAGCGTGTCGAGGAAGGTTGGCTACTTATGGATTCTTGAAATCGTTATTCTTCTAATAGAAATTAAATGCATGATGAAGAACTAAATTAATGGAATCTTAGTTTAAATTCATCCTGTTTCAGCTTCTTGGAACCAAGTACATCACTCCTCACAAAACTTATTCGGCTATGCTAATGCAGTGGGGACAATTTATTGGTAACTTTTAGAAAAATTAGTTTTTTTAACCAAGAATTTGGATTTAAAAATTGTAACTAGTCTACTTCTAGAACAAATTCAGATCATGATTTGGATTTCACTGCGACGGCAATCAGTCGTCAAGCATTTGCAACGGGTGCTATTTGTAATCGAACCTGCGAACATCTGAATCCATGTTTCAATATACCACTGGCACACGATGATCCAAAATTGCTTTCGAAGTTTGTTGAAAACAAATTGCCATAAGAAAAAGAAAATGGATAGATTTTTCATACAATCTTCAAAAATTTTCAAATTCATGCGCAAACTATATTTTGATAATAACATGCTTCGTGATGCCAGATAATGTTTGAATTTAATTTTGCACTATATTTTTTCCATTAGAATCTTTTTGCAGTCCACGATATCCGTGTATTGAATTTGAACGTTCAAGTGCAGTATGCGGTTCGGGCGAAACATCACTCATTTATCGTCATGTTACTTATCGTGAACAAATGAACACTGTAAGTTTTCCATCTTCTGCTTATATCCAAGATCGGAGAAACGTTTACTGAATATTTTTTTCATCAAAGGAAGTAGAAATTGCAGATTACAAGTTACATTGACGGTTCAGGGATATATGGTAGCACGGAAGAAGATGCGTACGATTTGCGTGATTTGAGTCCGGATCGAGGCTTGCTTAGGTACTTGATATAATATTCCAATGTTGCCACATTGGTTTCCTTTTTCTTCTAAAATATCTCGATATTTTCGTTTGATAAAGATTGGAAATCTAAAATTTATTAAGCTGCTTCAAGTAGAAAAAATGAAAACAAATCAGCGAAGTAATACGTAACCGAATATTTTCAATAAAAATAAAGATTTCTATTCTCCATATTTCCTTGTTCAGTAAGTTGTTCTTTCTTTGTTTCTCTTTTTTTGCTGAAAGAAAGATTTTGATATTTCATTTCCTTTACATAAAAAGTATAAACAGATACGATATACTGTCATCAACGAATAAACCTTACCTGCCATTTGAACGCGACTCACCAGTTGATTGTCGACGAAATTGGACTTTGGATTATCCAGTTCGATGTTTTCTGGCTGGAGATTTTAGAGCTAACGAACAGGTCAGAGGAAAATGTTTATTGACTTTACAAATTCTCTTTTTTTTTTTCTTTTTGCAAATATAAATGATAATGATAAGTTCAAAGAATAAGTTCATTAATTAGATTTGTCCCGTTTGCTTGAAAAGGAAATTGCTCATTCAATACTAAAATTTTACTCGGACATTATTTTGTTTGCTCTTTGCATGTTTCTCCATAAAATTATTTCTTTACAGTTAGGATTAATGAGTATGCACACAATTTTCATGCGAGAACACAACAGATTAGCAATCCAAATTGCCAGCTTAAATCCTGATCTCGACGGTGAGACGATTTTCCATGAAACTCGGAAAATTGTTGGTGCCGAATTGCAACATATCACATTCTATTATTGGTTACCAAAAGTTCTCGGAAAAGTTAGTTTTTGACATATTAATTTAAATGCGAATCAAATTAAAATTAGGCTTTGTTTGGAAAGATAAAATAGCTGTCATTTATTATGACTGGAACAAAAACTATTAAATTTCGATATTCTCGGACTGGTTATAACTAAAAGATTGTATGGACGAACTTTAACATTTCTAGAAGCAATTTGATAAATTGATTGGTCCGTATAAAGGTTATCAGCCATTGATAGATGCTAGTATATCAAATGCATTTGCGACAGCAGCATTTCGCTTTGGACATACTTTGGTCAATCCGATTCTTTATAGGTATATGTACTTTGTTACTTTCATTACTTTTTCGAAACATTTTATTTACTTCATGTTTCCATGGCTTAGAACATAAATTATGATTCGGATTAGAGTTTTTATTTTATTGAGTGAAATTCAAATGAATACCGTTTAAAAAATATTAAGAAATTATTCATACAAGTCCGAAAAAATGCAAGATTGCGATATAATGAAGGAAATCGTAGATACTTCTGAAGAAACACCTGAAATAAAAGCGAAGTTGTAAGATTCAGTTTGTTATGTTTGCATATAATAATTTAAGTTTTTCCAGTTTTGTAAATTCCATATTCATATTTCAGACTTGACGAAAACTTGGCACCAATTATGCAAGGGCATATACCTTTGAGAGATGCTTTTTTCGCACCGGAAGTGTTATTGTCAACGGGAAGCATTGATCCATATCTACGTGGTTTGTTTGCTATGCCGATGAAGAAGCCAGTATCGAATGAATTGCTGAATGATGAACTCACTGAGAATCTATTCAATCGAGCACATGAAGTAAAAAAAATTTAATTTTCTTATAGCTAGCTTAAGCGAATGTCTAGGACAGTCGTTTCCAAGCTGCGTTAAAACTTCAGAAATATTGCGATTATTTTTATAGAGCGTTAGTGAAATAGTTTAGAAATGTGTAGCTTAGATCAGCTGAAGGGAATTAATTTCCATTACTGATTGACTTGTATTTTTCAAATTCTTTTAATATAAGAATGGAGCTAGTAAAAGCAAATTAAGCATTAAAAATGTTGCAATTATTTTTACAGAGCATTGGTGAATATTACTGAAGTTAAGAAGTTTCAACTTCCAAATAAAAACTAAGCAGCTGTAAGATTTGCTTTTCTTTAAACTAATGATGATGTTAATATTGCTAGTTTAATAAAATTATGGATTGTAATAATAGATCAGATATTTGGATTTTACAGCAAAATTTCTTCATCTTAGGTATCATTGGATTTGGCTGCTATTAATATACAACGAGGTCGTGATCATGCTCTTCCTGGGTAAGGAGAAATCTCATTTTTCCTATCTAAATGGCAGGATTTAACTTTTTGAGTTATATTTAAATAAGCTATTTTAACATGATATTTATAATTCATATTCTTGAAAGAGTCCTTTCATATTTCTCGATTTAGATATGTCGAATTCCGAAGATGGTGTAATCTATCACCGGTGGAAAACTGGGACGATCTGAAAAATATAATGCCACATGAAGTCATTTATAAGTTGAAGAATCTATATGGTCACCCAGGTTAAGATCTCTGATTATTTGTAGTTATAGAGGATTTGTTTTAATCAGTGACTTAAAAGAAGTCAACTTCAAGTTTATATGAGTTCGAAATCTTTTCTAAAGATTCTTTTGATTTGATAACGGAGTAATCAATGACTAATCAGGAAAAATGTTTGTCTGTATTTAACAGGTAATATCGATCTGTTTGCTGGTGGTATTGCAGAGCAACGACTTGATGATGCACTAGTTGGTCCAACATTTTCATGTATAATTGCTGAACAGTTCAGACGTATACGTGATGGTGATCGATTTTGGTTCGTTAAATTTTTATGTAGATTTTAATTCTGGTAGTGTATTACTATTCAGTTTGGTATTGATTAGCGAAATAATGAGGAAAAATAGCTTTTAGGTACGAAAAGGAGGATGTATTCAACGAAGCTCAGAGAGAAGAGATAAAAAAAGCATCATTGGCTCGGATTATTTGTGACAATGCTGATAATATCACCACAATACAAGTAAGCACTAACTATTATGCTAATTTGAATTAAAACTTTCTTCACTTTCAATGTGTTTCCTACTCATCATTTCCTTTGTCGTTCACTCGCAGTTATGCACTCCAATTATTCTGTGCCTAAGAGTTCCGACTTGCATCAGTCGGTTATTCAAGACTAATGAGTGGAACGCAGTATTCTCATTCCTCCTATCAATTTACGGAGTGAATACCTAGTTTTTATAATTTCAATAATTGATATCCAATTATAATCATGTTAGAATGTACTTACCGTTTATCTTTCTCAGGGAGTTTTCTATTTTCCGATCCAACCTTTTTTTTTTTTTTTTTTCAGAATGACGTTTTTGTATTCGTCGACAAATATTCTCAATCTTACAACTCTTGTACACATATCCCAAAATTGAATTTAAGACTATGGCAATCTTGTTGTTATCATTTGTGTCCGATAAGGCATAATCGATACAGAAGAATATATAAACTGCGGTAAATACTTTTCCCCAAACATACAAATTCTTCAATCTTGAATCGAAATTCTATTTCTGATATGGAATTTCATTTATTTTTCGATATACTACTGTAGCGACTTCTTTATGGAAAATAGAGTCCCTTACAAATTAACCCTTCACTTTTCTTTTTTAGTAAACGTGATAATAACCAATGGAATTATCACAAAAGAAAACTGAACAACTCACCGGTTGGCTAAGAACATAGAAGATATTACAGGATGTTGTTACTAACAATAGGTACTCTGCGCAGGGTAAATATTTTTTCAATCTCTCGATTATATTTCAAAAAATTGTAGAACTTTGGAAAATATTTTGGCCAAAACATGACAAAATAAAATCGCCAGCATCTACATTTGCATTCAACGAAAAAAATCGACAAACCATCAATTTCTTTTTATCAAGAAAGAATATGTTTAAAATTTTTAAAACGATGCAAATTTTTCTTTCTTCGTCAGCAGCAACGATCTAAATTCGCTTTCTTTTCCAAAAATTTTTAAGAAATTTGCAATATATATTGATTTCCTGTTAGCTTCTAATCAAAGATTAACTATTCAAGCTTGATTTGATTTCTGTCCAGAGACGAAAAAAATATTTGTAGTATTGTACATTCAGTATATTCCTTTGGCAAATATATCCTATAATCAATAATAATCGATTGCATAGCCAGGAACATTTTATATGATATATTGGTCATCCATGCAATAAAAAAATGAGATCAATAGTGAGATACAGCTGAGATATCCTAATTTACAATGGCGTAAATCAAATTTCAGTGCTCAAATTATATGGAATTATATTGTACGATGATTAATAAAAAACAATTTGATGACATATCAAAATTCAAAGATTTTTAATTACAAGAACATTAAATATTAGCTTTTGCGCAAAAAAAGAAAAAAAAAAGAAAACAAATTTAACATTTGTTAAGCAAAGAAGAAATAAATTTCATATACGCTCCACGAAAGTCGCGGAATTCAAAAAAACTTCAACTTTATTCTGCGAAAAAATCGCGGATATTCATTCTCCTTCACTTCAACAGAGGTCCAAAAATCTACGGGGTTATATCCGAGTGCATGACATCATGAATAAAAAGAATAGAAAATTTGATTTGTAAGAAATAAAACTAAACCGGAACATCTAACAAGAATTCCCTGATTGTTTTAGCATATTTAGACGTCCAATCTCTCATGAAAATTGCATTCAGCGACTTAACAAGTGTTGGTGAGATGAAGGAAATTCCAACACCAGCACTACTGATAAAGTAATCACCAGCCCAGTTTGATGTACCTGAAAAAGGACGTTGTAGAGTTAACTTAAATGTGATTCAGTTCTTTCAAATACAATTTAGATCAAGAAACCTACCAAAATAAGCAATTTTCTCCGTAACCATGTATTTATTATGATTTACAAGAGTATGTGGGATTTCTTCGCGGGATGGGTCCACTGGAATCGTGAATAACTTCTGTAAAAATCTTTGAAGAGATAAGTAATTTAAATAAAAACTCTAATTTAAATTAATTTAAAAAAGTTAATTTAAGTAAAATAACATTTAAAATGCAATCCCTCACAAAAGAATTTATGAGAATTTAAAAAAAATTTGAAGATATTACATAGCCTTGAATTGTTTTCTTTAATTATCAATGAATGCAAGCTTATACTGTTGATAATCAGCGTGATATTAGCGTCAAATTTTTTCGATTGGTAAAATGAAAGCGGGATCAATTATAATTACATTTTGCAATCGAGATGTTAGATGTAGTCTGGATAAATTTAAATGAAATTAAAAGTTCTGATAAAAATACTTACTACTTCGATTTTTCCAGAATGGTTTGCTATTTTTGGCATACCATCATTAATTTCAAGCAATGACTTCAAGAAATGAACCATTCCAAGTAAAGAATATTTCCAGTGACTCACTAATAACCGAACATTCACTCCACGATAAGCTGCTGCACGTATTGCATTGTCTAATTTTGGCCAGTATCTGCAAAATTATTGGATTTCAAGTTAAGATATGAGTGCAAATAATGAGGATTTCATCATAAAAGTATTCGATGCTTGATTGTTATCGGATATCAAATGTACTCAGTAAATTTATAAAATAACTGATTTCAATACTACATCATTCTGAGTATTTTCTGTCCCCAGAATGATCACACATTATTGGCAATTCAAAGGCAGCAGGAAATAGCGCAAAATTCCATTTTTACTTTTTCATTGGTTCCGAAATTAAAATTAAACTAATGATCCCCTTCATACAACCTTAAAACTTATTTCTTTTTTTCAATTCTTAATTCTTTATCCAGAGAGAACTTCCAGATAAATCGCATACTCTCTTCCGTCTCCTCATCCTTACTAGTTTCCTTCACCATAGGCATTACACTATAGAATGGAAGAGTATTAAAAAAGTAAATTGTACAAAATTTCCAAGATGGGAAAGAAAGTGAAAGAAGAAAGTTTTAAACAAATAAGTATCCAAAACCATAAATAAAGTAATCATATATCTCCCCATAAAAACTAAAGCTCACTAATTTATCATAATAGCATATTTTTAATACAGTTCCAATATAAACACCAACACATTTTAAAAGTTAACTAACGTATTATTATTAGTCTTATAAAGAGTTGCAGGCATGTAATCCATAACTGATATATGAACGAATTCATGTGCATTATCCATTACTGCAACGATCGCATCGCCATCATCCTCGCGTCCTTTCGCACTGAATCGGCGAGGAGAACTCTGAATAAAAAAATAAATAGGTATAAAATTAATGTTTCTCTTGCTAAACAGCAGCATCTTCTGATGTATTTCTCATTTTTTTTTTTTTTTATAGAAGAGACAGGCAAGCTGCTAGAACTACAAGTTCATGCATGCATAAATTTTGAATTAATTTCAAGATTATAGAACAAAATTAACATCTAAAAAGCATAGTATTAGAAGCATGCAAACAAAATTCACTAAAATTACCACAATTGTTGAGTCATTTAGTTCACTTGCTCGTAACAAAGTTCAATTAGAGACTCTTCTAAAAGACACTGTACTGGATGTCATAATATTTTATTTGATTTTTACATCTACTAAACTGCCGTGAGTTGAATGAACTGAAGATGAATCATTTGTTAACAGTTAATAGAAGAATAATGAGAAAGCATACCGATATGAATATACTGGCGTCATTAGCATTAAGGAGTTTAAGCGGATGTGAGAAATTGAAATAAGTTCTTAAATTCAATGGCCATTTATATGGAATTTTTGCTCCCCTAACTCCAAGTCGCCAATAAACATTGAAAATTTTATATAAGTCATTCGCTATGCAAGTGCAATTCCAAATTACAACACCTAGTTCTTTGACCTGGAAAAAATTTTTTGAAGAATCATCACACTACTTCTCTAAATGGCTGTTGAAGATATAAGACACAAGATTTTTGTATGATTTCTGTATGATTTTGTATTTAAGATGCATGATTTTTTTCTCTTTTTTTTTTTTAAACTTGAAATAGTGAATATTCATTCATGAAAATTATTTAAATATTACTTCACTTTTTAATTCATAGTGTCGAAATGATAAAAAATGGTAGTAAGGTTACCTCCGTAAGCGATTTCCAATCCATATTAGCTGATCCAATGTAAACATGCTGAGAATCAACAATCCAGAATTTGGCATGAAGAACGCCACTGTCATCGATCAGTTTGGGCATATCTAGATTTCGCACAGTTGCATAACCTATAACAAATGTAAAAAAGATGTTTCCAGCATCAACGATTTTTAACTTTTTAAAAAATTTTTCGAATTATGCTGGAAACAAAATGTCTCAGGCTTAGCTTTTCGTTATAGGAAAATCTCGAAATACTACATCAATGCTCTTTTTTGCAAGTATATATCATCGGTACAACTAATCTTGTAATCGAAATCTCAGCACATGTCATCTTCATAAGTAATTGGAAGCTTATCGTTTATTCAAGTCACAAAATGTTATCAAAGTTTTGTAGGAATAAAGATCAAACATTAGAAATGAGAAATTTGAAATTAGAAAAAAAAATAATTTAGAACAGCTGAAGCTGAAGTCAAATTGCATTCCAAATTCAGTGACTACACTTATTTTTAGAAATTTCAACATTTATAACACGAAAAACTATAAAACAAAAAAATTTGTGCTAATACCATGTCAATATTTATATGAACATTTAAGTCTTACCATGTTCAGATAAATAGTTTGAATCGAGCTGAGGAAATGTTGCAGTTGGTTGACTTTGTGCTATACGTATCTGTAACAAACAGGAAGAGTTATTTCATTCATACAGATTTCCATCAATACTATATGTAAAATGGCAACTAGAATGTCATAATATTCTAATAATAGATAAAAGAGGCAACTATTGAAAATTACCACATAGGGTGAAATGAGAAAATAATGTCTCTACTAAAAAGCATAAAATTAAAACTTCAACTGATGAAAATAAAAAGAATAAAAAAAAGGCTTACTTGAACACCACGCTCAGCAGCTCCGATAAATCTTTTGAATGTATCATTTCCCTGCAAAACAAAAAAAAAAAAAAAAAAAAAAAAAAAAAAATAAAAAAAAATTTATAATTGATAAAGTACAGCTTTATCTACTAATCATAGTATCCACAAATTATAACATAGTTAATAAAACTGAGAACTTCGTCATCAAACTGAAAGGATTCCTTATCCACTTTCTTGCTTTCTTTATCTGTCCTCTTTCTCGACCTACTGGATTAATTATTTCAATAGTGCGTAAACTTATATATTTTAGTAATGAATAAGTTCGCATCTATTTTTAAAATTCCGCAACGGCACAACTAAGGAATTATTCTCTAAATCACTAGGATTGCTTAGATTGTAGTTACTAATCTTGAAATAAGAACTCCCAAGTGAAAGAATATTATTCATATTTACTCGACAGATTAGATCAAAAGTGTTGGTCCGTAGCAGGAAAAACATTATTAGACTAATGCATTCTGATAAAAAATGTTAGTAGCAAAAGACTAAAATTAAGTTAGCTCAAGTAATCAGAGGATATCTGAGAAAGTATTGTCCGGTTGTACATTTAAAATTACCTGCCAAGAGGTTGAATGTGCTGCAGGATCTCGAAGATTCCAATAGAAAGATGCAACATCAATCGAAATTCGTGCTTCTTCCAATAACTGTTTCCAGACTTGGTAAGTTGACAAACTCTTAATGCTACTACTGTCAAAAATCAAAATTGATGGTATAGTTTCAACTAACTGCACTCTGAAATAATCTATTGATTAAGGACGAATAAATGATCTTCCATTCAATTTCCTCTCTAAAAATGACTATAAGTATGACGGCTCTTAGAATTTTGACAAGAATACAAATAGGACTGGAAATAGAGATAAAAACAAATCAACAGATGATGACACTCGTAGCTAAGATACACAAATTTATGATTTCTTTAAAATTACAGCGAGATAATTACGCTCTACCAATAACTTGAAGCCATATGGTTTTATACTAGCATTAATATGAAATAATAATTTTATCCTGAATTATAATCATTTTCTACTTATGCTTAGTATTACAATAATGCTATAATGCTTTAATTCTTGAAAAAAAACAATCACACTGCTTGGGACTTTTCATTCTGTAGTGCCATCTGATACCATTTAATTAATTTACTAGTCAATTTTAAGCAACAATTCGGTAAGAGCTAAGGGATCCAGTGTATATTTATCAAAAATCCAAAAGCTCAACCCTTAGGAGGTAATGAAAAGCAAGCCTGCATTGATCGGTACAATAACCATTTCGATCATAACGAATGGATGTCATATCAAAGCCATCTTCATTGAATAATGGGAAAAATACAATTAAAAATATGAATAGCGATATAATAGATACTGGAACGCATGCTGGTTTAATGATACCATGTTGACAACATTGTTCACTTTCTTCCTGAAAGATCAAAAGATTCCTTAAATCAGTTTAAAACATGATTTCATTATAAAAAGTAAATATGAGAG
The DNA here is from genome assembly GCA_000499405.2 of Onchocerca volvulus. Taxonomy (NCBI): domain Eukaryota; kingdom Metazoa; phylum Nematoda; class Chromadorea; order Rhabditida; family Onchocercidae; genus Onchocerca; species Onchocerca volvulus. The sequence goes on along the minus strand of HG738138.1, from coordinate 21,988,247 downwards.
AAAATCATTTATACACGGTTATCGGTCTGAATTAGCACGGGTCGGTTGTTCACTAAAGTTAAAGATGCAATTACATAAGGAAACAAATACACAAAAAATTCAGTTATAATTATAAGAGAGCGACAAATACTCCATAAATAAATCTGAATCAATTGGTTTAGCGTATGAAACTACCTAGTTACTATAGTTAAGATACCAGATTACCTCATGTCGCACAGTTATTAGAACGGCTAAGCTGCGCTGAGATTAAGCAAATCTAATTCACTGTTAAGAATGAAATGTCCTTATTCAAACATCAGGAATATGGAAATCCCAATCAATCAACTCTTTTAGCGAAACTGTTAAAACAGAGACAGACCTTTTCCACAGCATATGAATTTATCTTTGTATCAAACAAATCCATCTCAAAATTGGTCATATCAGCACGACCATCTTGTGTCTGAAATTTGAGTTTTACAAACGAATTTTAAGAACGCAAATAAGTGAACTAATTACCTACATACATCATAGCTTAGTATATGGTGATTTTACGCCTATACATCATTGCAATATAAGAAAATATTTCGTATGCTATAAACTAAATACTTCTGCTTTCGTTACTTAAACAATACCACGCGTGAGAATGGAAATTAAGTTAACATTCTCTTTTCTCAGCAAAACGACTATCCATCAATTATTTACAGCTTACATATATAAAATTAATTTCTCCACATATCTTTAATTATTTTCTACTGGAAAAAAAGATTAATATTGTTTTAATTGGAAACGTGTAGCATGAATAATGACAGCATGACTTTGATAATAGTGTTCTCCTATTAAATCATTACTTGTAAAATTCCGAAATGTAAATAACCATTTAGCACTATAAACATCTGTTCAAAGATTTTGGAAAAATTACAAAAGATAAATTAAAACGAATAAAATGTGTTCAGCCCATTAGTAAAAAAGTGCCAGATGTCAGATTACCGACGGTCTTAAATGAAAAGGAATATCTTACAAACAGGTTCTGGGAAAGTGAATTAAAGTTAACAGAATGAAATGATTTACTTTGCAAATATGCAAATTCAACTTGTGCAAGCTCAAATTACGACATGCAATCAAAGATCAAAATGGAAATTTGAGAAAAGATTTATTACCTCTCCGATGGGTATCATTGTTGCCGCAAAAATGTTTGTCAAACGACACTCGACGATCGCTTTTTCCTTCAATAAATCAGATTTTCTACGCTGAAGAAGCTATGTACGAGGTTTCATCTCATCGTTGCTTCCTCTGTATCATTGCTTGTGTCTGTTTGTCTGTCAGAGAGATAATTGAAATGAGATGGATACAAAATGATGAATCAATCCATCTATCCTTCAGAATGATGGGAAAACGAAGTGATTACATGTCCTGGAGAGGTTTCTTCCTCGAGAATGATCTGTTTCGAGAATCATCAATAGCAACCTTACGCTCATCTGGCCATATTATTTTGACGCTTGCTCTAATGCGAAATCCCTCAGCCTGCTTCGACTAGGCTCACAAGAAGGTGACGATGATAAGTATGATGCTCGCGAGGATGTGACGATATCAGTTTGTTGCCTGATCGGATGATTATTTCATTCCTACCTTCAACGACTTCCTATCCCTCAATTAAGACAATGATTTCAATCTAAACTGACTTTATTGCATTGAAACTTTCAAGTATTTGAAAGATATGCATGCTTCTAATATCTCATAAATGCATACCTGGCTACCGATAGCCGGTGAAGAATGATATCAACTAACGTGCGTGATTCTAAATTTGGAATAGAATTCGAATTCCAAATTTAAGTAAGAACTGTCCTATCTTCTGTTAATATAAAGTCTAATAATGCGTAACACTCCATGTCGGTCTCCTTACTCAATTGCATCACTTTGAAAACAACAATCATAGTAAATCTTTGATCATTTTTATCCATCCTATCGATTATCACAGTGATCAAATTTCTAGTTTTCATAATTCTAAAGTATATTTATAAATTATAACAACCGACAGCAGCTAGGGAAAACAGTGCATCATTTCGATCTGACTGATTACTAATATTTTTCCTGAATGTAACAACTTAATGAATAAAACACACATTTAGCTTTGTTGCCTTATCCGTTCATAACAATCGATTCCAAGACAAACTGTTTTAGAGCTGATATTATTTTAACTTCATAACAGTCAATTTCACTGAATAAATCGATAAGCCCATGACTAATTTGAACCTTCCAGTAACTCTGCTGGATTCTTTCAGTAATCTCATTACTTTAAAAATATGTGAAGATGATTCATCCCATATTAAAATCATGGTGAAGTGATTGAATGACAAATGTTTCAGAATAAATTAAATGAAATTAGTGTTTCATGAATTCTGAAATGGTTCGCTTTCCAGAGGAAAATGTGAGAGACATCTGCTACTTCTGACTTAATCATAAAAAACACCAAATGAACATTTTTTTTTTTTGAAAAAATGTGCAATTACACGTTTCCTTTCCATATAATATGCATTTTCAATATGCTTTTCCAAACCTCCGGCGGTAATAAATTCTCAATACGAGTTATATGCACTTTTTTTTCGCTCTCGAAAATTGATACCTTCTTTGACGATTATCCCCTTCAGTTAAAAGCCAATTATTCATTTCTAATATGCTACTTTAAATTTCAAAATAACAGATATTCAGCATAATTTCATATATATTTTTCTGTCTTCACTTGAAATGTTTGATATTGCTTAATATCCTCTCAGAATATCAACAGAATGATTCTTTTCCAGTTAAATAGCTAATGAAGAGCAAAAAATTCACTTCAGTTAGAACAATCATGTTAACCCATACCAATGCAAGTCCTATCTTATCAATAACTGATACTATTGTGATTTGTAAAAATATTAAATTCCCTGCCCATAAGCTCTTAAGAAAGTAGATATGATGTGATACCTGAATATCATTGTAATTTAAATCGCCATACTACTCCTAAGAAATCTTAATTAACATGTCTCAAAAGCGTTATATCTTCACCAACAATTCAGTTTCTTTAGTGTTTCTAGCTGTCTTACGGTAATTCGACCGTTATGAATGTTCAAATAATCTTTCCCATCTCATAATGTATGCCAATCATGAAGACCGGACTTTTTTATCTCCACAACTATTACTACTCAAATTATGGGATGGGAAAACTAACCTGTCACACTGTCGTCATTCTGCCCTCTTTTATGTTTTGTTTTCTTTTGATGATTACGACTCAGTTTTGACGCATCGTTGAATACTTTTTAACTGGAGTAAACAGACAAGAACAGTGTCATGTATTGAGATAAATTCGTATTAATCAAAACAGTGCCATAATTACCATACCAAAAAATAAATGAAATGCGCCGCATAACAAACCAAAACGGAATATACGAAATCGAAAATATGAAAGTAGAATGCTATATTAATTAACAAAGTCGAAAAAAGTATAGTAACGAGATCAACAAAATCTCATTTTATATTGAAACTTATAATTTCAATCAGCAAAATTTGCAATCCCTGCTACAGAATTATGATATCGTAAATTCTGCAAGAGATTCGCTCGCAAAAAGTGCTGTCAAATAAGCTCGAATTTAACAGCAGATTTCATGAATTATATGCAAATTTTAAAAAGCAAAACTTGAAAAACATATCAAAACAATGGGCGAATCTGTCTCGCATTAATGATAACTACTGCAGTCCTTGGATACGACAACATACCCATAAATGCCTAATATGGTTCAGAAATAAAAGAAAAAAATCCAATATCCATGTAAAACGAATTAAACATGTCAAGAAACAACATGTCCAGAAAATTTTAGAAACATCCATAATCATCATCTCAATCAACTGAGCATAATCCAGTTCCTATACTAGTCCAACAAACCTCAAAAAAATTCCTCCCAAAATCCTTAGCTATGAAATGCAAAACATTTCGGACTTTGCTTCTCATTTCATTTACTTAAACATTCATCTAGCTATGACTACAATCAGATTCGACACCTCCACATCACCACAACAAATTCAACGTTGCTTTTCACTTTCTAACCTTAGAACTACTACACAATTAGCAGACAGGAACATTACGCAAATCGTTCAACAACCGAATATGAAATGGCCGCCGACATAGACGCTACATCATTCCTCAAATCTTCCAGTTCTATATTTCGAGGGAGAATGATCACTTTTGAATCAATTTTACATACAGAAATAGAAACAAAATGTTCGATTCACAAAACTAAAATTGCTTTGATATTTGCTACCAAAGAACAAATTTCCATCATTCTGAAGCTAAATACGTGCTAAGTCTCTCAATCGCAAACATAGCAGTCAGTATGTTAACAATGAATAACGTTGAATGGATTACTTTTCCTTGCCTTTATGAAATTACAACGAATGAAAAAATTCCGCAAGAACTGGCTTAAAAAATTGCTTCTGTAATTAAAACTAACTGCGAGAAAATGATCTACATTTCAGAATGGGCCAATAATGACAGCCAGAAGAAAAATTCACAAATAACAAAGAAATAAAACGGACATAGCATTGTAGGAAAGAATGATAAAACTTATTTCTTTCCTGATCACCAAAATTTTCCCTACAGAATGTATTCCAACAATGAAAGCGATAGCAGGATACAAATTGGTGAAGAAGAGAAGTTGAAATTTTAAAATACATCATTAAAACATTAGTTCCAAACAACATCGAAACAAAACAATTACAAATGATATTTTATATACAGCAAAAAAAAAAAAATCTTGTAGAGGGCATTAGAATAGCAAGAAAATTCTAAAACATATATTCTAGAGGATTGATGAGAAAAAAAAAGAGAATTTTACGAAAAATAGACTTAAAAAGAGAGAAAAAGGGGGGGAGGAAAAGATATTATTAAAGTAGACAAACATGCATGCATCACTTAAATTACAACTGCTTTCCGCATAGAGGTAGATAAACATTCGAAACAGAATGAACTTTATTAGCAACGATAATGAATTAGTGGTTGCAATAGCTACATAACATTTTGTGCTATGTGAATAAGAAAAAGAGCCAACTAACACTACCGTCCTTTTTCCTCCCCCATTAACACGCCATGATTTTACTTTCTTGATCGTGTAAAGGCAACGATAATCAAATGTTCTCAGATATGCTTCATATAATCGTCACTCCACTTTTTATAAATATACATTGAAAATTTACCACGATTCGCTGATTTAAAACACAATATACTAAAAATCTATTTCCGAGAATAATCAAAACACTTATGCAAAGTTAGCGCTAAACTTACGAAAATATATGGACGTTACGCAGGTAGTTAAATATTAATATAAATCCATTGAAAAGTAAAATAATCTTTAACACTTAATCTTTAGTAATTGTTTCATTATTCTGCGTCAGACACCACTGCTGCCCTATTGTTACTATAATTTCTCTCTCAATAATTTTTTCTCATCCAGTATACCGCATGGCATACCTTTTTAATGAAAACCCGAAAACTACAAAAGGTTGAGAACATTTTATAAAAAACTAACTGATCACTTCATATCGCAATAATAATCTAAGGATAAATGATGTACCAAAAAAATCCATAGATCGACTCAAATCAGTAAATGTTTTCTTGTAATCAGCTAGTTTAGGTTACTTAGTCTTTATTAATAGTAAAGAAAACCAAAAACGCTTGTATTCCGCAAAACTTAGCCAAATGAGAAAATGTCAAGCGACAACTGAACTGAAAAAAACTTCTTAGAAGGGAATATTAAGCCTAATAATGGTTATTTCTTTCCAAGAAGGCAACAGTGGTATCATTATTGCAGTTATAACATTAGATTTCAAAAGTGAAGCAACGAGTTTAAAGAATGAAGCTTATAAAATATGACTGGAAATTACGGCATGATATGTTTTACGCCTTTCCAGTCACTGAAAAATGGAAATAAGAATAAAAATTCACTGTGAGCCTATACACAAAATGAAAACATCTGCAAAATGAAGAATGACCTGTAACAAGTTCAACAATGTCATGTAATCGTATATAAAATGCTAATGGCAATCAACTTATCAACTTCTCTTCATTCATTCGTTTCCTCCTGAAATACTTAACTTGAACTTTTCAGAAATTGATGGCAATTCTTTTCCAGTGAACAATAATGAAAAAAAAAAAAAAAAAAGAAAAAAAACGTGATGATGGAAAATGCAGGCATGTAAATTCTAATAAAACATTAATCTTAATTCTCACACATAATAAAGTTCTCAATTCCTTCTAACATGGTAAATGAAATTTCAGTAAGCAACGGAAGTTTCATTAACTATAAAAACACGCGTATAAAAATATTACTGCTTAGTGCGTTTTAGCTGCTGGAGCACGACCACGTTTCTTAGGCGGAGTCTTCGGTGAATGTGCTTCAGCAGCAAACGCGGCGGCGCGTCGTTTCGAAGGAGCAGGTTTGTAGGATTCTTCACCAGATCCAGTAGAACCACCAGCATCATTGTCCGATAAATCCATCTCTTCGTCGTCATCATCACTCTCTTCTTTGTTACTCTTTTTTCCTATAAAAATTCGATTATAATGAGTGAAAGAACGTCATGTATTACTTTCTATTTCAAATCAAAATCTTTTAAATGGAGTAAAAACCAAACCCAAACTTCGAGATGGTCTTCCACGACCTCTACCTCGTCCTCGGCCTCGTGAGCCACTACTTCCTGCGCGCTTCCGCTTTTTGTGGCTGCCATATTCAGAATCACTATCTTCTCCATCATCGCTACCAGCTGCTGTTCGTTTACGTCCACCAGAACGTCCACCTCGACCTCGACCGCGACCCCTGCCACGACTCCGATTAACCTTTTGTTGAAGCTGAAACTGTAACAATCTTGTGATCGTATCAGTGGAGAGTGGGTGAAATCGCTCCATATTCCAAAATATTAACTGAATGCAGGAAGGACAACTTCTTTCGTGATCGCATATTATATTACTAAATGATATTCTTCTTAATGGATACAGAAAATCTCTTTGAGTAATTAAAAAAAGACAAAACGCTTAGTATTTTTCTTTCAGGATATATTAAAGAAATATATTCAAAAATACTGATGCTCTGCAAAAACAAAAAAATAGAAGCTGCGGAAAAAATGTACGGAAATTATAAAATAACTCCACAAAATTTTTCAGCAAAACCTCATTTTCCAAGTCTTCTTGTTCAGCAACTACAGTTGCTACATCTGGATGAGCATAATCCACGTTTGACCGTGTTGAACGACGAGGGCGACCAGATGCCAATGATTCTGGCTGCGGATGTTCGGCAGTGGCTTCCTAAATTTTCAAGTCATTCCTCGCCAGAAGATGAATAAAAAGGTTGATCCAAAATAAATTTATCGATTATAGCTACTCGCAAGTCACTGAATAGTTCTAATGAAACATTTTAATTCATAAATAGCCTGTTTAAAAAATCTAAACTGCATCAAATGATTGACTGATTTAAAAAGATTTAAACATTACAGTCTTTAATTTAATCTCTTAGCTGATGAATCTCACTCTCTTAACAACTAGGCTCTGACATACATTATAGGGTTTAGCTACTGCTCGCGTCGTATCACGTCCCTTCCTACCACGTCCTCGTCCTCGAGCACCACTAGTCGGTTCATTTTCAGTGACAACTGTAGCCTCATCTTTCTCATCCGTCTCTTCTTTCGGGCTTGGAGGTGCATCTGCATCTTGCACCATCCATTTCGGTAAGACACGTTTCGCACTTCCCTGAAATTCTTCAAAATTAAAGAATGAAATATAATATTTTTTAAATAGATAAAACTTCTCGAATTATCCACATAAGATATAATAAATATTTATTCTGTATTTATTATATTTATTATATCTTATGATACTATATCTTATTTCCAGAAAGAAAATCACTGGCCTACTTACTTCCTCTTTTTTATCAGCGATATCAATTGCCTTATCTTCTGCTTTGTCCGAAGCATCTACATCCTCCACCTTTTTCTTTTTCTCCACTTCATCTTCTCCTTCTTCAGTATCCGTTTTATCATCATCATCATCATCAGTCTTGGAACCATCGACTTCTTTACTGGAATCATTTTTGACTTCACTCGACTCCTTATTATCACCTTCTTCTGAATTACTCTTCGTATCTGTGTCCAAGTGCAGTTCATCTGGAGCAGCACTGCTCTATAAAAAAAGAAATTTCAAAATAAAAGCAGGAAGTGCAAAGGATTACGAGCTTGGAACTCTACAACATAACAAAGAACAATTAATATTCAACTAGAATATAGTGAGCCACACAAAAAAAGACTCTCTTCATTGAAAAGACAAAATTTCATAACGGTCAAAAACTCGAAACTTATAATAAAAAGCAACCATATTAAGAACAATCTTCCCCTCTATTAAATTGAAGTATCTTTACAGCCTACAATTTAATTGCTTTCTGACACTTTCTGAACTTATCGATCTACTGCAACGATAAAGAAAATAGAGAGAAGCAGCTGACAGATGAACAAAGCATCTACATTACTGATTATATTATCTAACTACATTGTAATAAAGGAAATCTCCATATGAAAATGTAGTAACTTTTGCAGTGCCAATAAAATAAAAGATTAAACGAGAGAGCTTTAACTTACTGGTGGAGGAGATGAGCCAGCTGAAGCTGCAACGCTGTCATGTTTTTCTGATTCAAGTGCTTCACTAGTATTTTCGCTTGATCCTTCTTTCAGCTAGAATCAATCTTCTAAGGCATATAATGCTTTATACTTACAATGTTTAACTATTTTTGGCAGTTTACTTACTGTTTGCCCCATTCATTACAACATAATAACACCAACTAAAAAAATTTCCCTCCAGATCACTACAATAAATTTTATATTTAATCATATATCATAAACGAATATATTTTGCATCTTAATCGTTCTTTTAATTTGTAAATCAATACAGATTTCGTAAATGATATTTAAAGTAATTGGTGAAAACTACAAAAACGAACCTCAATTCTTTGATCTTCAGTGGCGTCTTTACACGCCTCTTCATCAACTACATTTTCTATAGACCCTTCAGTTCTTCGTCCCGAAGAAGCCTGAATTAACGAACGCACATTTTTAATCATATTTTTATAGTCAAATTGCAAATCTCATTCGCAAAAACCACGTGAGTAAAATAAATGACTCTCATTAACCTCAGAAATGGCATGTAGACTATCTCCATGTTCACTATTCAAAATCTGCGCACATCCACCTTTCTGTTTCTGGTCCATGGCTTTTTCACCGTTTGTAACCGTATCAATTATTACTGCACTTGCTAAAAATGACAAATATTAACTACATAAAACTGACAATTATATATCATTTATTTCATAAACCATTACAAACAACTTCCCAAGCCGAATTTCAAGAAAATATTAAATTTATTTCAATAGAAATCTAACATACAACAATTACAAAAAGAATTCATTCAAAAATTACCGTGCGAAAAACCCACAGCTCGTGGGTCACCGTGTGAATGATCCGCCGATTTGTCACTATTTCCTGGGAAACTCTCTGACGATTCACCGTCCATCGACGACATTGAACTTAACAATTACAACTTTTTCTTTTTTTGAATCAATTTCGCTCGATATGACTAAAACACTAAATAGATACAAAAAAGCACATCAAAAAACACCGCATACGCTTTTCAATTCTTTTCAAGCCATCTCATGTGCAAAATATAATTGAAATCGAAGCAATTTAAATCAAATTAGCTAATTCCAATTAACTGACAATAGCATTTTCTTTTACATTGGCAAGTTATCCCTAAAGTTTATAATTATATATATCAAATATTTATAAAATTCAAAAATAAAGACAATAAATGAGACGAAAAATTTCAGGCAAGTATAGTAAGATATTAAATAATGATGCCTAAGAGTAGGTAAAAATAAGGATAAAAAATGGGTCATCATTTTTTATTAGTTACAAAGTGAGAGGTATCATAAATGTACCGTTCCATATTTCATCAAGCTCTACAACTGAAACTTTTGGTGACTAGTTGCTTACACCATTCTCTCAAAGACAAAAATAATTTTCAAAACAAGTATCATTTCACCGAATGGATATTAAATTTCTTAATCTTGCTAAAAGAATCAATAACTGGATTTTTATTTTATCAAATTCTATTCGAAATAATTGCCATAGCTTTTTTAAAATAAACTACAATTCGTACCCACTCCATCCATTGAAGAAAATAATACAGGATAGGTATATCTTTTAATCAATTTAGTAAAATCAAAGAGTGCAGAAAACGAACCTATTTCATTAATTACTCTTCCTTATTTCTTTCAACAATAAGTTTGACTTCTTTCATCAACTTATTATATAGTTCAAGAATAAGTATTTATAATCGCTTTTCAAACTTTATAATTATTAACACTATATTAATAAGTCACCACAGAAAGTACAAGGAAATTGAAAAAAAAAAAAAAAGAACGAAAAATGCTGGGGAAAAAAAAAACGAAATGCTGGAAAACGGATGAAAAATTCAAGACAGTTAATTCAAACTTTCGAATAGGTAAGTAAACGTAGTCAACAAATATGAAAATTTTCTTTTGACATAATTTAAAAGTAAATAAGAAATAAAGGATCCGAAGTCCGCTGGTGCATAATAGTGCAGATGATCATCCAAGATAATAATATGCATGACCTGCAAAAGCGTCAATAATTGATGATGACAATAGCGATAAAGATAACATTACCTGTATAGAGACTTGGACGAATGATAGTAGTAATGATAATGATTACCATGACTTCAGAGAAAAACAGGGAAATAATTTATATATTTCAAAATTTAACTTAATAATCTTCGAATTTATTAATCCAAATAGACTGGGAAAATATTAATTCAAGATATCCTGATAAACAAAACTATCATAGATGACGAAATTCACCATTTCTACTATTTTTTAGAGATTATGATGCAACAACAAAAAAAAAAAGTGATGAAAATTCAAACTAACAGAGATATAAATTCCTATTCATAAAGATTAATGATGAGTTATTTTAAAAAATGTTTATAATTTAGAAAGAGTTTAAAATTCAAAAAATTGTTAATGAATGTAATTGACACTTTCCGCTAATTGATACTTTCCAGTTCATTCTGCTTTAAAGAACTTTGTTCTAATTTCAAACATTGATACAAGGGAGAAAAAAGAGATTATCAAGATAAAAATATCTTCTTCGGAATAAAAGAAATGCGAAGAAGAAGAAACGAAAACTAAGAAGGAAATAAAAATTATACAAAACTGAAAGATCAATTACGGGGATAAAATAATTTCAAAAAAAAATGCGAAAAAAGATGGAAAAAGATCTCAGAACCGAATAGCATCATTATTATTTTCGAAAAATAGGAAATTCAAGAGAACTCTCAATAACGAAAGATCCCGTACACACGGGTGGAAAGTGCAAATCTGTCGTCAATATTGTGCAAACAAGCCACAGACAATGAGAGGAAGTAAGAGAGCGAGAGAAGTAAACATAACTATTAAGAAGTTGAATGAGTGCAATAGAAATGAGGGACCTTCTAATATATTCTCATCCAAAAATAGTATGTTATTAACAAGGAAGCAAAGATCTTTAGTATATATTAATTTCATGTAATAAATTTCATGCACAAATTACTCTCTTATTCCCCAATTATTCCTTTATTCCCGTCTTAATTAATTAGCAATTTTTCTTCCTTCTTAAAGCAGTATCATATAATACGACAATTACATTTATTCTCAAGAATTTTATGGAACTCGGAAGGATTTAATAGTTTGAATTGGGCATACAATATGTCACTGTGCAATATCTACCTAGTCTGAACAAATGATAACTACCAGAAGGCAAGTTTGATTATCACTTAAGGTGAAAGAATAAGTACAGGAGGCAATAATGAGATAAGTGCTCGCATCCGAGCAGACGAAATACTTCCACATCTATGAGAAATGATAAGAATTTGACAAATAATCAAAAAACATTGCAAATGAGCGCAAAGTCCCAGCCTGAAACGCAACTCCAGGCTCCCCTCCCGGCACATCCCGGATGGCAAGGAAATCTAACCCTACAGCGTAAAATCCCGAAAGAAATACCAACGAAGCCACCGAACCCTCACCGAAAACTTCCCTCGAACCTTGCCCTCATTAACTACTTATCAGCTCATCCCACATGTCCTATTGCACCGTGAAATGAAACATACCACAGCGATACTCTGACCGCACTACACACGCTCGCAAGCCATTCCAAAATAAGTAATAAAAAGAAGCGGAAACTTGAATATTACAACAATTGTAGCACAATTGCGATGGTGCATTTTTCACGGGGCCGCATTTCTGTGGAAAGTTGAAACGAGCGAGCGATGTCAATTGACTTGTTTTTACATTTGGAGTTTAGCGAAGTTTTGCGGTGGTCTGTTCGGTTGCACGTCGCTCTATCAGTTTTTCGTGCTAAAAGTTTAACGTCGCAGCAATGTCGCCAATGTCGCTTTCGTTCAAACGTCTACAACAGCGCTTGCGAAGATCGCTTTGTTATGGAAGTCGTCGGATGAAATCATTGCCGTTTCCACTTTGCGGTAGATATATTTAGATTGGAATTTTACTTTACTAAAAGTTTGAAAATTATTTGTCAAAAGTTCCATGTTGATAGATTTATCTGATTTTTCTGATCTTATCTGATTAGTGTTTTTTTTTTTTTTTTTTTGCTGAAATTATTGAAGAGAGGATGAAATTTATGATAGTATACTGTGAACTGGATGATTGCGGGATAGAAATTTAAAAATATGGCAACATACTCTGTACCATTGGCTCAATTTTTTGATTGCTAAATTTCATATTCGTTGAAATCAATTCAACATCATATTAAAAAGCACTTCATCTGTTTCAAAATATTTTAGAACTTGCAATGAATTATTTCGATAAGCATTGTCCGTATGATTATATAAGTATGGATTCAGCAACCTCCTTATCATGGTAAGTGTTTGCTATAAATTTTGTTAAAAGCTTCAGTATGAGTTAGTTTAGAATTCTAAAAGTTTCCACAAAATCTCGTTGAAAACGAGAGATTGCCGAAATGGTGTTAAATTTGTTATTTATATTGTTATAAAAAGATATTATTTTGTTTCTTTTTTTTTAAACTAATGAACAGCAGATTCATTTTCTTTAATTTTGAAATTTACAAAAGTTTATCTGCAGTCATGGATATGTGGATGCATGTACATTTTTAGTAGCTATGGTATATCTTGATCGTATACGAACTACTGACAAAACTTGTTTTGAATCTTCTGACCCGGGCCAGTTGTATCTTTCGGCGCTCATAATTGCGAGCAAATACCTCCATGTAAATGGTTTTATTCACAAATCTTTATTCTTTTTTCCATTTCTTTGGGAAAAAAACTTATCTAATATTCATTTTAGTTCTAGTGAACTATATCAAGCTAATGTTTCTGATTTTGATATTCGTTACGGGAAATCTGATAATACTAAAGTTGCGAATTCTAATACGGACGGCTCGTTTTTTGGCTACTCATTATTTACCTCGACAGAGGAAAAAAATACAGACCTTTCTACAGTTTCATTGTACAAGGTTCTCAAATTTGTAATAGTAAACTGTCTTGCCCCAGCATTGACTTACAAAAAAAAAAAAAAAACATCAAAGGTAACATAAAAATATGTGAACAAACTAGAACTGGAATCTTAATTAACATCTTTAATTTTTTATAGTCTTCATTGAAAAATCCAAACAAAAAAAAAAAAAAATTTTTTTTGAATAATTAAATTCTAGAATTTCTTATTAATCAACCAACTATTATTATTTAAAACCAGCATGATCTTATGTATTTATTTATTTATTCATGTTAGGGGCTCCTGAGATTTTTTTTTTTTTTGTTCTTTATTATTACCATTATTAATTTTTTTAACAAAATATTCAAATATTATGTGCTTTTTTAATTTCGCAAATAAATTGTTTGTCATTGTTAATTCTAGTCATTTCCTCCCTTTTTCTTTTTTTTTTTTTTTAATTTTAAATTTCAACAAAAATATCTTTGTTAGAATTTTTTTTCTTTTTTGATTTTTTTCGAATCATAAATTTTTATTTTACGCATGTCAAACATATCAAAGTGGTATCTTTTGTCTTGAAAAACATTTACTTTCAATTTGGTGTCGACCAGTTTGTTTTTTTATGGGACAAAATCGCATTTAATATTAGCACTCGTTACATAGAATTCAGCTTAACTAAATAAAACTGGACTATGGGTTTAACTTTACGAGGTTTGAATTGATTTATTTGTGTTCAACAGTGGTAACTTTTCAGGACGTTGGACAGCAGGAATTCATTTACAATGATAAATGGGCTGCGCTAGCTAGTACTTCTTTAAAACAGGTCAATAAAATGGAACTGAGCGTTCTGGATGCTATGGTATGTTTCTTCAACATTTTTAAAAAAAATATCCTACGAAGAATTTTTTCTTTTTCTTAATCTTACTAACTATAATTTCATATTTTTCAGACTTTTCGGATTGATTTTCGAGAAATTTCCGAAAATTTCCCAATTTTTATTTTTAAATCCGAAAACATAGTTTGAAGAACATTGCCGAAAAAATACAGTATATTATGCACGATTTTTGTAAATAAGCTGGTATTTAAATTTCAAATATCATGAAAAAGATTTCAAAATTTAAAATCTTTCGAAGCATTAATATTAATGTAAATTTTAATTTTTTTTGCACATGAAATGGTTATACGTGTCATTTTTTTAAGCATTGGAACACTAATGTAAGTTATATGGAATTTATACGGATATTGGAGAAAGTGGAAGTATGGGTAGCAAGGGATAGTATGAAAAAACGCGGATTTTGTACGTATAATGAAACAGCTGTGCTTCTACCGAGGATCAGTCTCATATCTGATTGTGTGAAACCATTAATCATATCCCTTGCTGTACTTACTTTTGTTTATTATACTGCGGTTGTTTCACTTCTTGTGTCTCCGCAAATTGTGATCTCAGCAAGCATGCAACGTAAGTTTTTTCTATTTCCCTGATGTTAAACTTTACTGAATCACATCATCATGTCTTATTGAAACTTTCTTTGAATTTGATTGTTATTAGCATTTATTTGAAGCAAATTACAATGACATTCATTTGGTCCGAAACTCTGAAAGATGATAATTCAAATTCAGTAGAGAGAAAGAATTGAGATCGACATATTTTGAATTTATTTTCCATGTATATCAATTTACTAAAGATTATTTAGTTTCAAGCAGCTTGATAAAAAACGACGGATATGTGCTCTCCTTCGCTTCTACTGCTGATAATATGACGGAGCAACGAAAAACCTTTTTCCCGTTTATTACAATTTTCACAAATAGTACACATCCTTTATTCAGCCTTTTTTTCGTGCCTTATTGATATTGAATATCTTACTAAATGCAATATATTGTTTATCGGACTACTTTTTTGGAGAGATGCTATCGGTGTACAGTTTGTACAGTTGAGAGTTTGTCTTTCCATTAAAATTTATTTGCTTCAAAAATTGTTTTCGGTAATTGGTTATCAAATTCAATTTAGATTTATTATTTTTTTTCTTTTGTCATTTCTTTTAACCATTCATTTTCATTAATATCGGGATGATAAAATGTGATTCTGTCATACTATAGTTTGCAGGATGCCACTTGAAAAATTCTTATTTAACAAATATTTTTTTATTTTAACGATTTTCCTGGGATTTGTCTCAGTTTATGCTGCTTAGTCTGTAAGATTACACGTCAAAATTTTATACATTGCAAGCATAATGTTTTTATGAAAGTTGGTGACTGTTATTAAAAGTTGTTTGGATTTGCAATTTTATGGCTTTTTTTTTTTTTATAGGAAAGGCGTTTTTTTGATATCCAAATGAATTCTTTGTAATTAAGCAAAGAAAAGCAAGATAAAGCATATCTTGTTCTGCTGGATTCTCTTTAATCTCAAAAATTTTGAAGAAAAGTTGTTCATTGACGTGAATTCTCTCATTTTTATGACGAGCTGCTTTCCGAGAAGTAAACTTGAAGGAAGAATAATTCTCTTGATTTTTATTTCTTCAAACCAGTTATTCACTACTGCTTATTAATTTTTAGTATTGGAACGCAAGAAGTTAGTAAAATTGTTGAAGAAATAAAAAAAAAGAAAAATGAAGAAATCCGAAATCTGAAATTTAACAAAATGTTCAAAATATGGAGAGTATTTAATCCGTATTGCTATTTGTTATAAGAACACGAAATTATTTTATTCCTTCGCTGATTAATACTTGACTTACTAATCTCTGTGTTAAATCTCAGGAGCTGAGATAATGTATTGAAAAGGAAGGGCGGAGAAAGGGAACGGTATTTGTCCTAGATTGTCTTGAAGAAATAAGAATTATAACCATTGCATGAGATTCTTGTGCTGCCATTCTGTTGATCTAAACCTTGTGGTTGTATAATGCGAGTTTGTGTGATAGGTACAGGAGCAAGTGGTTTACCTGCCATCAAGGAATGTCGCGCAGTTGGCCTTGATGTGCTTGCTTACGAACGCACTAGCGATGTCGGAGGTTTGTGGAATTAT
The DNA here is from genome assembly GCA_000499405.2 of Onchocerca volvulus. Classification (NCBI taxonomy): domain Eukaryota; kingdom Metazoa; phylum Nematoda; class Chromadorea; order Rhabditida; family Onchocercidae; genus Onchocerca; species Onchocerca volvulus. The sequence goes on along the minus strand of HG738138.1, from coordinate 21,971,663 downwards.
CGACCTGAATTAACTGTAAGTTGATATAAAATTCCCAATTCATTTGGTTCTGAAACTTTGAGCATTAAAATCACTGGAGATTTGATAATTTAATTCTTGAAATTTTCTAGTGATCTATCAATGTTCTCATAATTTCGTTAAAAACTTTTGTTGGAATTGTTATTGCAATCCTCAGCAAGCTGAAAACATGAAATTTATTTCACTTCAATGTAAATCAATTATTTTGCTAAAAAATAAAAAAAAAAAATCTGCTGAGCTTTTGTAGCCATATTTTTCATTTTTTTTCTTTTTTTTTTTTTTTTTCTGGAGAAATAAAATCAGTAAAATGAATTGCGGAACACTTTTCCCAAAAATTGTACCATTATGAAGCTAAAAGTTGAACAAATACTTATTACGTTTTGGAAGAATGTTAAAATCAGGATAAGGAAAAAATTGTTCTTTTTCAAGATGGCTTGCACTTTGCTTGCTATCCAAGATCTAATTTTTTATGAAATTAAGTTGTCTTAGCACAAAAAGTGAAATTATAAAACAAAAAAAGAGATATATAGCGAAAGAGAGAGTGATTGCAAAGCTAATGGAAATCAAAATTTAATGATGAAGCGAGATATTCAAGATGGGATCAAAATATAAAGCAATTTAAATTTTTAAAAAGAAGTTTAGGAGGGAGGTACGGTGATGAAGTCGACGGTTATGAATACCTCGAAAGAAATGTCGGCCTATTCTGATTTTCCACCACCAGCTAACTTTTGCAATTTTATGCATCATTCAAAAGTTCTGGAATATTTGAAAAATTACGCCAGAATAAATAATTTGTACCAACATATATGTTTTAATACCACGGTAGAGCAGGTAATTTCCATGATTATTCTATAGTAGGTCCAAGTGAGATGCGATTTCGGCCAACTTTAAACCATTTAAATTTGTATTGTTTTGGAGTTAAGTGAAAGCTTAATGTTAAAACTTGCAAAACAGCATTTTTAATTTTTAGGTTTCACGAATGGGTAATTTTTGGGAAATAAAGACAAGTAATGGTGATAAGGAATTATTTGATTATGTAATCATATGCACTGGACATCATGGTATCCCACAATATCCTCAAATACCTGGTACATCTTACTATACCAAAAAATCTTCTTTTGAGAAGTATTTCTTCAAATTCTTTTGTTGCTTATTTAACTATGATATTCAGAATCCTCTGATTATAGTGGTTTTTAAATTCAATTAATATTTCTTGAAATATGATTACCTAAAAAGAACTTTCAGTGCTACCAGTATTAATTTCAAAAAATTATATAGATGATACAATTTTATTTAGGGACTGAAAAATTCAAAGGACGTATCCTTCATTCCCATGAATATCGCGATTACCAAGGATTTGAAGGAAAAGATATTTTTATCATTGGAATTGGTAATTCAGCTCTTGACATTGCTTCAGAATTATCTGGAGTTTCGAAGTCGGTTAGAATCATTACTATTTGATGGAGTGAATAAGTAGAAGAAAATTTATTGATTGTCAGTTTCTTGCGTTGAACCCAAATCGATAATCCCTCAAAATCTCGCATTTGAACTGTGACTATCATTCTTTCCTTCTGATTAGAGCTGCTATATAATGTTACCTCATTGATTTTTAAATCGCGATTAAAATAAAAATGATAGAGTTTCAGAATCGTGGCTCGAAACATTTTTTAGCCAATCTGGTCACAATGATTCATTAATTATCTACTAACTAGATCAATAATTTAATATACATTTGCAAGATATTTTAAACACCTCAATTTAGGTGACAGTTTCCACTCGACGCGGCTCATGGATATTCAATCGTGTAAGTCAAGGAGGTATTCCTTACGATTTGAAAATGATGACTCGTTTATATAGCTATTTGATGAATAAATTACCATGGACAATTGTTAACGATTTCATAGAGCATCGCTTGCAGGTTTCTAGTTGATTTATAAAATTTATCAGTGATTATAAATGCAGTAAATGAACAAATTTAATTAGCCGTAATGATATAAGTAAATTTAATTCCATAATTGCAGTCCTTTAATATGAAAAATGTTGACAATGCTTCTTTTTTTTAACCCAAAATAATTGTTTTCTTTATTTTCTAAGTAGTCGCTCTCTAATCTTCCCTGTTTCGTTTTCTTTTTGATTACATCCTATTTACTTTGATACCTGTAAAATTCGTATTTCAAAAATGAGATTTTGATTCTTATTTTCTATTTAAGCTACGATTGGATCATGATCTGTATGGACTTCGTCCGAATCATCGATTTCTGCAACAGCATCCTACTATCAACGATGATTTGCCCAATCTTCTCTGTAGCGGACGAATTGTCATTACGGTGAGTTTTTACGGAAATTAAATATTTTTCTGAGGATTATTTTATCTCACTATCGCATTATACTTCTGTTAATTGTTCAGGAGGATGTCGAATTAATCCAAGAAATGACTGTTCAAGTCAAAGGAGGACGTCAATTTCCAACCGATGTGATTATTTTTGCTACCGGTTATACGTTCGGTTTTCCGTTTCTGTATCCGGAATTTATTATACCACTAAAAGTCAATATTTTTAACATGTTTTTAAATATGCGGATCATTTAGAAGATGGCAATATAGCATTTTAGTTCTTCACGTTTTACACGCTCTACACGAATCTCATTAAACTTATGCTACTGAAGAAAAATCATGTCTGTACTGGAATTTGATTAGTTTTGAAGATTTCCTTTCTAAAATATTGTTCTAAAACAGGCTCTGAAATTACTGATTAATTTTGAATGGATAATTTTTTTCAAGCTATATTTTCCAGAATCATGAAGTGGAATTGTACAAATATGTTTTTCCGTTGAAATATCCTACTTTAGCGGTTATCGGTCTGATTCAACCCATTGGAAGTATTCTACCAATATCTGAAATGCAATGTCGATGGGTTGCTGCTATATTTAGTGGTCAAATTAAATTACCTTTTCATGGAGAAATGTTGGCTGATATTAAATTTAAGCAAGCTGAAATTAAGAGAAGGCAAGATAAGAATCTAAAACCATTCTCCGCTATAGCTTATAATTGACTTATAAATTGGTTTTGAGAACTATTTTTTCATAAGCTGTTTATTGCAAGGCGGCTATTTGTCAAATGTGGTAGATGGCTCGGCAAAAATTTAAGTTACTGTAATAAATGATTTAAACTACTGTCATAAACGTAATGCCATTAATCTTGAGCAAATTGTGTTTGTCTTTTACAACAGATATTTCAAAAGTAACAAACATACTGTCCAAGTGGATTACATCAAATATATGGACGAAATTGCTGAACAAATAGGTTGTAAGCCTAATTTAAAGAAGGTAATTTTTGGATTTATATTGATCGTTTTCCTGTGCAACATACTTTCATATTTCTACGTAATTAGGGGATTAGTTTTTTTATATTAATTTCAAATTTTCAAGGTTAGCTTTTTTTTTCTTTTTTGCATACACCTGAATCATCTATTCTGTTTTCAGTATATATTCACAGAGCCTAGTTTTTGCTTTCGATTGTTTATTGGTGCTAATGCACCGTACGTCTACCGACTTGAAGGTCCTGGATCATGGGATAAAGCCAAAGAAACACTGATAACTCTTCCTGAACGAGTCAAAACTCCACTGAAAAACAGAGAATGTCGCATGAAACGATATAAAAGACGCGGCAGAATTGTAAGTTTGACAGGATTGCTCACCTTAGCAGAAAATGGCGATATTTTTAGAATCCTAATCAGAAAACTTCAGCGCTTGCTATCACTGATTACAATTTCATTTCGTTGAAATAAAAGCAAATCTAAATATACGGAATCTTTACGAAACTTGGACCGAAATTTAAATTCACGTACCGATTTCAATCAAATCAATATTATAATTACAAAATTTTATAGGAAGAATATTTCCGATATGTATCGATGAAATGGCTTGCTGGATGGACCTGTATAGTATTTGTTACAGGTATTTGGCTGTTCTGCTCAGGTTCTCGTAATCTCACTACAATTGCATATATGACAAATGTTGTCGTCTTCTTCGTATTTTTTTCATTCGTTTTATTATGGTTCGATTTACAATACGATATGTCCACGATTTTTTGAACTTTAAAATGGACAAGACAAATTTGTAAGACAAAATCAGCTTTTCCAAAATTTTCCGATATTACAGCCTTTATTTACTTAAATACTTTTGTTTCCTCTCCTCTATGGATCATCTGCACTGTCACTGTTTGATGAACAATCATCTACTTCTCATAATTTCATAAAATTGTCAAATATTGTATCTTATGTCTTACTGTAGCATCATATTTAACTTTTCACTTCTCGCTTTATCGATAAATTTTGCCTCATCTTTGGCAAAAAAAAAAAAAGAAAAAAAAAAGGAAAGGGAAAATTTCAATTAACAGAAATATTCATTTACAATTTTATATTCTTATTGTTTCATGAAGCAAATATTTTTGAGCGAAAAGATATCTATGAAAAGAGATATCTATCGAAAGTCTCATTCAAGCGTATTCTTTGCTGTTGTTGCTTCATTTCTAATCCGAACTTCTTCAGAAATCTAGTATTCAATTTCCCAGGTGAAGTAATTCGAAAGCCAACTTCAAGCTATGATTAGGAAATATATATTTGAGAAATGATATAGTACCAAAGACCGAAGTTTTAAAAACAAATCATTTCCTAATCTGCTTTTTTCCTTTTTCTAAAAAGGTCATGTGAAAGTGTCAAAATGAAAATAAAGAATTTATAGTAAAATAACGTAATATATCGTAACTTGTGCATAAATTGTTGATAGGTAATTTAAAATATATAGGTAAAAAATCTTATACCAAAGAAATTGTACAAAATCAGCAATTTTTTAGCGATCACTAATTATAGTGGTACAGCAATGTACAATTTTACGAGATAAGATTAACATTTCTTACTGTGACTCATTGAATGTTGTTTTTTCCTTCTCTTCAACTGAAACTTTGCGTCAATACCAAATGTCGATTCGAACAACACATAGGAGCGATCATCGACTTTCCGATTTTGTTATCGTATAATAGTCAAGCACTTTATGACAAACCTACAATCACACAAACATTAATCAAATCTATTGTCTTTGTCAATACTTGACAGAACAATTTAATTAACCAGTTCAACATTTCCATGACATAACAAGATCGCATGCAAACACAGCTGTCAAAATATCTTGTTAATTCTACTGAAGAAAAAAAACAAGATATTTCAATATTACGATACTGTTCATGTTCAATATAGTAAATGGTCACCAAGATGAGAAATTATATATTGCTTCAAAGAATAATTGTGGGCGAATCTTAGAGGATTTGAAAACACAAAGGCAACAGAGACGAAAAAAAATCACAACTATTCATGAAAAGAAGTTTTGAAATGAAAGTATTGAAAAAAAAAAAAAAAGAAGAAAAAACTGACGTCTTCCATCATATCAGAAGTCAAATTGGCAACGAATTGATCCCACCATTGTTCGCCTGGCTGCCGATCAATCCAGTCACAATTATCTAGTTTCATCATTTTTAAAGCCATGTATATCAGCGAAATCGCAATGACCTGGACATAAAAAATATTTGTATTGTTGCTTCAGTGATTCAAGAATTGGCAAAATGTTAGAGATGTTTAAGTCTTGCAATATTTACTATTGAAAACCTCTTCCGAAACATTTTAACAACTCCAATTATCAATTGCAATTCATATAGTTACTTCAATTAAAAGTCAACAGTATCCTTGAATCGTCCTAAATATCACTACATTTTAATATAGATTCCAATGATGAATTAAATAAGCACAGATGATATCATTAAACAAAATAACATTAATTCCCACTTCTGGTTCCCACATAAGACATAACGTTGTTGATATCGAATCATTCACAAATGTCCAAGCATTCTGCAGTACCGTTTGCTTCTTCTCACGATCCAATTTGAAAACCTTGAAACTTGACTATTGAGAATATCAAATTTCAACAAGTCATTTTTTCAGAAATTGACAGTAAACAGACGAAAAAGCAACATTTTAAGGTAAACGACAGTATATCAAATTAAGTCTCAGTTTTCCAGAAAATTTCACTTTCTGATATTGCAGGAGAAATGTATATGGATGATCCACATGAAGATCGAATTTAATTGTTTGTAGTAGAACCCGTTCGATACCCATTACCTCCTCCTGAAATTTAATTCTTAAGCTACACTGCACTGGTTTCGAAAAGTTATTTTATAAAAACTTTCAGTGACAAGTTCTTCGCGATTAACAACTCTTACTTTGTTCATTTGCAATCTTTAATCACTTACAATTGCATTTTTCATACTGTACAAATCAGGATACTTTTCTTTTGCAATCAGTACAATGTCTCTGCATTTCTTTGGTGTCTCTTCGACCTTTCCAGCCAAAAACAAACAACCCAAAGCTGTTAGCTGAAATAAACTCCTATGTTCAAAATTTGATTGATCTGGTTCCACAGCAGCGGCTCTGCTGAGAGCCATATCTATCAATTAAGTTTAGTGAAATATTTTTCCTTTGTCTTGGAAAGTACACAAAAGCATACTAGAATTTCGTTATATTTTAAACACCATAACTCATTAAATAAATGTCTACCTGCTAAGACTACACATTGAAACTATAAAACAAAAAATGTCAGATGAAAAAAATGACAAAATAAGCTGCCTTAAAAATTTTGTTTTTCCTAACCAATTTATTTTTTTAAAGGCAGAAACGATAAAAATTGTGAAAAGTTAGAAGTTATTGCCTGATTTCTTGTAGAAATAGTCTTAGATCTTTTGCACAATAACACAAAAAAAAAAGGAAAACACGTACATATTTCTGGAATTCCTTGAAAGAATGAAACATATAGAAACGATGAAAATAAACAGCTGCTGTTGCCAGTGTTGGATTTGGCTGCCTGAAGTAACTGATTTTTCAGAGGTAATTAATTTTCTAAATTTCAACTAAATGATTAGCAGGAGTTGCATAAGAAATAAATGAAATGATTGACAAGCTGGATCATACAAGTAAGATTCAGTCTTTCAGAAAAAGAATTTGTGAACTAAAATTTTTGTAAACCATGGGAATGCACACAGTTCACCACTATCATTTTAAAAAAAAAAAATGCAAAATATCTTCATGCAATAATAAATTACAATTTCAAACCACTGCCAATTTCGACAATAAATTTAATTCCTTCTCTTCGCAGCCTATCTTCTTCGACACGATCAATTCCATCTCTTCTAGAAGGTGTATTTGTGAGCTGTTCCTCTGTGAAAAGCCAATCACGACCCATTTCAATTGTTTGCTGACATTTAATTCCAATTAAGATAACATCAACTAAAATTTTGCGCTTGCTGAATTTGTATTTTGGAGGTATACGTTTCACATAAGCCAAGTATTCTTCAGGCAAATCTCAGCTTTTACAAGTCATCAAGCTAGAAATGATTATCAGTAGGGGAATTTAGTAGATTACTTCAGCACGGTGATGTCTTTTAAGTACATTCTAATAATTTCCAACTCTTACCTCTGCTTACTGCCATTTTGAAACTAACCAAAAGTTTTGAAATTAATCCTAGTAAAGAGATTAAATCGATCAAAGCCATTTACTTCTGGCTCTTTGCCTACAATCTTTTACATTTCAATAGACTCATTCTGTCGAAAAGGAGGTAGAACGAGAAGAGAGGTGCGGAAGAAAGAAAACTCCTCCATTTCTTCTCCATCAAAGATTCTTCCGAGGAGACCATAACTACAGACGCGCAACTTTAAAGAAAAAATAAGCAAAATCCAATAAGCAAAATCCCGGCAAATCTCAAGATCGTTTCTCAACGGGCCGCGTTAGAAAAACTCGGTTTGTTTTAATAGCGGGTTTTGTGGCAGTTTTGTTTTATTGTAGCTCACTTTCGCTTCCCGAGATATCCGGTTGGGTGGTTACTTTACTGAGGCGAGTTGTTCTCGGTTATGTGTCACTTATTGTTATTGAAAAAAAAACAATTTTAAGATTATGCAGGATGTATTGCTATTGATAGTATTAAATTTGAGAACCAGAGAATAGTAAATATCAAGGATATATTTTATTGATTACGTACTTTGTTTTTTGATATATAATTTATTGTCGCAAATTTACATCATTATCACTGTATCGATTTGTTTGAATTTATCTCTTTCCCCCAAATGTTATTATTGTCATTATTAGCGATATCTCCTGTTATGTATTACGTTATCAGTCATAAATCACTTCAACAATCTGTATCATTTTATCATAAAATGCATATTTATACAGTTTAGTAGTTTGGAATGTATAAAGTGAGTCATTCATCGACTGTTCCTCGTTCAACTTTGGTTTATAATGGACGTCGAAATGTAACTGCACGATCAGGAATTTGTTAGTCGTTTAGAAAACTTAATCATAAATTTCTATCTTCTAAAGATTGTTTATTTCTTTCGTTTTACCAGTTTTATTCTAAACATATTTACCATCTTTTCTGCGAAACTGAATTATGAAGGTAGGGATTATTACACTGTTGAGATTATTTCGCATCTTTAAAAGGAAATTTGGGGATTATATGAGTAATACATAAGTGGTTTAATAATTTTTATAACTTATCTTGTTTGTACTGATGCTCAATTAGCAAGAATATTTTCAGATGAAAGAACGCTGAATCAGTATGGTGTTGAGAATGAAAAACCTTATAAAAATGAAATGTATGTTATTAATGTGAATATTTCATAACTTTAAGGTTTCAGAAATATGACTATAATTTTACGGGGTCGAGAAAAAAATTTCTAAAACATTGTTTATCCCGGCTTATTGTCATCTTTTTACCAAGACTGTTCAAACTTTTTTTGTGAAATATCATCGGAAGGAACGATATTGTATACCATATAGTGTTTGGTATTTTCATCTTCCGTTACTTGGAAAAAGCGGAACTTCGATATTTTATTTATGTTTTTCAAACTACTACAAAAAAAAAGGAAATAAGTCTTCCAGGAACATGCAAATTCCAGCATTATCTAAACGGAAACATAATCATATTTCACCAGATGCTACAAAACGTATAAATATGGAAGTAGTGTCGATTTTAATGAAAGGTTAGTGTGGAAGGGAATGAATAAAATATATCATTGAAGTTAGCCACTCGTTCTTTATAACCATTTCATAAATGTAATCAGTATTGAACTAGAAATTTCATGTTTCTATTTGATAGTGAAGTTTTTCAGCAACCGAAGAATTTCTCCGTACACCTGACGGCCGTCCCGATAAAACCGTCAACCATTATCGACCAAAGAAGCAACTGCCAAAAGGTCATTTTTCTAATATATTTTTAGAGGTGGTTATACTAAGTGACATGTTCTTTAAAATTAGTTATCTGTAATAATGTTAATATTCTGAATACCTGGCTTAATATAGTTAGATTACTTCAAGTATTCACTTCATAAATATTCGATGTTGTCAGTAGTCAGCAAAGCAAAGCTGAACAGCTTCAGTTGTAGGATGTTTTAGAATTTGTCAGTCATTGTCACTCATTCATTTTTCACCAACAGGAAAGATTCAGATGTGCAACTGCATTTTGAGATTTAAAGAATAGGAATATTAGCAACAAATCTCCAAAAATTTTTAAATACATCTTTGAACGATTATTCCATTCTTTACAATTTTTTTTTTTTTTTTTAGAGCTAACATCGTGCCATATTGACTGGTATGACATTCATTTCTTAATAAGGAAATTTATAATCGGAGTTCTTTGAGGAACAAAAAGTTTTATTCTTTAAATATGAGTATACGTTTTAGATTTTGTGCCCTTCGATGTTGAAGGTTATTTGACGGAACGTTTTCTAAGAGATGTTAACTTGGATCCAAAAATCTTGAATGGTTTTTGCAAATAAAAAGATGTCACGATGGATTGTTGCACCTATTGGAGCTACATACAAATTGAATAGAGCTGCCTGCGCTGAAAGCATTTTATCATCATTTTACTAAGGAACTATTAGATTTTGAATCATTGCTATATCATTAGATTGCATGTAAAAGTATTGATTGATTTTATTCATCTATATTTGTAATCGGAACTATAATTACTGACTGTCAGCTAGATGTGGAGATTTGTCCTCATGATTTTGCAACCGGTTGCTCAATTTTTTGGTTTTTTCTTATTTTCTTGTGTTCTGATTTTCCATTCTATTCATTTTCTATTGTTTTTTAATTTCACAGTGATCTCGTGCTGACCATAAAGCATTTTTATTTCATGCATGTATGATATGTGCCTAAATTTATAATTACATTATGCAGCATAAGGTCAAATTATATTACGTTTTTCACAGTCGTCAAATTTTATTGATGAGTATTTACTTTATTATATTTGTAAGAAAATTTTGATTTATTGGAAGTTTATTATATCCATAATGGTTGAAGAAAAGATAATTTGGTCTCGAAGATTAAGTCCGAATATAAAAGACAATCCGACATTCACGGGTGATTGGGGTAGCTGACATTTCATGATTAGGTGTTTTTCTTTTTTTATTGATTACAATGCGAAGTTAACATTTAGCAAAGGTGAAATGGAGATTAACGTGTAAGAGGCGTTTGTTCCATCTGATAGCTTCTTAATAAACTTTTCCTCATATAATATTCGTTATTGTTATATCAGAAACCAATTTTTCTTTTTTTTTAGTTTTGGAACAATGATAGTCACAGCACTCATTGATTTCAATGTTTGTGATATTGTTTCAGCTTCTAGAACAAAATCTTTGGAACTCATCTGTTAAATTAGAAACATACTATAATTTATGTGGAAGGTAATACAGGATAAATGCTAAGTTTGAAACTTGGTTAAAAACTGGGTCGGGATTGAGTAAACGAAATTAAGTGGAATTTTTGAAATGGGGTAGATGCGGAAGCATGAGGCAGCTGTTGTTGTGTTCAGCTTCATTTCTATGCACAGAACTCTAAAAATCGAGCAAATATAGGAGCAGACCAAGAGATCAGTAAGTTTTGCAGAAATTATTTCTGGAATTTTGATATATTACATATTAATAGAAAGAAGTTCTGTTTTTGTATGACTTATGTAGATAGAAATCGTTTTCGCTTAAAATTTCACTGAACAAAGAGAAAACCGACAAATTGAATTGCAAGTATCAGTGTCTCACTTTTTTTGAATTTGATCCTCCGTTTTTGTGATACATATACTCAGTTCTTTAGTTCCTTTAAAACATATTATAAGATTATTTATCAGAATTTTCAAAAAGGAGTTCTGTTTTTCTACGGCTTATATAAATAATTGTATTTGCATAAAATTTCACTGAATAGGTGAAAGACTGACAAACTGAATTACAGATATCAGTATCTTATTTTTGTCTTTCAATTTGATCCTCCGCTTTTGTGATTTCAGCTGTCAAAATCCGATCGCCTAGACGGTTTACTTTCTTCACCTGAATTATTGATGTTGAATATAAAAGCAGTTCGGAAATTTGATTTGATCCTAAAAAAGTTGAATTCGCAATAAAAAGGCACGAAGTAAAATTTCTGATGAATGACTAACTTCGTGTATTCCGTGGTAGATCGCTTCCACAAGTTCATCACGTTCCGTTTCTAAAAGGCGAAATTGTTGCAGAATCACTTTTTTTGCTTCTTCGGATTTCCTGAGTTTATCTTTAAGGCCATTAATAAGCAATATGCTCTTCTGGAAGTAGAAAATATCTAGCAATATGATGACCGAAGTTCAATCACATTGCATTTAAATTAATACTAAGTAAAGTAAGTGCATTTGATAACAGCACTGTTACACATGTTGCTTATCAGAAGATATTCAACAGCGTTATCAAAGTGAACTATTACATGAAGGTTCTCGTTAGTATCACAACGTTTCGCCAGATCCTGTTTGAATACTCGATTTTCTTCATGAAGCATACGATTTTCTGCTTCCATCTTAACAATGCTTGCTTCTGCATTCCTCAGTTTTCTTTCACAGTTGTCTAACTTATCATTCATGGTTTTCCTTTCTTCCTGAAATGATTAGAATTTAAAATCCTCTTTAAAACTAGTATAAGTAAAATGATTTAGCATTTTTAAAATGAAACTCCAGTTTTCAGCTAGATCTGCGCGGTAATTCTTACTTTTTAGAATTATCAGTACAAAAATAAAATATCACTTACCTCCATTCTTTTTATGTGGCTTTTCAGTCGTTTTATTTCTAGCTCGTTTTGAGATTCAACACTTTTTAGTTGTATCATATAATTTTGCTTTAGTTTCTCCAAATGTCTACGTTGCGCCTGTTTTACTTTTCGTATCTTAAATTTGCAAATACAGAATTCACTTCAAACTACAGACTGTATTCGATTATTTTTAAAAACTTACGGTGGCATATTTTTCATTTTTCGTATTTTTCTGAAACAATTTCATGTCTGCTTCAGCAATTTTCAGAATTCCCAATTTTTGCATAACTAAATCCGCAATGCGATCAACTGATAACTGAGAATCTTGGCTATTCAGGAGATTTATGATACGTTCTTCTATTAGCGATGGTTTGGGATTCGAGCCATCAGTCAGTATCATATTATCCAGTGGAGAAGTTTGCGTTGTTGCAACCTTACAGTTACGAGCATTTGTTATTATCATGCGCAGCTTGTTATTTAATAACTGAAAAATGGAAAAAAATATAAATTTGTCCAGAAAAAAGATAATTCTGATCTTGTTACGAGGAATTTAAGCAGTATTGTTAAGCATCGTTTAATCTTGCATTATGCTATTCAAACTCCAGATGTTGATAGTTCTCTTTTTTACAACATCAAGTCTAAAATCAAATTCATGTAATTATTTAACATAAACATTTACCAGTATAACAGTAGCTTTCTAATGAATAATGATTTTTATAGATTTTTCTTGATTTTCCTTAGTAAGGTGTATTGATAATTTTCCTTCTTCCAGTTATTGGAATTAAAAACGATAGTTTTATTTGGCTTAGCTGACAATAATCAAATTTCATTTCAAAGAATGTCAAATAATGTAATCTTAAATGAGAAAATAAAAAAAGAAGTTCTGTTGCTACAGAACATTTATGAGAAAATAACTGAGTTACAGTTTTATTGCGACGAAGAGAAAGCGAAAAGTATTAAGATTTGTAAAATCATTTCTACAGAGAAAGCGAAACTGGCTTGGTGATAAGGATAAGAATACAAATCTGATCTGAAGACTTTTTATTTTTCAAAACTCTTCATCATTTCAACTTTTACAACAAATCAATTGCAGTGAGAGATTCTTGCCATATCAGGAATAAGGTTTTGTTAATAGCAGATACTGTTCGAAAAATAATATTTAAATATTAGTACTAATAACTTATCACCATTATTGAATCTTACCTGCTTTTCATATCGATATAAGCTTTTCGTAAAATCCGGAATCGTCATGTTACATTTATGACTATTTTTGACTTCACTTTTCAGGTTCTGCCAGAATGGTTTCAAACTTTCATTTATAATCGCTTTTACCTCTGCTGAGGTTAAATCGGTATTCTTCTTGAATAATGGAAATCTGATAAGTTTGTAAGATTTTTCAATATATTTGGCATAGAAAACTTTGAAATAATTGAAATAACAAAAACATTGTTTGTGTTGAAGCAAAACTTCAAAAAAATTTTATTAAAATTCATTGATAATTGAAATTGTACATCTCCGTTCAGTGACTTAAAAGAATATACCGATATTTTGAGGCTTCTGCTACTATCTTGAGATGATGGTTTTGGATCAGTAGGAATCATTGCAAAGTCTCCTGACATCAGCTCCTAATCAAGTCATTACCAAACAGCTATAAAAAATGGAATAACAATAAAGATAGAATATATTTTACTATTTTAGCAACATAAAAAATGTGTTAAGCAGCAAGTTTTTGCAAGAACGAGAATCTAAAAAGGATAATCGATCTACTTAATTTCGAAATCTTTATTTTCAAATTTTGTATGAAGCTATAAAACTCTGAAATAAACCTACGAGAAATGAATCCAGGATTAAAGCATTCCCCATCACTATGGTAACAAAGTCAGTTCAATATAATCATTACGCTCCTTCATTTGGCAGTTTAAAACATTCATGGAAATTTGAAATTCTTTCATTTCTCACAACTTTTGGCAGCCTTTCCCTATCCAATTCTCTTTTTGCCAGCTTATGCTGCTCACTTCTGTCCTCTATTGTCGCCTTAAATGAGTTCCATCCTTCATTTTCTTGAGATTTCCCGAAATCTTCTTTAAAATATAAAAATAAAAAATTACAAGAAATTTACGATTGTGTTCAGTTAAACCTAAACTGAGATGATGTTTACTCATATTTCTTTTACAAATACGAAACGAAATTAACAGATGCCAGTCAAAAAAAGACAGCCAATGTCAACATATTTAACATTTTAAAACTGCACATAAATTCATTGTATATAACTACGATTGAACTGTTCGGTCGATGATTAAAATGATATTACTTGCTCAGGTTTTTACAATTGCATAAATAGATATAACAGGAGATCATGGAACGTTTCATCATATATTTAATTCGGACTGTAAATAAGTATGAAGAAGGATAAGTTTATCGATGATTAATATGGAGAAAAATTTATAATTTCCAAAAAATTCACTCTTAATTGATTAGAAATACAGGCAGAGTTCAGGTAGGCGAAACTGCAAGTACAACAGCTCCCGAAAAATCAACACCATCACAAACACAAGTTCTCACAACAGGGGAACGAAAAAGCGGATCGGTGAACTTTCACATGTATTAAAGATATTTTGATCGAAAATCGTTGTCTCATAGTTCTCTTGATCGTCTAAATCTTAAAATCAATCACCAAACCCTTTAAATTTGAATCGAACTCGCGATTCTACTGAAAAATAATGAAAAATACGCAATATCAAGTCCTTTAGGACTGAACATTTCAGAAGCTTATACACTTAGAAATAATTATATCTTCCATAAACTTTGGATTTTTCAGACTAAGCGATCACGAACTAGGTCGATAGGTTCTAAACGGCGCAAGAAGAAAAAGAAGAGAGAAACACCACCAGAAGGATTCGACCAATGGCCGGAAGATGATCAGAAATATTATCAAGTATTTAAATATTTATCCAAAAAAAAATTGGAACTTTTATCAATAAAAAAGTAAAATTAACTCGAAAAACTTGATTTATATACTAATGTTTGAAGGAAATTTCGGCTCTTTTGCGTGATTCTAAGGCAACGAGAAGACAATGTAGCTTTACGAGAGAAAAAATTGGAATATGGAAATCTATAAAAGTAAAAATATTTTTTACTTATTACAACTTCTTAAACTGTAACTATATTCCACTCCCCATTTGAATGTCTTAGAATTAACACAATTAACACATTTATGCAGATCCTTAGCCCTTACTCTTAAAAATGATGCCATTCTCGAAACTTCGTAATTCTAAAGACAAATTCCGAAAATTTACAATTTAATAATTTCAATTTTTAGATATTTTGATGATTACCTACCATTTAAGACATTCTTTTTTATCTTTTTGCAATAAGAAAGAATAGTTCAAAAAAAAAAAAGATTTCAGCTTCGATGGGCTTATCACCCAACACACAACACTGAAATGGGTGCTTATAAGAAAGCACTGAAGGAAGTGGTACCACTGGGAAAAACTGAGAACCTTGATATTGATTTCTAATTTTTAAATAAAAAATAATCACTCATTTTGAATACTTAAAACTCCAAATATTCAGAAATTGTAGTGTACAAACACTGAAATAAAACGACTGAATCAAAAAGCGCTAATAAGATGGTTTGAAAAGAATTATCTTGATAGACAAATCAGAAAATTATGAAAAAAGTATTATCAATCACAATTTTATCTGTAATATCAAAAATTGGTCATATTGCTATAGTCGATAGTATGTGAAGGATGATTGATTCTGTTTAAAAATGCGTTAAATCGTAGATCTTTATCTTATTCATATCTGTCATCCAATGGCAAACTTATGTTTTTCGGAATTGTACAATCAGAAATCGGTAAAATGTTGATAATTTCACAATAGCCATAAATAAGTCTTAAAAATCAACGAAGTTTGAACTAACTAATTGAATTATCTTGATGAATGTTCAATGATTGTTTGGATGATGTAAAAAATCAATTAAAAATAAATTGAGTCAGAAGGTGGCATTGTTTGGAAGTAAAATGTGACAAACTTCGATAAATTCCGAATTTTTCATTACAAACAAATATAAAATTAAGAAAGTACATCTTGTTTAAAAAGATTACATCATTTCGCAAGCAAAATATGGAAAAGATAATACAAGAAGATTAAAAATTTCTAGTTCATATTTAAAAAACAAAATATTCATAAATAAAAACGAAAAACCATAAGGAAAGATCACGACTGTATGCCTTCAACAGGTTCTGTTGCATTATCAAGCATTGTGTATGCTTGCACATCAGAAAGACTATCACATTCGGTGGTTCTGGTGCGCTTTCTCGGAGTATTCTTTGACTGATCTGTAGCTTCCGATATATCTTCCTTTTCGTCCTTTTCACCATTAGCAGTATGAGGCGGTAGCGAATTGTCTCTTCGAGATCTATAAAAAGAAAAGCACTAAGTTCAGGAATTAATTAGAGAAATTAATTCGAATGACATCAGTTTGTTCTCTATAAAATAAATTTTATAAATCAATCTATTTTCCAGCATTCAAGCAATTCTCCAATTTTTAAAAAATAAAATTGGTTTCGAGGTCGAGTTAACAAGTCAAATTTGAAATTAATGCCATTTTGGAAATATCTTGCAAATTGAAGAGATGGAAATGATAAAAGAGGAACAAGATTAATATAATACGGAAAATAAAATATAATACTCCTTTATATGGATGTTCATTAGAACGTTTTCATTAACTAACAAAGGCTAATTTTTATAGCTGATGATAAAAAAAAAAGAAGATGTAATGATGGAACTATTTCTAGAGCGAAAAATCTCATGTACCATCTCGAAATAAAGGTTTACTGCTCTCATTTTGCCCACTATTATAAAGATGGGATGAAAGCATTTTTGATCGGCTTCACAAATTCATTGTCACAGGAAAAAATAAAGAATTAAAATTAAAGGCAAAAAGACGAAATCGTTGAAAATATTCGCTTTTGTATGAAGTATTCCACAATAAGAAAAGTCGCAAAAAGTTTTCAAAAAAAAAAACTTTAGAAGTTAGAGAAAGAAATAGAGATAAAAGATGTATCTTGAACAAACTACTAATACGAAAAGGAATTTTATCTTAAACCGCTTATAATAAGAGAACAAAACTAAAGAGTCCTTGCAATAAAAAAAAAAAAAGAAAGAGTGATTTGATATTATGGTCAATTCCGCAGTAATCCATATCTCCTATCAAAATTCTGAAAAATGAAATTTTTATAGTTTTCGACAGCAAGAAGCTGACAGATTAAATATGGGTGAAGGCGAAGGAAGGGAAGTGAAGAAAATAGAAAATATTTCGATCCGTTCCATTCATGAGTATCAGTCAGACACGTAGGGTCCTGATAATTACGGCGCTACTCTTTGCATCATTAATTTGCGAATTCAATTTCATGTAACAGTGAAAAGAGAAGCTTAAAAAATACGCAAATTATTAAATTTTCCATAGTGATCTTCTAATTTAGAGAGATTCAATTACTTGAAAATAGCCAAAGACTTTGTCCTTCGTGGCTCCGGAGTAGGTGTAGTTTCCAAACTACAGTTTAATTCATCCCAGTGGGACATTAAATCTGATACAGTGAAACCTTTGTTTACTGCTGTTTGATGAAGAACATCTGGAAAAATACACTGAATATCTAAAAATGCAATAAATAGAAGAAAATCAAAGAAATTCGTAAGAAAAAGTTATGATTTGAGAAACTGTTCCCAAATTCCACATATCTGTTAAAATATATTTTACATGAAAATTCTCTCTTCTAAAGGCCCAAGTGAAATTAAGAAATGACAGAAAAATCTGCAGTTACAGATTTGAAAATTCAAAATAATATACTCACCACTAAAATCAATTAAACTTATTCGCGGCGAATTCGGAGCGCTTTTACTTTTCATCATCAACATTCTTTTTCGGAAAATTTCACATTCCGTTTTTTCCTGAAGATCACGATAACGTTTCACATGTCCACATGCTTTTCCAAGCACAACCATACCATTTACTATTTTTAATGATAATAACAACATCCATGTAATACCTGGAATTGCTCTAAACTCCATTAAAATATATAATCAACGAATAAAATCGCATGATAAGAAAAAATTAAGGAGATGAGCATTGAAAACTGCTAAAATTTAGGTTTTAACAAACAATAAATTTAGAGGTACTGTTAATTTAAGAATAGTAAATTACTTGAGAAAGGGATTCCAACAACGAATCCATGCACTAAAAGTTAAATACCGTGCCAAAAATAATAGGGAATCTAATAAACATGATAATAAAATTTCTGCTTTCATTAAGCTGAAATCCATCCAAAACATCAATGAAACTAAGACAAAATGGATGTATATTAAAGCTTACAATCACAAGTAACTCACAAAAAACAAGCTGCACAGATGTAATGGTGAAATCAAATGTTTGAGTAACAACGCGTATCAGCATAATTGTTAATGGAATAGGTGCAAAACCCATTCGTCTTGATACCTGATCTGAATAATCTGAAAAGGCCTTCTCGTCTCGACTTCGTACAACATCGAAAGCAATTGTTATTGTAAAATCTGAAAATCACATCATCAATGTATTTTTTACCACTTAAAACCTTACATTTAAACCCGAATTAATTTAATCCACTACTAACTTTTTCACTTCATATCTCGATTATTATGAATGCAGATGTGAGATGATCACTATCACGAAGTAATCGAAATATGGAGTGAAAAATTTTGGTTAACTTAGAAATTTACATTAATCAATACCTTGATATACCTCCGCTGGTATTTCGTTGAATTTAGTGATAAAAGCGTGCTTTAACCAATCAACGATTATTTCAGCAACTATCACTAAGGCCTGAAAACTAAAATACATATCTCTCAAAAGTAACAAGATGCCTTCATTCATTGCATAATACAATATAAAAATAACATTTCAAAATTAAGAATAAGAAAAATAGATGTTCATAGATTTCAAAGTGATGATAAATATAATGAAAATAAAAGCGAACAAACAAGATCTGGCAACATTTCGACGAAATGCTCGAATTTCCAATTCACTGCCATCATATTTCGCACAACGACAACAGTTAATAAAGTAAAAATATGAAAGCGTTCACGGACATCACTGGAAATTTAACTTTTTTAAAGTTCTAAAATTAGAAGTGTTGATAAAATACATTTTGTTAATATTTAGTGGATAAATTCGGCTTCTGACTTTAATACCTGTCCTACAAAATTTAATTTATTTTGACCACCAAATATTTTACATAGCTCTATTTAAAAATATAATATTTTCAATCAATTAGCAGAAATAAACCATAAAGGACAAAATATAACAAAATACAAAATCTGAGAACAAAATAACACCTGCAAGACATTTGAAAAAGGTTTGCTTTAGCGAATTTTTTGAAAACTGATCCTTTTAGTTCAACAAAATTATTGGACATCATTATAGCGAGCAATGCCTGCGTATGTGAATTAAAAGCAACATTCAAAGTTGTAGCCTGAAATTTTTGATAAATACTACTGATATGATGAATGGATGTATGGTTATGGCATTAAAGAGGGCTTAAAATAATCTTGTAGAATTGCCTACCTCATGGTTTGCTCATTTATTAATTTAATAACACAAAGATAACAACTCAATATACCTGTAATAATACGAGTATTGTATGCAACCAAGTATAAATGATTGCAATAAACAGATGCACGAACATCCATACAAAATTTGATGACGAATGTGTACTTGACCAAAATAAAGCATCAAAAATATCCTATAATCCATAATTTTGAATGAATTTGAAAGTGTTTAACACTGGCAATGAACTGCAAAATAACAAGCAAAAGACGAAGTAAAAAACAGACCTGACCGAAACTGCTAAACAACTTGTCGGCTACTTCGAGCATATTGTAAAAAATATACAGCTTAATTATACCCTGTCCTCGAACCTGAAATTACGTCTTGGAGGATCCACTGATAATATTTTTCACAATGTCAGATTAACTCATCAAATTCAAAATCGAAAAGACAAAAACTATCAACTCTGTAATGCAAAAGAATAAATCAGTAAATGCATCTAATCAGGGAGACACTATCATAAACTATTCTTTATTTCACTTAAGCAGCTCTTATAATTCAGGAAGAGCTGAAAAACACTGCGCAATATAAGATTTCAAAAAATATAAAAGCAAAACTTCTAAACAATTAAGAATAATTTCATTGAGAAATTTTTGAAAGACGCTTGGAAATATAACCTGGTGATACATTACTGAAGTGTCAATCAGAGTCATGAGACATGAACAAACTATCACAATGAAAATCTTCAAAAAATCACAGGTATTGGATGCGGTCCATTTTCTTGAACATAATCCCAGTCCATATTAAAACAAATTAAAACATTATTCCAATCTACAAATTTTGCAAGCTGTATGTAGTATTGCTCGAATTTGATCTAATATCTAAATTTGACTGCTATAAATCGCTCATGATGAACTCAATGTGTAAAAGAAGATGATACTGAGCTTTAGAAATAATTCAAAAAAAGTCCTACCAATAAACGAACTGGTAGAAATGTAGATAAATGGCAAAAAGCTTCCAAACATTGCAATGTACCATAAAACAAAAATTTTTCTAATTCAATTGGTATTCTCAAAAATGCGCTTATTTTCTTCTGTTTTTCTGCATAACGTAATTCGTCGTTATCAAGTGAATATCCCCTAGAAAAGATCGACGTTAAATTTTGATTATACCAACTTATAACCTCGTAACTTCACCCTTTACATAGTCCCATAAATTCGGCACGTACAAACATTCCCTATCATCTTGTTCTTCCGATGGACATGGTGATATATCCGAACTTTCTTTTCGTACCTCTTCTCTAAATTGATCAATAACCTCTGATTCCTCTAATTCACTGCTCTCATCATCGATATCATCGATACCAACATTTGCCTTCACTTTTCGAAAGCGAACTCCTTCATCGTTACGAAAACTCATTTTCATGTCTGTGTAGATAATGTAACATAACTGCAATAATGAGAATTCAACCATTTATCAATATTTCAACTACTGATTGACTATATTTTGATAATAAATATAAGCTGAAAATTAAGCAATGATCCGAAAAAAAAAAGAAGAATCTCGTTAGATCTTCATCTTTCTCATATGCCATTTGAGATTTAATTTGATAAACGTAGTAAATAAATAAATGAGTCACAAAAGGACGAAAATCGTATGGGAATTGAAATACAAAACTGAAAATACAATCAATGAATACTTAGCAACCATAATAGCCAATACTATTCTATATACGGGACTTAACAGCAGCAGAGATACTAAAGATTTGCTGCAACTTTTCTGTAAAATATAACTAAAAAAAAAAGGAAAAAAAAAGATAAAAAACTAACATAGAGCCCAAAGAATTCGTTCACGACGGCTATCAATTAGGGGAAATTAAACTATAATCAAAATAAAGGAATAGTTTTGTGTGGTCATAATAGATGATACAATCAATCAAAGACCGAAATCATTATCGTTGACATTTTATCACCTATTTTCGAGACAGGAATTTCTCCCATTAATTACAAATTTTCCCACACCCAAGCAACTAATTGTACATATTTTGATTGTAGGCAACTCGAACACAAACCGAGTGCTCCTCACTTTGACTATAAAGTGGTTAATTAGCTTTCTCTTTCTTGCATCTATGACCTTTATCTGGAACTTGTCAGCTAGAATTATTCAAAATCACATTTCGCTCGGACCTGTCGCCTAGGATTGCCCAAAATCACCATTCTGTGGGACTTGTCACCTAAAATTAACGAAAACCACTTCTTTATGGATCCTGTCATCTAGAATTATCCAAAATCACTTTTCTGTGGAATTTGTCACCTAGAATTACCAGAATGTCGTTATATATTTCCTGACACCATGTTAGGCCACCATCGGATAGGGGATTCGGTAAGTGAAGGGTTGTGAAATAGCTAATAACGCAAATTGCGGATTCATTTCGGATGCATCTATTCAAGATGTATGCAAGGACGAAATGACGCATCGCTTTTCTTTTTCAGGAACGCCATAAAATCCAAGCTTTAACAGTCCTGTCGGCATGCTTTAAGCAATCGATTCGAAGTTTGGAATTTTTTTCTTCCATGAGGAATTATAACTTCGGATGTTCAATAAGTTTTCTGAAAAAAAAAAAAAATTTTTTTTCGGAAGTCCTGAAATAGTAATAAACGATTTTTCCAGCAATAATATTGCTCTAGATCAAGCCTACATTCATAGAAAAGAGTGACTGGACAAGTATCCAATGCTGAAAGGAATAAAAAAAAAAGAAAAAAAAAAAGAAAAGAAGAAAGAGAATTAAAACTTACGATTTAAAAAAAAGTAGAAAAGTTAGAATTGATTGTCTTGATGAGTACAACATGTACGAATGAATTTTAAGATTTCTTATTCCAAACTTTATGAGTAATATTATAGTTATACTAAAGAAAACAACATTGAACTTTCATCGAAATACGATGCAAATTTGTAGTCATAATTTTTGGGGCTATACCTATTTATATTTAGAGATGCTTAACAGAATCGAAGTGCTTCAGGTTATATCGCCACCTAAAGATGTAATTCAAATAATAAATTTCTGATTTTCGGCCAGATTACATATGTTTCTTCCCTTGTCTTTTGGCTAAGCATATTGGAAAATTTTAATCTTCTATTTTTATTTCAGAACAGTAATTTTCAGTTTTCTTCCAACTCCGGCTTTTCGATTCTGTAATATTTCGAAATTTAGAAACTTTCAAAGTGCTTTTAATATTGTCATTAATTTCAGTGACTTAATTTTGCAAGCCAGTCAGATAAAAGACAAATTTCACGACGCCACGAATTCTTTGATTTGGCAATCTGATAACTTACGAATGAAGAATAATGTAATAATAATGCAGTTGCCAGCAATGATAACCAGTTCCTGCACTCAGATTTTTTGTGTCAACATCTTTTGATCCGAAAGTTACTCTAAATATTGTTGTCGACAAGTTATTCATAGATAGTAATGTTCAAGAATACAATGAAAACAATACTTTGGAAGAACTTGGGGTAAGCCAAAAGATATCGATGCGAATCAAAAGAAGCGAAAGAGGAAAATAATATAAAAAATCTATAAAATTGGTAATTTATATATTCATGTCATTGGTGACGTATTCTACAGATAGTATCTGTTTAGTATCAAGTAGCTGTCGTTAAGTAACATGATATCGATCCCGAATTGTTCCAATTTAAACATTTGCACATCAACTGTCGGGAATTAAGTGTAAGATTACTATTCTGATGACAATATCATAAAGAACAAAGTTACAGTGATCGAACTGAACCGAATTGCAAGTATTTATAATTTGCATAAAGCAAGTTGCGAAAGACAATTAATTGCTAGAGATTTTATTATTAACATATCATCTCATATCATCTTAACAAATCCTCAATTCTCAATTTTCTCAATTCTCTACAGCGAAGGAAATCGTTTTTAAGAAAAATAAGAAGTATCAAGAAAATATTCCCCATTTCTGGGATAATCACTACCGTGATTTGTGCAATCATATCTGATCTCTTGCTTCACGAATTTAGCAGATATATAATCTTGATTTTGGCTGCTAATGCATGTCTCTTACTTGACACCAGGCTTACAATTTTAAATATCTTGATGTCAGCCTGGCTTGATCAGATTTTAATCAACGGTCCACCATCGAGGAATTAAATTGTCCCAAGAGGAATAGAGGTCGGAGAAATGCGCAGGCTACTATGATCCATTTTTTCGCAATGATAAACTGTCCACTTGCAAAAGGATTATTAACAAATAAATGCTTGAAATAATTAATTACGATCGGTCGTACTGCATTCAAAACGACTAATTGCTATAAGAATTTTCAGATAAGATTTACTCGTTTTATAGAAAATTTTGGTCCAGCAGGACTTCCATAAAGTCTTGAAATCGCCGATATAATCGAGAAGCTGTTCACATTCAACGAGCTTGCATTGACATCTCTTGCTAAGATCAATCTTCCCGATTTTTATCCTTGAAAATTAGTTACTCTTCATAATCAATCCAAATTAATTTGAATAATAAAAAAAAAGTAAGGGTAATGGTCATTTCTAAGTTGTTCAGAACAGCAAGACTCATCAAAGGACTGAATCAAGAATAATTTTACATCAAAGAAAGATTTGTAAGAATCAACCGTTTTTAATAAAAGAATGACCTTTCTGTTTTCAATGAAATATCCTTCACATCAATGGATTTTTGCATAAGCTAGTATGACATTGGTCGCGAATTTCCTTTTTCAAAACGAAAAATTGGAATATGTAACTTTCAAAAATAAGATCGTTTCAAAAACATTGCGATTTCGAGGAATAATGAAATTTGTATAATCTATCAAAATCTTTGTTACGCCAAACTTTACGAATTGAATTGTTTTTTCATCAAAATGAATAAAGAAATAGAGATGATTTTGGGAAAAGTTTTTTTTCCTCCCTATCTTTTCATTCATTTTTATGAGTAATAGTTTAGTAACGGTAATACAACTAAAGAGAAAACAATTCATTTCGTAAAATTTAGCATAACAAAAATTTTGGTCTGAAAGAAATTCATTTATCAGAAAATGTTATCTTTTCTGGCTGATATTGATGTTAGTATTTGGTTGCTGCAATTTTTTCTACTTCATAATTAATCAAAACTTTTTGGTCACCTTGCATCAGATGCTTTTTGGACACTATCGCTTGCCTTGGATGTACGGAATTTTCGATTTTCGATTCAAGGATGTGCCAATCCTCTATGTTGAAATTTTTCCCAATTAACTTTCCATTATTTTAAATCCTGCAAATGCAAACCAGTTTAAATGAATAATGATACCACTCAGTTGGTATTATTATTCATTTAAAAGTTCAACCATTATTGTTAGCACTATTTTTCGAAGATCAAGGAGTACCATAAAATGATTATGACAAACTGGTGATAGCGAACAATGGATGCTGTGTAATCAGAATGAGCAGTACTTCGCTTTTGAGGATAATAAATACAGAATTAGGACGAATAAATTGTTAGCTATTTGATATTATTCATAAGACCGATATACCGATCATTTTACTTAAAGTATACCTAGCATACTGTAGATTATTTTGATTTTGTTGACAAATCATACAGCCACAAATTAGCTTAGTTGAATTTATTGTTTACTAGAAATTATATTCCATTTATTTGTTTACTTTATTTACCTCTCGAACTTAGTATTGGCAGACAGTACCGTTGCATTTTATATTTGTTGTTATGTATTGCGATTTTTAATAATTCATTTTAAAATTCTCAAATTTCTCATTGGAACATGACTTGACAAATATTGATATAACTTTCATCATCATATTTTATTAATTATTTATGTAAACATAATTTTTGAGTTCATCGACTTGAGTTTATGCTCAGTGTTGTTCAATTAAATAGAATAGATTCAATTTATCCGGAATTTTAATGGATCAATCCGGTTCAATACCGTTGAGATCTGCTGAAGTTATCTGGTTCTCATTATATATGAAGCCGATTGAAATATTCGTATTATTATACTAAAAATAGCGGTTGAATAAATTAAATATTATGATTCGTAATTAAAAGGAGAACATCGGCTTTGATTTCATTCAGATTTAACTGGAGCAAAAAATTAATTAAAATGATTAAAGTGAAATTAGCGATATATATATATTATTTCAGGGAAAAAGGAAGAAAGGAATAAAATTTGAAGACATCATAGAATTAGAATATAACTTCGAAAGTCAGTTGTCGAAAGAAAAATTTTTTCCGATCCATTTGTTAAAAAACTAATTTTGCGATGTTCAAAACTAGCTAAAACTTTTAATTTTTGCATTGTTCAACTTAAAAGAAATTCGGAATGATACTTAATTCTGCTCCTCAGCAACATCTTGAGAAGATTCTGTGGTCATTGTATTTTAGCGATAAAAAATCAGCTTATCATGCGAAATATTTTGATGTGAAAGAAATGGTAATAAAACTTTGCAAGTTTTCGTATTGTATGATCCAATTCTCGCAAACATCACTCTCATTTTCTGTTGGATATTTTACTCGGTTAGTCACGGTAGCGAATTACTCAAGATCGGGAAAAGATGCGTTGTGGTACCAATAAAAATAATCTATTTTCAATTTGTCAAACTCTTCTTCTTCGAATAGTGTCTCCTGTGAAATGAATTGTCCAATAATGCTGGCAAGTGACCTGTAAGTGACCTGGCAACTGTTCCACCTTTACTGTCCCTCGTTTTTCTATGTATAACTAACGTGAGAGATAGAAAAAAGCTCTTACCTTCACTTAAAAAAGTTACAAGTGCAGAAGTCAGCAAAAAAAAGCTTTGATGTGGCCGCTATTTTTCTCCTTGTATTTTAAAATGATGCTTATCATGATCGAGTTTCATTTTTTTTTTTTTTTTCGAATAAAAAAATGATTTTTATCAAAATATTATCCAATGACCATTCTTAATTCAAATTTTGATCTTTAAAATTCTAAATTTATTAAATTTTCAAACATTATTTTGTCCCCATGATGAACATTGCTTCCCACAAATATTATTTATGTATATGGCAATTGCATATAGTAAACAAAGAAATCAAAGTTGTTTCGTTATTTTTTGTAACCAAAAAAATAAAGATTAGTAGAGGTTAAAGTGATCTAAGGTCAATAGAAAATGTTACTTGGAATAAATGTCCTTTAGTAATAAATAAGAGAGGAAAAGGATGCTTGCGGGAAATGTTTGTGGTACAACTGATGGTGTTCTGTGTATATTCTTAAGAAAATATCTCAACTCAAGGAAGGTCATGAAGGTCACACTTCTACCGATCAAGATACCGATCTTCTGCAAAACTTCCAATCCTTCCCTCTTTTATTCTCGACTATACTACTCTTCGCAAACTTTGCTCTTCGACCCCACTCTTCGTTTGTGAGTCAAATTTTTTATTTCTTTTCTTCCACTCTTGATCTTCCTCCTTGCAACTTCCATCTACTGTATATGAAATCTGCCCTGCACTCCTTCAGAAACCGGTTCTTCTTTCTGTTCACATGAGTATCGACAACATTATTCCTTTTTGGCATGTTATACAGCATAGGGATGTTCACATTTGTGCGTTTTCAAGCACATTCTGATGATATATAATGTTGCGGTGTCATGAAGTTTGTTCAGAAATTTATGCAAATCAGACGCTCAAGATCCTACTTCCAACAACTTGATGCTGAACCTCGATCTGCTGGCAATCCATCCGCCATTTTCCCAGGTAATTTCAAGTTTTTCAATTGGAACTATCTTCAATTCAAATTATGATTTTAAACATTCCATTATCGATTTCTTCTATTAATTCACATTGGTGCAACGGAAGACTACAGAATCAGCAATAATATTTGACAGATAAGTAATGATGATGTCAGAGCAGAATGTAGGTTGAATGGCGGAGGGACGAAAAATTTTCTTGGACATATGATTTTGCGGGCAAAGGAAGGTTTGATGACATTCATTGGTCGTCACTGAGGATTTTCACAAATTATCTCATCTGTGGAATCTTAGATTTCAGTTTACAAATTTTGTTGGCTTTCATTGGTCATCACTGAGGATACTCATAAATTCTCTCATCTGTGGAATCTGAAATTTGTAAATTGAAATGCTTTGTATAACTCATGGCTTTTTTCTGAAAATTTTTTCTGCTGCATCTTATAAAGCAGCTGATTATTGTAAAATAAAATCACTTTGTTTAAGATTTTTTTTTTTCATTCTTTTATTATTTTTTTGAAAATTTAAGAATATCATTTTGTAGACATAATTTTTTTTTTTCTCTAAAAAGTTCTATAAAATGATCATTACAAATCCTTTTCATTCTCTTTATTCTGCTGAAATTATTATTATTTACACTACTATAATAATTATTATTACTGATCTTATTAATACTGGGAAGTCTTAAATTCAGTGATACAATCATTAACTTTATTTAAAAAATAAATAGAAAATAAAGAAAGGAATTATGAGCACTAATAACTTGAAAATTTTCTTCATTTAAATTTTTTCCTTTTTTTTTTTTCTTTTTTTTAAGGAGGTCCGCCACCATCTTATCGTTCTTCAACGAATGCTGATGATAGCATCACATTCAGTAGTACGGAATCATCCACTGTTGCAGCAACGGCAAAATCTACCAAACGACGTAATTCTTGGACAAATTTAATCGAAAATAATGAAAATTTGTGCAAGAATGATTTATCATATTATACCGAACCACTATGTATATCAACTGCAACAACAACAACAACAAATCATGCCAATATTGTGATGCCTGCATGTATCACATGGACTGAAGGCATTTATCAAACTTGTCAGTCTCTGGAAAAATATAATTTAAATGGACGATATGCGAAACATTTTACACCTTTCTATATATTAAATTCAGCTGGCGATCCAATAGCCATATCCAAATTGGAATTAACTGTAAGTTTTCAGCCTTTTTATTAGACAAACTAGTTGGAACCGGTCACTTGATCTAGCTAGTCCATATGAATAAAAATGTAAATGTTCGTTTGTTCAAAATCTTAAATCTCCGAAAGTTCTTTAACACGCACCTTATCTATATAGAAATACACGTTTGTTCGAATGCAACGTTGTATGAAAATCTCAAATCAATCGATGCAGAACTTGTAATATTGTGTGGAAATGAACAACGAACATTTACATTTTTACTTACATAGATTATTGATATAGTGAAAAACTCTTTCTTGCACATCTATATTTTTCGGTTACTTTCTATAATAAATTAATAAATGAGAATAGTTTGTTCATATATTTACATTAATTACTTACTTCTTTATTCATTTCTTTGCTTAAATTTTTTTTGTCTTATTATATCAGTAATTGTCTTTGATCAGTTCTCTTTTAATGCTCAATCCTATTACTATGGGCATCAAATAAACTTTGCAGAAGCCTAGAATATATGTATATATGCATAAGTCCAGAAAAATGTACTATATGCCTCACGTTTCAAATAGTATCGCTTTTTTTTTTTTTAGCAGTTAACTATCTTTTCGTTCATTTTCATTTTCTTGTTAAGCATACATAAATAGTCTTGCCACAGAAACAGTACACGAAAGTTTATCGAGTACCCTTTTGTTTATTTATTTATTGTCGATATGTACCAACTTATACTTTCCTCCACTTGCACTATCTTTACTCATCATTTCCAAATTTATGAATCTCGAAATTAGCATACTTCTGTAGAACTGCAACTACTTTTGCGATACTTTTGCGCACTAGTAATGTACTCTTCGCATACAGCAGGTTAATTTACTCACTGCACAGTTCAAAGTTTGTGAAGATGAGTTAAGATACCAAAAGAGGAAATTTCTGTTTATGAAGTGCACTTTCAAGAATGATTGCAAATATTTGCATTTCATTTAGAGAGAGAAGAAAAGTGAGAGATCCGAGAGAAAAAGAGACGAAGGAAGCAAAATAAGTTGGCAAATTCTGGAAATAAGGAGAAAAGAAGATTAAAAGAGTTTAAATAACGATGCATCAAAAAATACAGTTTGAGAATTGAGCTGAAAGATGATCTACGTTTAATGATAAATGAATTCTTTCCGTTGTTTTTATTCACTTTTTTTCATATTTAGTTTTTCAATATTAAATAATGATTAATAGAAAAGGAATGAAGCAAAAAAAAAAAAAAAAAAGATGGAAAATGTAAAATGTAAAAATTGTAACGAAATGGTACAAAATGAGATGAGGAAGGGACATACATACCTGTCTATCTGCCTTTTATGGTTGATAAATAAACAGGCAAAAAAAAAGTAGTCGCAAAATGTTATTTCTTAATTTTTTTTTTCAATTCTGCATTTTGTAGTTTACGAAGTTTATTTATTTACTCGAAGAGCATAGGCAAAAAAAAAAAAAACCAATACTACCTGAAAATTTATACATTTATCTACGTCTGTCTCATTTAGTCATCTCATTAAATTATAGTTTTCATATTTTAATGCACTATTTGTAGCATCATTTCTCGTATCCTCAAGTGATACAAAACGGATGAGAATGAAATAATTATATGGCATATATTCATTTATCATCTTATCAGCCTTTCTTATCTGTTCTATTGTTCTCTAATATCGAATTTTCTTCACTTTCTACTTAGCTGAGTGTTCCCATGCTAAATTACTTACTCTTCCCCTTCTTGCAAACGCTAAAATTTAAATCATATGTCTTTTTTAAAATTTATTTCACTATCAATTTTTAATATGGAGAAATCACTTAATGCAATTATTTACTTCACTACTGCTATCCAAATTTTTTGCCGTTTATATTTTGAATTGCAAAATATTCAGAATTCTTCATCTTCGTTTCTCGCCATTTTTCGATTTATCCATAAATTGTTCGAAAGATGAGAGGTAAACTATATTTAAGAATCAAAGTGACAGATAGAAATCTCAGGAATCAAAGGTGGAGTCCTTTTGCGAATCAATGAATGCAATTTTTTAATTTTAATAAAAACTACTTGGAAGGAATATTTGCAAATGGCTATTTTACTGCATTTATCGAAAATTATCCAATAAAAATCAAACCAATCAAATCATTGAATAAAGATTAAGTAGCTATTAAAAATCTTAAAAGTATTGATTAATGTTTTGAATTCTGAACAATATTTTTGTATTATGAAAGACTTCCGAGTCAATTCTCCAACAACATACAATATATTAAGAGTTCAGAGGTGAATGATTAAGTTTATCTCACATGTCCTCTTTTTTTTTTTAATTACATTTTCAGAATTCATTATGTAAATTAAATGGCGGAGGAGAGTTCTCAGCAGGTTTCACGAAACGTGATCGAATGAATGAACTAAAACAGTGCTTTCAAAATCCGAAGAATAAATCTTACGCATTTATCTCATTCCTTTTGATTATTACATGCTGCACTTTAGCCTCCATCTTATTTTTCCACAAAGAGCTTTTTCCGCAAGTAAGTTTTTTTTCTTTTCAGTTTTTGCTTGCAGAAATTTTCCAAGTTTTTCATCGGAGTGAGAAGATAAGGAATGCCAAATAAGCAATTTTCCATCAAATTAACCTTAATATTGTAGTTTGATTCATCCCAAGAAAACTTCTTTGTATATTTTAATCCATAATTAATTAAAACAGTTATCTTTAAACAACACTTATTACAGTTCCGGAATTTATTCTTTCTTTAAGTTTTTCCGGATTATTCATAACGGAAAACAGTAATGCATCACAGGAGAGAATATGTTTATAAATGTTCATTAGAAATTGCAACATCGATTATGGGAATAGCTAGAAGTATCATTTTCATGAGAAAATTGTAAACATTCTTTTAGTGATAAGAATACAAAAGCGACTCATAAAATTGATAATTTATAAATATAGTAAGTATAAATGTTGCAACTATAAGTATTTATAATCAAATGCAATTTATTTATCAGCTAACGTGAATATTTAGCTCTTATCAACAAATTAAGTTCAAAAACTATCGTTAGAAAAAAAGTTCTTCTTAAATGAAGGATCATGTAATGAAAATGATGAAAATAATGTTGAATAAGCTTTCAAGCGATCTTTTTAGTCCGCCTTTAATGTTTATATTACTTCTTAATTAATTTTAATCTTATAATAATTAATCTTCATCCTGTAATAATTATCAGAAAGATGTCAATAAAAGAATGTCATTTGATATTACTTCGATATAATGATCAGATTCCAGAAAAAAGAAACATCTTGTTGCCAAAAATCAGAATTTCATGATGATATTCATAGATTTTCTGATATTTTAAAGCACATTTCCTAAATATTGTCATTCAATCCTAATTTTTAGTTCGAATTCTTTCAAAATTTTTGTCTTTCGGAATTTCATCAAAAGCATTTTTCGTGAATTTTTGAAAATTTCGAAAATAGCATGTAATTTTTATGTGTTATGTTCATGCTAAGTTAAAAAAATTCGTTGAAAAGACTAATTCCTTCCGGTCAAATAAAAGAAAAAATCATCAAATCTTTCAAAAAGCTCTCATAGTATGCCAATTTCAATACCAACTGGTGCATTTTAGAAGATTTATATATATTCCGTGAGACACAGGAACAATAAGATCATACTTTTATTCCATTCTACTATAAGCCTAATTCTATAATGCGAATCGACTCGAGTATCGTGAAGAGGAAGAAGTTGAGATCTAAGCGAAGTGACCTTTGTATTTTTACCGGTGGCTTCTATTATGACGAGATAAGCGCCGTGATTTCTTTGAATAGGAAGCACCTGTTCTTCCTAAAAATTGTTAACAAATATTGACAAAAGTACTCGCAAAAATTAGTGATCAAAACTAACAAAAATTGGTTATAAAATTTTGTATAATAACTCTCCGAATTATTATGTAAAACTTCGAATAGAAATTTTTCAGCAGTCACTGAAGGGTAAGTTTTTTGTTAGAATGATGAATGTCTGCACTGAATTGCAATTTATACAAAGTTTACTATTCTAAACTAGGATTTCACTAATTTACAATGGGATTTTTGTGAATCGAAAGAAGAGTATCTACAAGAACTTACAAAAAACTATTAATATGTGCAAATTGAATCTTATTTTTAAATTCTCTAGCAAGAATCGCGAAAGTTTTCTTGGATACCACCACTCATATTTCGTAATCAGCAAAGAAATTCGACCGTAATCAAAATGTATCACAATGGTCATCAAGTTAGATTCGAGATATTGGGGAATCCTCCGATAAAAAATAATTATATTGCCATATATGATTTTAGAGTGGTGAGTTTTGCTTCCAGAAAATATTTGATTTTTAAATTTTATGAAAGTATAAATATCGTGAAGAAGCAAAGGAATAACTTGTAGCAACGGGAGATGAGCACTTTACAAGTTTTAAAATAATGTAACGGTTGTTACTAGCACTTATCAATAGTCTCTTTTGAGCATTTTCAAACTTAAAATCGATGAAAGTTTGAATGGTGTCGCAAGATTTTAATTCACTGATTTGTGTAATTATTTTATGAAATATCTGACATGTGTGATTACGTGCTCCTTGACGTGATTTGAGCATTTTGATGTGATTTAATTCGTTTGATTCACACTACTCATATAATCTAAAGTATCTTTTTAAAAGATTGGATAAAATTGTCTCAAATCAATTCTTTATTCTTTACTTCTCTGTAATTAATCTTTTATAAGACTTAAAAATGAATAAAAAAAGCTGTGCTAATGTCTACGTAATTTATTAAATGTTTTTTAGTTCAACTGTTAAAAAAAAAGAAATTATAGCAAACTTCACATTTATTCAGTGAAAAAATGGTATTCACTGGCGTTATATCAAATAATGTGTTGAAATTTTTAAAGTAGATTGTTTTTCATCAATTAGTAATCATTCATGAAAAACATTTGAATTTTATAAGAACTTCGAATTAGCTTAACTTAGCAAAATATGGCTTAAATGATCATTAAAAGTTTTGTCTTCATCTTATATTCAAATATTACTAAAATAAGTGAATTACAGAGAAGAATAGCAATAATCGATTCAACTCTGAAGAATAATGGTAAAAATTTGATTTGCTTTATGATGAACATGAATATATCAACGATGCCTGATAGATATGCTCTTGAAATTGGTGCTCAAAATGCTTTCAAGGTTTATTTCTTATTTTGTTTTAATTCAGTTGATTTAAAATTCAAATTAATGATTTTTCATCACCCAACTGCATAAATCAATAAATCAGTCGAATAAATTTTCAATCAAGCAGATGCAAAAATAGACAATTTTCAATTGTCAAACATTATTCAAGTGATTTAGTATTATTTTAAAGCGTACGGAACAAATCCATGGATGGGAGGAAGCATGGAATTTCTTGCCTACTTCATATTTCGGCAATTCATCAACACTTTTTGATCCACCTATTTCCGAATGTGATGGTGCTCGATGGATTTTACTGAATTATACCAAATCCGATCAGAAAGGTGCATTTTTGACTTTAGAAATTCTGCATCATAACATATATACTTATGTCTGAACAATTAATTTTTTGGGTCCCAAAAATATGTAAAATTGGTAAGTTTTGAGACTCTTTTTGTAAAATGCAGACTTAAGTCTCATGTATTTAATGAATGCAGTGGAAGCCACAATTTGAGAATTTTGAAGGTATTACCTTGGAATCTGGAAATCCAGTTTGCAAAATCGTTTGATTCAGGACAAAAATGCAGCGATTGTTATGATTTCTGTTTACCGGAACTCGGAATTGAAAGGGATTATTTGAGAGCGGAAACATTTTTAAATATTATACGTCGTAACTGCTTTTACCTTTTCGTACCGGAATGGCGCTCCTTTGCAGCCGCATATAGTGGTAAACAGAATCAAAATAATTTCGAACAATTTTATTATCAAGGTTGGCCAGACTACGAAAAATTTACTGAATTCATTTAAAATAGCCGATTTTTTTTCCGGATCAAATTAGATAATTAGATTATAAGCTTACCATAATCTCTTTCTCTCTACACATATATGGATATGTTTCCAAGCGTTTCCTCTCATTTTTGTATTTCCCTTAGTTAAGTTTCTGATCCTTAATTTTAAATCCAATTAATTAAATTCTTAAAATTCTGGTAAATTTTTTAAAATATCCTATCAACCAAATTTTGCAGGCTTAGGTCGTACAAACAATGGTAATAATAGTGGTAATTACGGGAATCATTTTAATGAGATACAAAATGTTATTGATGGAATTGCACATCCGATCACATCAGATCAATATCGAAATTTCGAATCGAAATGGATTTCCTTGCAAAAAATACCGC
Organism: Onchocerca volvulus; assembly: GCA_000499405.2. Classification (NCBI taxonomy): domain Eukaryota; kingdom Metazoa; phylum Nematoda; class Chromadorea; order Rhabditida; family Onchocercidae; genus Onchocerca; species Onchocerca volvulus. The sequence goes on along the minus strand of HG738138.1, from coordinate 21,936,647 downwards.
GTTAGCTTCATCTACCCATTTTGATTTACATTCAATAAATATATTATTGCTGTAATCATCGCTTCAGCAGCTCAATAGCATGTTCAAGTAAAGGTGTACAAGAATTGATGGATTAAGTAGTGTAACATATTACTAATAAAATGTCTTCTTCAATATCGAAATTTGCGATTCGCAAAGAGACAAGGAATCGTGTAAAAATCCAAGTAACAATGTTTGAAATGCATTGCTAAAATCGAGTAATTAGCTGAAATTGCCTGTACAAGCTATATAAAATTAATTATTGAATATTTCAAGAATTTTTATATTTTCAGAGCAAATTTCAAATCCAACAAACCAAGCGATGGATCAAATGAGTAGTAATATAGCATCAAATGCACAGAATTCTCCATCAAATGCTGCTCAAAGTATTTTTGAAAATAGAAATTATCAACAACAGAATGCAGAAGATAGTTATACTGGGAATATGCCATCAACTATTCATAGTAATTTCAATTTGAATAATAAGAATAACGATTTTAACAATGATCAGATTAGAAATGGATTTGAAAATGCTAAGAGCGATCTTTCGAACAATAATGATCGAATGAAACCGCTGCTACTAATGCCACCACCAAGTTATCCAATACAAGTCAAGCAATCTTTGGATCATGCAAACTCTCATACCTATCAAAATTTTGGAGGTGGAAGTGTACGACAACAAAATGCTGCTTTCGAAAACATCAATAATATTGGACAGTTTGCTTTGCCGACTAAATATAACGGGCAGCCAAATAGTCTCAGTGGGCAGCTGTCCAGTGGTCAAATGTCTGACGGCCTATCAAATAGAATGGTTAGCTTAATTTTTATTTAAATAACTGAATGATTATGAACAAAAATAAACCACAATTTAAATTTTATGTGATAAAAAAAGAATATAAAAGAAGATTTTGTTAAAGGTAAACAACAAGTTTGTGTTTAAAAATCAAGCATTTTTTCTGAAATATTTTTTAGCATTCAGAGTTATTTGTATATGATATTATGATGAAAATGACATTAGGGAAATTAAATTGCAAATTTAAATTTTGCTTAAATTTGAAAATATAGATTAAAATTTTTGATAATAATTTGTTTTCGCTTCTTATTTCCAAATTTTTGTTTTCTGAACAATTCCATAGTTTTTTAGTCATTTTCAGAACATCGATAGTAAAGATAGTCAATCAAAAAGTATTTACGATCAATCGATCATGAACATGTCGTCATATGGTGAAAGCATTTCCAAACAATCGAATTATTACACTTCGCAACCTGGAATTGACATCTATATGCAGCAAGCGGCAGCAAATCCCAGGCGAAATGATCAAGTAAACTTTTCTTTCGAGAATTTTGTTAAATCTTTCTAGGAAATTTTGACTTCATTCGCTTCATCATTGTTAGCAATATTAGATTTACTAATATTATAGGATATCGCAACCTAAAGATGGAGAAAAAAGAAAAAACAGCAAGAAAAATAAATCAGATAATTTTTTTATCTGTCATCAATTTTCCGGATTCTTTTTATTCTTATTGTCAAACGGATAAAGAAAAAATGAAAATGTAATTATCTTCGATTGGAACTACGCAAGTTCATTTCTAGATAACATTCAAAATGAATGAGCTTTTGCCTTGCAACAATTATTTGATAGGAAAGAAAAAGGAAAGCAGAGCATGGAAATAACAAAAATTATGCTTCCATCCAGAATCTAGAAATGAACTTGCGTGAAATTTAATCGCTCTCAACCCAACGGTACATAAAAATCAAGAAAAAATCCTCATGAATCATTATTGCTTCCATGCTAGAATTTCTGCATACTGTAAATGAGTAGTTCATATCCATAAATTAGGAAGTTTTTCATTCCCATAACCATAACATTATTAAAATAATGAGTACAGCACTCAATGAAGTTTTCATTAAAAAGTTTTTTGTCCACAAATAAATTGAGATAACTGTAATAACAAGTTTCTTCTAAATAATTTTTGTTTATTGTAATAAAAGCAGCACTGAAATTATAATTTATGCTAGTCCTACGACCTTCCAGTAAATGACTTCGATCTGAGTTTGGTTAGATAAATTTCGAACTTAAAACCTATATTAATTGCTTAATCATTATTTTCTCCTCAGGATAATGGTTCAGGAATTCAGCAGTCAGCCAATGATCAAGGATGGATTACTGTTGGTTAGCAAAACCTAAATTAATATCAAGATCGCTTTTCAATAATTGTTGTCATTTCCTTAATCAGCTAATTTCTTTGTACTTTTGAAGAACGAAGAAAAAACTCAGTAGAACATAAAAATGAAATAAAATTTTTAATACTTTAAAATGTGCTGAGTCAAATGGAATATAAGACTAAATAAAAATAGATTCAAAAATAGTTTGAATTAAAGGAAAAATTCAGGTAAGATTGCTCTTCCAGGGAAAAAAAAATCTCGAACTCCAACACGACCAACTTACTTATCAAGTTTATGAAACCCTCTCCAGCTGCTATTACCGAATCTGTTCTTATTTTGTCTCATACCTTATTTTCATTTAATATTTGTATATAATGATGACGATGACACGCTCATAATTTCTGATCAATAGTTTAATAGTTCGACATTGTTCGTTCATGAAAACATGAACGATGCTGTTTTTTATTGTACCTTTTTTCTGTGAATCGCCCATTCTAGTTTATGCTCAAATGCAAATCAGAAATTAAAATTGTGTCTTTCGAAATTTTGCTTACTGCAACACAATATTCACATTCTACTGTTTTTTTTTCTTTTTTTTTTTTTTTTTTTTTTACAAAGTTTATTTTCTCATAGCAAATTTTTTAACTCATTTACCCATAGTCTTGAAAAATTATAAAGACAATTTACAGTTATGAAAGTTACGAAAAATACAGCAAGATATACAATATATATCTATATGAAAAAATTAGTAGCTTGGCGGTAAAACTCTCAAGTTTTGAGGTTAAATAACACAAATAAGATTAAAACACACTCCTGTTTCATAAGTGAGCATGTTGAACTATTTGTAAACAGAGCTCACTAAGCATTTATTAATGTCATGTAGAGATGCTCTATTGAGGACTTTTCTCTCACTTAAAACTTGCTTTTCTGTCAAATGTCGGCAATCCACCATTGACGCTATTATGAAAATACCGAAAAAATATTATACAACACAATGAGGAACAACAGCACAACAAGGTATTTACAATTCTGTATGAACAATTTTTGTTTCCAAATAATTCTCCAATTTCCTAAGTTTGCGTCCTAAACGTTTATTTTCTTCCTCGAAACTACTAACATCTTCATCGAATACATTGAATTTACCTAACTTTTCCTGCTCTTTCTTCGTTATTTTAAGTTCTTCATCGTGATATTTCATCTTCTCAAGACGTTTATCAAAATGATTCAGTTCTACTCGTATTGATTCCAGTTCTGAAGCGGTGAAGTTTGAATTCTGTACTGCCTAAATTAAACAAATATTATTTAATGGACTGGCAAAATTCTTATAACAATGAAACCTTCAATTTAAAAAAGAAAAGAATCGCAGGTCATCTGTCCTTGTTTCTCATAATTTGTTTCGACTTACAAGAACATCTTAGAAATGACTTTCTGCTCATGTCTTTTTCGCTGCTACGGCATGAAAAAAGTTTAAAACATAAGTGAAGAAAAGTAATAAAACATAAAATAAAACTTGCGGTCTCAAAATATGCCATCTTTTCTGGAATAAAAGCCGATATCGACTACAATCCTGACCAGTAATTATAAAAATTGGAAAAGTCAAAGTATGAAAACAAGTAAATGCCAACCAAATGCCACAAATTCTCCACTTTTTCATTGTTGAACATTTTCTGCGACATTTGCACAACTTTCTGATGCAATTTTTCATACGAATCCATAATATTGCTATGATGTACTTTCAGTTCACGATTTAACCTATCGTTCGTTTCGAAAGAATTTTCAATTAAAACATTGTCACTGAATTCATTGAACTGTTGCACTTTCTGTTCATAATGCTTTATCTTTTGTTCATGATCTTTCAAATCCTTGTAAAGGACTGTAAAAATTTATTTACATATATTATAAATTTAAGTGATTAATCTACTGCAAACCAGCTAAAATTTCTAATCCCATTACTTCGGAAATATTCTCCAGGATGATGTATATATACATGTATACAAATAAATACCTACACACATACACATACACACACACACACACACACACACACACACACACACACACACACACACACACACACACACACACACACACACAGCATACACAAGAAATTTTACTTTTCAGTGAAGTTTTAGAAAAACCCGAATTCTGCGCAGCATGCCAAAGTTTTTCCAGTTTTGGATCATTAAATTTTTCTAAAGGAAGAACTCTATTCTCTTCTTTCATTTCTTCTTCGTTCCGCCATTTATATTTCTGAAACTAAAATTTTTTCAAATTTTTTTTTGCATCAGTTCACGAAATTTTAAATTTAGGCTTTACGATCAACAAAAGTGATTCCGTTTCTGTCTCAGCATCTTCATAAAAGACAAAAGAAATCCAACGGCAACTGTAGATAAGCAAAAATTATGCACGATATATACTTTAAGAGTGTGTATATCTTTAAGCGAAATACTTTTAGATCATCTATATACCTTCATATAAGCATTCACTGCTGATTCCAAACCATATTTCTCAAGGAGTTGTGTAAGCTTATTGTCCACTTCTTCGAGTACTAACTTCTCATTTTTTGCACTTGTTGCTTTCGCAGACAAATAAAGCAAATCGAATTTGTCCAATTCATTCTGAAAATGGACCGAAAGAATGAAGGGAAAAAAAAAAAACAAGATAATTTAACCTTCACAAAGCAGAAAAAATCCCAGTTTTGATTCTGTCGATGCTAGAAGTTCCTCGTCTTTTAACATCTTACAGATTCATAGCTTACCTTCAAACGTTTGATCGTTGATTTATCGCTAAGATGATGTATAGCTTTAGACCAAATAAAATTCAATTTGTTGATGCGAAATGATACATCCATCCATGTGCTCGGATCTGCTCCCAAAGATAAATGCATTCCAATTAATATCACCAATGTCAATATTATCTTTACTGATATCATTTTGCAAAAGATTTGTTCCATCCTCATACAAATTATGACAGTGACATCTTAGTGCTTTAAAATAAAGAACTTTATAGGTTATCAACAAGTTGCGCTTTAAGACAGAATTAATTAGCTCAATATTAATTGGTTCAACAATTAAATTAATTCTTAACGAACATCCCAACACATTCCCCAGCTTAATGTGACAAAAAAAGGCATTTAAATTGTTGACAGAATTGAAAAACCACAGTAATGAAAAAGTAAAACAACATCGTATAACAAAATGCTCCAACCTGCACACTGCCAAACCACATATTCCACTCGTTCTAAAGAAACTTTTGCGAAACTGGCTACAGATCACGGCCCGTGAAGTAGGATACTTCAGAGAAACCGGCTCATGTGATCAGTACCCATTCTGTTTTTTCGGGGAAGAGGGGGGAGTTGATTTATCTGTATCTAATCAATGATGACACTTGTCTGGTAGCTTGTGAAAGAAGGACATCAGATAACTTCCTCGAGGTGACAACTTAACTCCAAAGGAGAAAATAGCCACCAGTTAGTTTTTTAAAAATTGAATAAATTTAAAGAAAACATTTTAATTTGATAGCTCTCAGTATGTTTATTTATACAGTATTAAGATCCGTGTCATCATAATTAGTACCTCAAATCCAGAATGACCATAGCACAAACACCTTTGAATGCTCTCTCAATGATTTATTTACTTTTTATCTGAATTTCTTTTTTTTTTCTTTATTTTGATTGATTATTTAATCGCTGCATTCTTCGCTGCGTTTGTTTCCTTGCATATAGAGAGCGTGCATATGAAAAGCTGTAGCATATCGATCGGTTACTTTTATTATTTTTTGATTATAGTAATGTATTTTTATATCAAATAACAAAATACAAATTTATGAAAAATCTGAATTTAAATGAGACTATATCTGAATTGAAATTAATAAAAGGTTTAAAATTTATATAGACTTGTCTGGATCAGTCCCAGTTTCCACCGCCATGATGATGATTATGAAAATGCTCATTACTGGAATCTTTCCATCCATTTTCATGATCGCTGTTGCCCCATTCCTTGACAGCTTGTTTCCAGACACCGTGATTATGGTCATATCCATCATTGTCTTTACCATGTGCGATCTTGTCCCAAACAGAATGCGCTAAGCCGTGATCAGCACCTGCATGTTCGTAACCTTTCTTAAAGCCGCCATGATTAGCATCTTTTACGTGGGCTTCTTTTTTTGCTTCATGATCATAACCTAAACGACACTTTCAATTTGAAATTAAAGTTTAAATTTTTTTTCATTTTTAAAATTAACGAATCTGTTGAAAATATTTCAATTATAAACAGAAAATGCACCTTTACCGTAAGCAGGTTGTTTAATCTGAGTTCAGTTTTTAAAATAAGATTAACTTTTTGAATATAAAAATTTCAAACTGAAGTTTTAAGTGTCGCTATAGTTTTATAATTAACCGAATACTTACCATTGGTTCCCCAATATCCTTTGGAGTAAAATCCATCTGGCCCTGATCCTTGCGTAAAGTATGAATATTTTTTGTGTCCTTCGGCTCCTTAAATGAGGGAGAGGATGTTTATGGAGAATTTTTGAAGTTTGAAATCTTACATAGCCATGTAGGATCTCAACAATAATACTTTCAGTCCATTGTTTAAGATGAAAATCCACAACTAATTTCAAGATTTAAACATTTTCCTCACCAGCAAGTGCATGTTCTCCAGCTTCCAATGCATCAGCAATACGTTCATCGGCAATATGTTTCGCAAATTCGGAAAATCCATCTGCAGCACCCTTACTGCCATATGCAAAACCGGCATGATTTCTGTCATTATAATTGTGTCCTTTATCGATGTACTTATTTGCGCCAGCTTTTCCACCTTTTGATGCGCTGAAACCGCCCCAAGCAGCGCCATCTTTATTCCAATGCTGTCCTAAACATTCGACAAATTTTTGAAATTTCATGAATTCAATTTTAAAAGAAGACTCGGAAGTCCATTTGATATGTACGGTTGCTACATAATGCACATACACATTACTAGTGAGATTAAAGTTGAATGGAGATGAAAATAAATTGAAATAGTAGGCACTGAATCTGCTAGCAGTCCATAGTTCAAGTTAATTAGTATCTTTTCCAAATTATATCATATCCTATTCAAGTTAAATACTCAACCTATTCATTTTATTCAACTAGTGTAGGAAAAAAATTGTCGGGAGACCTACCAACTTTCCAATCACGAATAGGTTCATGATGAATCCATTCGGAGCATAATGCATACTGTAGTAGAATGGAGCATAAAGCGAAAGTGATCAAATCAAACATTTTCGTTTCTTTTGAGGGAACGGGAACTTTTTCAGAGGAAAAAATACTTGAGAGAAGAGGAGAAGGGAAGCTTTCGGATAGTGCTGGATGCTTGCTCAGATGTCGCCACTTAATTTATAGCCGTTTGAGAAAGAAGGTCAATGTAATTTTCCAGAGAGACGAATTCCGGCCAGTTTTATACATTTCTTCCCCGCCAAACTATAATTATTTGTAGAGGCGATACTTCAATCCAATATTTAGATAATGCTTCATCGTCCCTATCTTTATTTCTGCTTCTGCACTGAAGACAAGTTTTACGTGTAATTGATGAGGGGCTGCAATGATTCGCACTTTTTTACGAGAAAAAAATAAGAATCTTTTATTATTGTCATTAAGCAAAAAATAGAGCAATAAACGCAGAAAAAAGAAAAAAACAGTTATTTGATGAAATAAACGAACAGTCGAAAGATCCTGCTAAATGTTTAAATTTGCCAAAGAAGTTCCGTTTGTAGAAGGATTTTACAAGATCTTAAGGATTTTATTGTTTTGCTAATTAATAAAAATAAAAGCATTTCTTGAAACCACTAGTCGAAGCCGTTAAATGTAGGTGAGGGAATGGCGAAATGATTTTTCCTTGCATAAATTTAATATCCGTTATGCTGAAAAAAAGTTTTATGTTTGCGTTCTATGAGTGATAGTGAAGTTAAATATTTCAAAATTTAAGAAATGTCGTTTGTAAAATCGATACTGATGTTACAGTGGTTTTTAATGTTTCTCCAAGTGAACTAAGTTAAGATTTAATCTTTCAGTATACTGATAAACAAGATAAAATGCATTTTTTAATTGGCACTCCCACAGCTGGGTCAAAATTCCATATAAATCATTAGACATCTATAAGTGGATTTCAATTAGAGTTCAGTTTGAGTAACTATTTACGCATTGTAAATTTGACCAACGCCCTTAACATTTCAAAGGATTAGCATAATTACAATGCATCAACATATTTTTGCAGAATAAATATGAATAATAGTAAAAGAAATAAAAGGTAATGCAGAAGAAAAAACGAGATCAAATAGATGAGAATCAGTTAGAGAATAAAATATTAAAATGTGCAACATCGAAAAAGAACATGCAATTGCAAAAACAATTCCTGAAGTAAACGAAAATTCAGAAGATAAGAACTGATTGTTGATCAAAGTCAGAAATCATGATACCATCATCCAGTATAGCAATAGTGAGTAATGAAAAGAATGATGCTAAAGAAGAACTAAAATGCCACATATCGTGATAATCATAATAATTGAACACTATGCACTCTTCAGTGATAGCTCGATTCTGTGCTGCTGTAAGCTGAATTTCGGATGTATTAAAAGTTTAATAAAATTATTACAAAATTAGAAAAGCTCCGTGAAGAAATATTAAAAAATGAAGAATATTAGATAACGGTTTTTCTTTTTAAATTTCCTGATAAAACCTTTTCAGACGGCTGCAAATATACATGACAAGTACAATTATACCGGTAGTGATTTAATCATTCTAAGTTTCAATTCAATTCTTTTCCCTTAAATTCCCTTTTTTTTGTTATGATTTTCGATAGCTCCAAACATTATTAACAAAACACATAAGATTAACATCAGTGAAATACAATTGAATATTCACTTACTGTCCAATCAATCTTGCCATAATTGAAGAAATAAAAAGCAACAATCCAAAGCACAAATGAAGCAATTGCATAAATAAAAACATGTGTGAGGATTGTTTCACCATCAATAATCTAGAATAATGCCATATGGCAATTAACTGGGAACAAGCAATGAGTTAATAATATAAAATTTTGAATAATAATATTGATGGATAATAGTAAAGTCAGCAGAAGATGCCCACTGTTTTGGCCAGAATAACTTGCTAGATAAAGAGATAGTGAACTTGATGATCGTTTTCACATACAAGAGATGTAGCAAAATTAGTGACTAACAAGTTATTTCCAATTATCACTAGAATTAGTTTTTCTCTTACGTGCAGAAATTTAACTTATCAATCAATAACCAAGTTTTTTTTTTCCATTGTGCAGGTCTTTTAATCTCTCGTTTCCAAAAGGCATCTGTGCAATTGGCAATTTGTAGTTTTATTATTCTAGCTACTCAGAAATTTAGAATACTGAAAATTTACAATCTTGCTAGCAATGGAAGAATAACTCCATTTCCATCTTTCTGGAAAAAGAGATTAGGCTTTTTTTAAATCCATATATATTTTATTAGTAGTTACACATCTAATTTTCTTTTTCATAACTGTGCATTTTATCCATCGAACTCGATAAACTTTATTCCATAATTTTGGAAGCGTACGGTAAATCATTTGTTCCATAGTGAATACAAGCGTAGTTTTTTTTTTTTTTTTTTTTTTTTTAGCATTTTCCAAATTACATAAATTTAAGATCTGTCATTAGTTAATTCTAAGAAGCCGCAAAATAGCTATGTGTAACGGATCACTCGATTTTTTTTTTACTTATCAAAATTAAGGAAGATTGGAACAGAACTAGAAGAGATTGAGCTTTTCTTTATTATTACCTTTACAAGATAATTCTTTCTTGTTTTTTAACCAAAAATGAATGCATGATCAAAAAGATAATAAGAAGACTAAATTAAGAGCTGCAGGAATTTCGAAAAGCCTGATCGCAATATGTTTTAAAAGCTTTTTAGTAAAATAGGATAAAAATCATAACCACTAATAAAAGATGCAGTTCGTATAATTGACAAAAAGTTCTTGATAATTCATGATGCCGAAAGGATAACATTCATAAATGAACAGATCCATAAGAAAATGATGTAAATTCCATATTTCTCTTTAATTTTGGAAGAATATTTAAGTTAAAAGTCTGTCAAATTCCACAGGAAAAATTCAGGAAGCAGTAAGGAATAATTATTAAAGGGGAAGTTAAAAATTCAAATCTTACCTTGCAGAAAACGTAGTAAATAAAGTAGCCAGTAGTATTAAGCATTATTATATAAAGTGTGATGTATGTTGTTCGCAATAGACCTGTTTCAAATAATAATCCTAATGCAATATTGCATGCAGTAATGCAAGCCAGCAATATCCTGCAAAAAAAACTCTTACAAGTCACAAGGATATTTGATGATTTAGTGCAAGATCGCCAGAGTGGCAAAGTTATATTCTATAGTAAAATAGAAAAAATTCCAGATGAGAATTATCTAACCATTCTATTCAATTCAAGTTTGCAGTGATTATATATTAAAAAAGAAAAAAAAAATCAATTTGATGTTGCTATAACAGGTGTGTATTCCTGATCTGTGGAAGTGGTTTAAAAATAAATAATTAACAAATAAGTGCATTAGTAATGAACAGACTTACTTTTTCAACTTCAAACTTCTGTCTCTTTCATTTCCTGTGAGCAGTTGCCAACAATATTCTAACCATTCCGTCCAGTCTCTAGTTTGAATAGATTCTAAAAGTAAATTATAATTCGATTGAAAAAAGTCGAAGTTGAAAAAAACAAGTTATATAATACAAAACAGTGTGTCAGCCAAGTTTGTTACTTTAAAAACCAATAAAAATTACCAACAGATGATTGGCTACCGAACAATAAATGATACTGAAAAATGATAAGCAAAAGCAATCCTGAGGAAAGAATAATCCCCAGCAAATAGAATTTATCTTTTAGAGCCTGAAATAACTAGTGAAATACAATGACATGTGAAATTACAATGAAATAATACTTTTTTATCCAATCACTTATTTTTCTGCAACATGAAGGAATCATTAATTCTTTCATAAAGTGAGGCTACGATTCTGCGTCTTTTTCAATAAGCAATAATTTTGCTTTGAAAGGTAAACAGTATTTATTTAAGCAAATTATACAACAGATGTGATTAAGCACAGAGATATTTTTGGCCTAAACAAATTAAGACTGAAATAGTGGAGCCCTACCAGTGTCTAACTTTAAACAATGTAACAAAAGAAAATAAAACAGACAAAGCAAAACAAAAATTTCCAGAATACTGAATTCTCATGATTCTATTAGTTGTGAACACTTAGTATCTTAAAAATACTACAACTTACATTGCCAGCGAAATGAAAGGAAATGGCAAATATAATTGACTGGAAGATTCCACTTAGTGAGATACCTCCACGACGAACAAAATAGAATCGTACCATTAAAAGAATTAATGCTACTTCGACAAATAAGGTATCTTAAAATTACTTTGTCTTCAGGAATGACTAATTACATGAGTTTTTAATGAAATATTTTTTTCTAAACAGTTTTCGACTTCCAATTAGAAATTTAAAAAGCCGTCAAAGCAACTTCATCACTTACATCAGATAATTCAAAAATATCAAGAAAATGTTCTAAAAGAACTCCCTGTAAACCGAATAGCAATAGTTGAATTAGAATAAAACAAAATCAAAACATAAGGAGAAATTACCGATGTGAAAAATTTGGGGATTTGGGCAAATATGATAGAAAGCACTGGCAAAAGACTCCAAACACATCATCAGACCAACATTAAAAAAAACGTGTGGACAAAAATTATAACCAGTACAGCGATGATACTTCCAATATTTATAACTGTAGAGAAATTTTGATATTTACACGATCATTTTTGATAAATATAGTCGATTCATTCATCAACACTTAGTCGATAGATAAATTGAACGCAGTAATTTGAAGCATGAGATTATGAAACTTGCCAATTATCAATGTGTAATCATTATGTTAACAAGTGGTCATCTTAATATCTAGAAAAGTTATTTCTGCTTTGGATCTGCTTCCATTCCTTGTATCAATTTATCAGATCTGTTAACTGGAGATATAAAGAAATGAGAGATATGCTGGAAGAAAATGTAAACAAGTTAAACTGCAATTTAGATGTTTTTTATATGTTGATTTCGAGATCAAATTTCAATAATAGAAGAAATAGATATATGCACACCTACCGACGGCTGATTAAAATGATGAAAATAAAACCGAGTGAAAAATATCCAATATTACTGTACATATGGTTAAATGTGTGAAACGGTCCTAATCTAACTGAGCATTCCATATTGTAATGACAGACATCCAAATGATCGTTCATCAATGATAACTGATCCTGAAATCTGATTTCTGAATTTAAATAAACATATTTGGATAAAACTTATAAGCAGAACTTGTTGTTAATTAGATAAACAACAAGATTATTTATGTAATGAATTTCACGATATTTCTTAATATTTGATTGAAGATTTAACAAATATATTCGATAAAAGTCTTTGTGATTAATACGATGCAAGTTATTTGAAGACGGATGGTTTGTAACATAGACTTACCAAAAATAATGTATAAAAACATTGGAGAACAATTAAGGACGAAGCAAAATAAGGCACAAAGACATTCCAGTTCAACTGTAATACATTGCAAATTATTGTGAATGTTAATAATAGGATGGGAAGGAATTTGAATTTTATTATTAACTAAAAAACAAATAAAGTACTATATTTTAATTTATTTTAAACGAAAGTAAATTAATTTATCTTTGATTATCCGTCCTCTTGATATCTATTTCTTCTCCAACAGCCACAGCACAAGTATTTACAAAAACTTTATATGATCAATTAAAAAATATTTTGATCTTATTAAAAATTCACTTCAAAAGTTCGCGTGATTATATTAATACCGTTGTTGACGGAACGTTGTTCGGTAGTCCTCAACAACGCAGTGTCTGTAACTTGTCGGTTGTTTACTCTGTGTCTTTTCTTGAAAAGATAAAATACTGTCAAAATTGTCAAATTTAATCATTAAATTTGTCAATACAATTAAAAAGTTTCATTGCGTTCATTTGAAAATAATAAAATTTAATAAATAGTTAAAAACATAACCTTTCACAAGTTGCTGCTCATCTTCGTCCATTTGAATATGCACAAGAGTATTAAATGAATCATCTATAGGTGCTAATTCCTAGAAAACTCCTTATAAAACAAATTTAATTACTGCAGCAAAACATTCCAAAGCAGTCTCTATAGAAATCACCTAGATGATAATACAATTTTTTGATTTCTAATCACTTATCAACTTTATTTGGTAACACATATAACTTGTGGTTAGAGAAAGTATTCTGCTGTAATGTCTGATGAAAGTTGAACACAAATTTAACTTGATGTGTAGAACTTGGAAATGTTTCTGAACAGCTTTCATCTGATAGAACGATCAGCGGCATATCAGTTCTTCCTTGACTAAAAAAAATCTCTCAATAATCATTCTTCCTTTCAGTTAAAATGAATTCATACATGCAAAAGCTACATATAAGAACTAAATTCAATCAGAAATATTTTATTAGACCAAAATCAAAAGCAGTTGCAAAATTTACTTGTTTTGAAGTTCCCACAAGATTGCACTACAATGTACGATGTTAGTGTTACGAAAAAAAAAGTACTGATTGCACTCTTGCATAATATATTTACCCGTCACGAAGACGAGGCATAAGTTGATCGCTTGCAAGGAAGATAATGGCTAACGTCAAATAAACCATCGATATTATTATTAAGGGATATAATGAAGTTGATTCTAGACCACTAAACAGGATATCGAATTTCTTCTTGCGATTGTATTCTCCTAAATTCTTCAAAAATTTCAAGTAATTGAATAGACTGTATTAAGACCCTATTTTGAGTTAGACTCAAATTTGAAATTTATGTTCAATTTTATAAAGATTGTCTAAGTTTGTAGCAGTCTCTTCTCCCATAAATATAGAAAATTATATTTCAATAACCTAAGTAATCATTAATATTAAAATAATTGCGGAAATATTTCTGCATGCAATAATTGCAAAAACTGCGAGTGTAGATTATTCCTATTGCTTTACAATGGATCGCTAGCATTTACATTTTCCAATACCCCGCATTTTCAAGCGCAGAATGCAAACGTACGAGCAGGAGCAAATGGATTGCACATACGGTCATCATTCATCATCATTATGAAAATATCAAATGGTGAATTTGCCAGTAATATAATTGATGCTTTTCGAGTGAATGTTACACGCACGGAAGAGTTTAGAGCAAGCATCGTCGAATGCAGGAATGCAGTCTATAAATGAACTAGAATAAGTAAATTTATATCCAACGATTGAAGTACAACGAAACAATCAAGAAAACACTGTTCTATGATGACCAATTAAAACTGAATGGTTCAAATTCTTAGCATTATAATCAGTAGTTAAAGATTTACAAATATGCTTTAGACTTTTTCAGATGGTCTTGAAGACATAACTTCCTTTTACTATTCACCAAAATCTACATGAAATTCATAAATTAAACGTACAAATCGAAAAATATAAAATTCATCTTACCGAACAGTTCTGGATCACCATAAAAGCACAGAAATCATCATCACTTCTCACTGTTATTTTAAGCAATCGGACAGAAACATCAGGAATGTTAACTCTGAAAGCGATTGGTATCACTGCTGAGACCTTTTGATTCGAAAGAGCACGACTGAATTCTGGTGCACGAAGACTACAATAATAAAGAAATTAAATGGTTGCGAAAAAATTGGATTATCTTTTATTGAAAAATCCATTTTCTTTGCGAAAAAATTTTATTATGCAAAGAAAAGTGCGAAATCCTTTTGTTCAACTGTGAAGTACACAAAAATTTCATTTATACGATTTGAATGCATATATTGTGGATCTGAGTGATCATGTGATCTGCTAGATAATTATTTGTCGCAAATTTGAAGACTTAATTTTTAAAATCGATTGATCTAATAACTTCTGATAAGAAACAAAAAAAAAAAAAAGGAAAAAAATAGCAAAACAGAAAAAATCCAAAAAATGAAAAGTAATATACACGACACTGTATTGAGATCGATCATAAATTTTGACAGAGATGTGATAAATTAAAACATCATCAGAATTTGCTGTCACCAAAATGACCAAACAAACAGATCTATTGTCAAAAGATGATTTTACAGTTTCCATATCCAGACCAGATAACAGCACGCCGTTTTCCATTTCACCACTTCTGCAAAAATCAAAAATTTCTCACAAGAATCTATAAAAAATCTGAATATTAAGTATTATCAACAATAATTTTGCTTCAATTAAATAGTTGAAATTTCATCTACTCTATGAACTGTCCTCAAGATATTCTTTTCGTCTTCTCTTAAGATATAGCAATCTTTTCTTCCTTGCATTGTTCAGTGAAAAATTCTACGGAAAAAAGTTCTTTGAAATATAAAAAGCATAGAAAATGAGTTGTTCTCGCTGCCATTCATTCTTAGTAAGCAGAAATTAATGGCACTTGCCCAATCCATATATTTATATAATTGAGTGATTGCTTATGTTGAAATTAGAAAGGTTTTTCAGAAAGCATATTTAATGGATAAACTTTTTAATGAATTATGAATTAATTACCTAATAGAGAATCAAAATTGAACTCACTCAGTTGGTAATGTGAAGGATATAGCGTCGACTGGATGTTGACAAGTTACTTGTAACAACGGTTTGTTAATATCCCAAGACTTATTGACATCATTTAAGCGGACGTGGATTCGTAAGAGGTCTAACTAAATGCAACTTGGAAAATTAATTTTTCAAAATTCTGATTAGCATTCCGTTGGAAAAAAAAAATTTCTGTCCGTCTGATGCTGTGATGCCATATGTACTATATACAACAATAGTTGTTTACACAAAATGATTTTCAATGATGCAATGGTATGCCTATGTCAGTTATATGCGTTTACTAGCAAATTTTTAAATTTTTAAATTTCAAAAAAAAAGTTGAGGACATTCCCATAGAAAATACCTACCACATTCGATTTCTCAAAATTTGCGTAATGGAGATTGAGCTGACCTCTCTTTATTGTACCATTAATACTTGTGGATCTGTGCAAGCTGAACGGGAAATTTTGGATATGAGATTTCTCATGGATATTTTCATCGCAACTCAATCGCTGCACGCTTATCAATCCAGCACAATATAGGACAAACAAAAGTGTCATTGAACTTGTCTGAAAAAGTGTCCCTATGCGTAATGATTTTGAGAGACTTATAAGTTACTTGAACTAAATTCTAAATAAGTGTAAAATGTAATTTCACGAAACGAGCGAGGAAGGACCGGATCAAGTATCGTTGACCAATGCTTTGCTTCTAAACAGCACATCTTAACAATCTGATTGTGACGATAGATAACTCGCTCGGTGGGGCAAAACTACATGATCTCCCGTCTATCTTCCACCACCTATATCATAGGAAGATACCTTGAATGTATTGCGGAGACGCGATATATTGAAAAAGAAGGAAGAGAAAGAAAGGTAGAAAGAGAGGAATCATTCTCTTATAAAAATGGTTTCTGTCGATTGATTTGATGCCTTCATAAAAGGATGCAAAACTTGGAGAGGAAAAACTCTTATGCTTAAATCATCACTCCGCATCCGTCTCCAACTGAAAATTGTCCGAAAAATCTCGATCAAAACCTCGATTCCAACTAAAAATTGTCCGAAAAATCTCACTTCAGTCACTGAAAATTGTCCGAAAAATCTCGGTCCCAACTGAAAATTGTCCGAGAAATCTCACACAGTCACCTGTGTCAAATCAAGCGCTGCTGAAATCCAGAACTGCCTAAAAAAACTATAAACAACAACATACCTTTGAATCAGAATAGTTATGACTTGCTGTCAGAGCAATTCAAAGAATATTTTTTGGATGTGTTGTCATTTACGAGTTTTTTTTCCAGTTTTTTTGGTTTTTTTTTTGAACAGATTCGATGATTTAAAAAAAATGAAAAATAAATTAGACTTTAATTTCATGTGAAAATATTGTTTAGATTACGATCACGAAACAGCGAAAAAAGTCCACGTAAAAAATTCCATTGACTTGCTTGAGATTATGATAATCACGGTGTTTTTAAGAAAGGTTACGAGCATACTGCTGGGGAAAGGAAACTGCAAATTGACTGGATTTTTTTGAAATTGCTGTTGTAACTCTGCTAGGTCAGCAATAGACTTTATTCGATATTATACACAATGTCATTCTGTACAATAGTAAATTAATCAACGATTGATACATGGTTAATATAAATTTTTTTTTTTCAACTGCAAAATAACGTGAACGGTTTTTTTTTTTTGCATTGTTATGAACAAATCAAACAGTTTTTTTCACATCAATCCCTATCAGTATCAGCGGCAAATGAGTTCCAATCAAATATCAAAGCGATCTCAACTATAGGATAAGTGACAATTCTGCTGAACTGAAGAGACTGGTCTCGTTGAAGACACTGATGTAGCAGGAACTGGCGTTGAAAAAACTGCTCGATTTGTATACACCTATGCAGAAAAAACCGTTCCGTTGATCCTTCTAAAGTTGCTACTGGCGCTGATATTGGTAAAATTATACTGAAAACTAGGTCACTTGTCAAGCATTTAGATAACAGAATTTATAGTTACTATTCAAGTAGCTCAACACTAAAATCCAGAAAAAAGAAATATAGATTTTAGCGTCACGTGCTGAAATACCATTTATTGTAAAAACAAATGGTCGCACACGAATTGCCTTAATATCTAAGAAATCTACCAAGTAAAAAAAAAGACAAGAGAAACTTCTTCTTACTATAGGATCACTGATGTGACTGGTTGCAATATTTATTTTGCCTTCAATTTCATCGTCCCATTTAACGATTTCATTTCTATCCAACTTAAATCTAAAATATGGTTTTCGTCCTTCTTGCTCATAACTAGTTTTCTCCTGCTCAGTTAGAAATAGCTGCCCCGGAAGCTACCCTTGTTTATATGGATCATCCTTCGGTTCGCTAGTAAGCGGAGGTTCACGCATTAGTCATACAAAAGATTGGATGTGAGGACTAGGGATAGGATCCGGAATTCTCCCAAATCTCAGTCTTCGTAAATCTCATTTCCTGACAATTAACCTCAATATTTCGCATGGCCCCATGAGCTCTCTTAGCAATCGCAGGATAAGGGAATAAAAGAACTAAATCTGAAAATCGATATTTGTGCTTCGATATATATATGTGACTTATTTAGCTAATACAAAAAACTTCTATACAAATTAGATTTTTTCATCGTATACATATTGCGGGATGCAAGATAATGTCGTCAATTACGGCATTTTCAACATGAGTAGTTTTTCAACATTGCGAGTAGTCCTTTCTATATCAGCATCTTCGACGAGATCACTTCTTTCTACACCACTGTCGTCAACATTGGTCTTCATCGCTAGCAGTCTTTCAACATTGGTATCTTCAACAAGCGGTCTTTTCAACACCAGTTTTTCAACTTCGACATCAGTGGCAATTCAGTTCCAGTCCAATTTCAAGAACGAACGACAGTACAAGCAACAATTAAGCAGGAGACGACTGAATCTTTTATATTTACCATGATTGTTTATTTACTCCTTACTATTAAATAAGCTCGATATTGCGTATAATACCATATAAATTCAAGAAAGCCTTGTCGGAAAATCCAAAAAACTTCGAGATATCAATTGTTTAATCCAATCATTTTTGTTGTCCTGAATTGTTATCTTAATATGCAATCAATAATTTAAATATTGTGATCAAATTCTAGTGGGTTCCTCCCTCTATAAATAAGAAAAGGGTCCTGACTACAATTCATTGTGAAGAGTTGTTACCGTGTGTTGGTTGGTTGTATTGATATTGGATTTGTGGTGTATTGTCGTGCTATCATATTTCATAATAAAAGTTTAATTAACCTAGTGTAAAGTTTATCGCAATTCAAACCAGTGATCGATTCTATAACTGTATTTGTTGATCAAAAATAGAAATCTAAATCAATTCGACTGGTTACGCAGCTCAAAATAACTCACGATCACAAAAGTAAGTAATTGACTGTCAAACACAAAATTAAAAATTCTCTATCATCAAAGAGAAAGTTTTTTTTTTGCTATACCTATGGCTGAATGAAGTAGTAAGAAACAATTTCCAATCGAACGAAATTACAAATCAATCAGAATTTTTTTTCTCAACAGCAGGTGTTGATCACGATTTAGCATATTCTGCTTGAACAAGATCGCACATCGCACGGATAGCGATGAATTTGCCTATAAATACGGTGTCAGGAAGCAAGCTGTCAGTGAAGGGGCAACAGTGATTACGAAGATGAATGGAGAGATTCTAATAATAAGCATCTCCATAATTATCACAGCGGTAGTGCAAATTGAGACTAATCCAAGCACGTTTACAATGAATTAATGAGATTATCATTTATTTGCAACAAAAAGTAGAATTAGCCCAATTACATTGTCTTGAAGATTTCGGAGCTCTTTCCTCTGCTACTGAGAAATTTACTTAATTTTCTTGCAAGTGACGGAAATTCTCCCATACGAATATTTTTCCACTTTCTGGCACGAAATGATTCACTTTTTACGTTATCTTTCTATAACAGTGCAAGTGAAGATATATGAGGAAAAAATATTTTTTGAAATTGGAATTGAACTTGGCCCAATTTATAAATTATTCTTAATTTTTCACCCATTTACAACAAAATTTAGCATTCTCAAATCATTTGCAATTTGACACATAATGGATAATGAAATACAAAATTTTGAGCTTTACAACCTGTTCGGAATTTTCTTTCTAGAGAGAAATTTTCTTGAAATCAAACTCTTCTGAATTCAGCTTGGACTGCAAAAATTTTCAAAATTTCTGAATTTAGACAATTTGAAAATTCTTGCAGTCCAAGTTCTTGTAGAATATATGTTGAATGAGCTTCAAGTTAGCCTGTGCTGTTCTGCTAAATTAAATTTGTTCCAATCATTAATTAAGATTTGTACTAATGACAAGACCCAGAATTAGAATCTATATAATAGAAATCGATTAAAATACAATAAGGTTGAGTTTAAAAAAGGGATCTGAGAAAAGAAACAAAATTTGTTCGCGAAGAATTCGCGAAATTACTTCAAGTGATGTCGCAAAATGAGTCAATCAATAGTTCGAATTTTCTTTAATATTTCCTTTATTAATGTATTTTACACTTTCATTATCCATTTTATACATTTATTTGAATTCAACATTATCGCAGCACGAAATCATCTTTTACCGAACTTTAGAAAAAAAAAGGAATTTTAAGGTAGCCTTAGATGTCATTAAAAAAGTTTGTGAGGAAGTAAATGTTTGTTCACAAATGAAGTTAATGATTTTCTCATTGGCAATTATTTCTTTTTGCAGATATATTATTATTTGACTTTACTTCCTTTACTTATTTCCTTTTTCTATAGTGCAATCTCTTTTAAGTTTTTCTACATCTTTAAAAAAAATTTCCATGAATTACTATTTTGACATCTGAATAAGTATATGAATATACTGATGCTGATAATTAGATATAGTTTTGTTAATGCAAGTATGACAGTATGCATGTTGTCCAATTTGAAACATTACGAACTATTGTGACGAATGACAAATATTATGTTAACAAAAAGAAGTGTTTATAAAATGCAATTATGTATTATCAGTGGTAAAATCAATAGTATGACAAAAAAGGTAAAGGGAAGAGACAAGGAGAAGACTAATTCTAAAAAGTATCTTTTTACGAAATAAACATTGTACGACGGGCAACTGTTTTCATCCAAATCTCAATGGACGTGGCCCTGGCGCTCGCTTCCATGATCTGAAATTACGATATTTTTAAATCGAATTTGAATTTTTTAAAATCTTTCCTTACACTAAGGAATTAATATTTACATATGTATTTCTTTTAGTTTCAGGTGTTTATCATCTTGCTATACTCAATAAATTAGATAGAGAAAGAAAGGTAATAACAGCTTATTTAAGGTCTTTTCTGGTTCACCACAAATGAGCTTCAATCTCATCAGTTTCATCAGATTTTTCATTTAATACCGCTTAATTCCTATGTTTTTAGAGTTCCTCTATACCACATTCATGTGAGTATGATTGCAGGAAGAGAAATTTTTGTTATTAAAGAGTGGTGAAGTGATTTCTTGAGACTAGAATAATCCCAACTTAAATAAGTATTGCATAAGAATTTAACAAAAAACAATTCATGATATTCACTTTGAAAGAAATTACCTTAGAACTTGTTCTGTTTATCAGTTAATTATGAATTTTGGAGTTCAAAAGTAATAACTACCTGTCATCCGCATATGATGATAACATGTTGACATCTGATGATCTTAATGAATTCATATATGGATTCACTGAAATTGGATAGAGCATAACAATACAGGATTGTGTATTTTAATCGCTCTAATTTAACTTATTTAATCTGAATGAAGCATATTTTAATTAATATGATCCCTAATTATATAAAATGAAAATTAGAGTTTGCTTTATATTCAAATGTTAAATGAGACTTAATATCATCTCTAAGACAATACTGATCTCTTACTGATCAATGACTGATTGTACATTCTTTCTTATAATCGACAGTTTCATTGACTGTGATTACTTCTTCAACTACTGTACAGTTACTGATTGAATTTTCGATTTTCAAATGTTTTGAATCAACTTCCAACCCATATTTTTGTGCAGGTATTTTTAGTAGAGATCTACTTTAAGTATGTAAATATCGTAGTAAAAGAAATAGTGGAGACAGGGACGAATAACATTTTGATTTTGAAATAATCATGAACTGTTAATTTCTACTCAGTCAGCATTATTATATTTATGGTTTTCATCTTTAACATACACAAATTTCCAAATGAATTTTGCAAGTTTTGGATGAAAACAAATATTACTATCAAATATTTACTTTTTTTATGTTCTATATACTTCTTTGCAATATTCTTATCTTACTTTACCTCTACTTAAATTGTCCAGCGTAGAAAAATCCACTAAATGATTCTTAAGTATTCTTAGCTTAGTCTGAAAATTAATGCTATATATATAAACGGATAGATACAACGATACTGAATGGATTTTGGGAATTTTTGTTTTGATTAAAAAATGGGAGAAATTTTATTTCAAATTTTCTTCTTCTATTATTTCCTTTTCCAAAACGAGTTGCTAAATTTTTCTTCACAAGTGTATCATTCATGTTTTACATTTTGATGCGCAAATTGAAAATGATTCAGGAACCAATGATTCCCATCTATTTTCCAGTAGAAGAAAGAACACAAACTTCAATTTTAGGACTCTGAACAGTTTGGAATTGCTGAATTCAAAAACAACTCAACTTAGTTTTCCTTTACTAATTCATTAGGATTGCAATATGTTTCCTGCATGTATGCTTTTCAAATTTTTTATATTTTTTCTCATATTTTAATTTATTTACTGATGGCAAATTCTTAAAAGAATTTGAGGGTCCTTAAAAGAAGCCAAATATGTAAATAATACATTTTTAAAAGCTGTGAAACAACTCCAAATAATTGGAAATGGTCGCTTAAAGCGTATTCGAAGATTTTCATTTTTATGTAAGAATTGTTGCGATTTCGAAAATGTACGAACCATTCAGTTGTTGAATTAGAAAACTTACTGAATTCATAGAAAAGATCGTTGGGTGGTGCAATTTGAGCGAAATACTGCTGCTGGAATAGCGCGATTAGTAGAATGCTGAGTATTATCAGATTCATCGTTAGAAATTTCAGTACTGATCAGAGCGATAACGCAATCGGACTACAGATTGAACAGAAAAAGCACTGAGTGAAGATTTAGAAGAGTATGTCGGAATCCCCTATAAATGATTAAAATTTGTCAGATTATATAATTTCAAATTGTAAATCATTCATGAAATCCTTTCATAAATTCATAACTATTCCTTCAAAGAATAGGTCATTTTCGAATTAAATTGATGAAAAAAGTTCTATCTAAACTTGATTCTGTCGAACTTTGCTATGAAACGCTGTCAGCATTTCAGCATCATCCAATACAGTTTCCTTTTTTAATGTTGACACTCCATTGACTTAAATGACACGGCAAAATTAACCCACAGATCACTTCCTCAAATTTATCGTACGATTGATGGGTGAGTGGCTATTGACGTCAACGAAAATATTTTAGTTTGACGAAATTTCCGAATAATATGTATTACTATGGTTCGAAATCAGAAATATCATTGCGAGTTAACTAAGCCGAATTTACTTCAAAGAATTGAAAATATCAAAAAATCTAAAAACAGCAGCTCAGGTTTTGCTTAGATATTGCCTTTCTGATCCTTGTTATTTCTAAAATTCTGGAATTCGATTGAATAAAAAAAAGAAGCTTCGAAATTTCGGGAACTCTAATACTTCTTATTCAAACTAATAAAGTGAATGTGAGAACGAAAAATGAAAGGATTATTAAAATTGAACACTGATGTATATGCATCATGGATAATTAGTGATAAAATGAAGAGTTTAAAAAAATAATAGAAATGAGATGAAGTTTTTATTTAAATATTGGAATGTAAGATGATACACTTCGACATCAATGAATATCGCACGATTTATATATTCCCACTGTCCCATATTTCAGTATTTTAATCTTGGGAACATTGTGATTACGAATTTTTGTAGAATCTAGGCTATAAAAACTTCAAGGCACTTAGAAAGATAGACATAAGCAAGGCTTTTAAGAGACTCAAATCTCGGAAGCAATTTTTTAAGACTCCTGGGAATAGAGAGACGAAGAGAATTGTTTAAAAAAAAAAAAGTGGAAGAAACACGAGAATGACACGCACTTGCTATTGTCTACATTTTTTCAATTTAAACTTATAGAATTCTCATTTCGTTTCCAATTAATTTGAAATAGTAAGACATCAATTTTGCACTGAATCGATATGAGATTTCTAATTTCGGAGAGACAATTAATATTTTCTCATACTTGTTTGAAAATTTCATCTTTCCTTACTGCAAATGATGTTCATCCAATTTTTTTATTCCTCTTATCAGAAGTTTGAAAATAATGATGCATATAACTTGAATTCATTTCATCATAGCTTAATAATAAATCTAATTTCTTCAATTGCATTTGAAACAGAAATTCTTTTCATGCAAATTTCTTTCAAATACCTCTCAGTAGAACCGACCATTTGATTAAATTTCCTATGTTCTTCTGCCTCAGGGCTGCAGATCTTTTTCATCTGTTCGATAATTTTGATATTTTTTGAATGTTAGTTCAAATCTCACACAGATCTCAGAAAATTTTCAGTTCTTCTTGGATAATTATATGCTGTTTAGCAGATTTTGAGGCAAAAATACTTCTTGATACTAACGGAAATAAAATGATAAAAAGTACTGATAAAAGTGTACTTTTTAGCATTCGATTTGCATCTGCTTGTCTGAAATTTTGTGACATGTCTAGGTTTTTTTTTTATTTTTTTAATTTTTTTTGATATGACTTAATCAGAACATAACGAAGTCTGAACGAAAAAGCAAAAAATAAATGGTAAGCTAAATTTTTGAATCGGGAGAAGCCATTTATATATTTGTATGCAGATAAATTCATTCTATGACTTAATACTTCCCAAATTCTCTTTCAAAGCCTTTAAATTTCATTGGAATTAGTCAACAGCAGTCATATTCACAATTTACAGTTCATTGCTGAACCGTATTCTTGTCCGTACGTTAATTTTGTTTAGGATAATAAATTTCAAAATCTTTCCAAAATCATTTTTTAAGCAATATTTCCACTGATTGTCACTTGAAGGATTTTCTACAGATTTTTTGGAATGCAATTTTCGAAAAAGGAATATTGCATCCTTTTAAGCGCAAATTGCATTTGTTTGTGTTTCTTTACAAGAAAAAAAAGTATAAATTTGTGAAATTTTCTTTGAGAGCATAACATTTGAACTGTACATTTGTCATGGAATCGCATATCAACTGTATGTTTCTTAAATTATATTTTTCACTAACACCGTCATATAGTGAAATGAAGAGGGCAGAATATTGAGAGATAAAAAAGAAAATTAAATAATTGGAGAAGATTCCGAAATATTTGTTTGAGACACTCTTTGAAAAGAGATCATCCTTCCTTTGAGACTTTGAAAAAAAAAAAAAAAAAGTAGTCCATATCTTTCAACTGCATAAAGTTTTTATATGAATGGTTGTTTACAACATTTCTGGTTAGGGAAAAGCCCCAAACTTCTCTAGTGAATAATAATTTTCAAAAAAAGGTTTAGCATAATATTGCAAAAGAAGGTTGAAATCCTAATATATTTTTTTGAACAAAAACTACTGCAATATCGTTTGAATATAATTGTCATCAAAAAATTCATAATTTACTCATAAAATAAAATGACACTTATGCCATTCTGAGAATGATACATTTCATTCTATGATACACTGCAACAAAAAAGCTTTCGTTTCGAGCGGAAGCCTAAAATGGAACAGAAGTTGAGCAGCACGGTGAAAAATAAGGTATATTCGATGGATATGAGAAAGCTTTATTTAAGATTAAAAAGGACTTATTCTTCTTTCATAGCTGCGAATTAAACCTTCTAATATGTCACTTATATGTCAGTGAATTATTTCGGCAACAATGAATGCATAATCAGGATAGATTCAAAAGCCAAGCTGTGTTTTTCATTCGCAATGATTTCTAAGACACGATTATTTCATACAAATTTAATTTTAGGAATCATCAGATACAAGGATAATAGCTGATAATTAGTGTTTATTATAAAAATGGAAAAGAAATGAGAAAGGGCTATCATGATATCCAATTTCATTTAATAAAGTAGGAGAGAAAATGGGAGCTATTTTTGGACGGGAAAATATGGAGCAGAAATAGACGAGAGCATGACCAGCTTATTACTTCTACTTAATAAATATTATAGCGAATAATTATTTCTGATGGTGGTGGTACATCATTTCATATTTTTGCAAAAAGATAAATATAAGAAATCAAGAAGAAAACAATGAAAAAATTCTAAAATTATTTTCTTGAAAATTAAAAAAAATTTTTTTTTAAAAATTATTTCATTACTAAAAATTGTTCCCTGCATTTTAGCAACAATAGAAGAATATTGACTTTTTTTATTTAAAAATTTCAGAGTATGTGAAAGAATTAATTTACAGAATTGAAAACTTTTATGAGACCGAGTTATAAAATTCTAATAAATTTAAAACAAGTATCAACCGAGTCGAGATCAAGCATGGATACTCAGCTATACTAAAGTTAATTACCTAATCATTGGTTAATGATTCTAGCATAATTTAGTCGAAGTTGTATTATCACTAACAACTGAAGCTGAATCAACACGAATGAAAAAATTTTCGTAGATGCTTTAATGAGGAATTATGACATCAGCAGGTAAATGATGCTGTGATAATTGATGTTTATGAATCTGATCACATGATATTCCCGGAGGAAGCGATAGTTATTCCTTATTGTTTCCAATCAACATATTGTTGCAAAAATTGAAGATATGGGAGGCGAAAGAAATTTTATAATGTGCTCAAAGATCTTGCAGATTAACATCAATATTCTCTAAGCTCAAAAAAAGCTCAATTCAGTAATCATGGAAATTATGAAAAATTTCCCAAAAAGATACATAAAAAAACTGATATATTCGAGAAAACCAAGCAGACAGCATTATTCCCAAATATAACTCTCCAGTCGTGCAGTTAACGAAATTAAACGAAAATTATGGGAACTGGTTCAGTTCCTGTAATTATTGCTTCCTTCAGTGACCATGAAATTATGATTATCATGCTCATTTCATAAAACAACTGCTGCCTTCTGAAAGGAATGGCTTAGAACGTCCTTGACTGTCCCTACTCAATAAAAATTTGTATGCTTATTGCCAAAATGATTCTATAGATGTGTTTTGTGTTAAATTATTCAATGTAGCAAAAGTATTCATGAGAACATTAATTTCAAATAGATGAAATTATATGATAGGAGATAAAGGCAAAGAGAAGCATTTCTTGTCCCATCTGTCACCAACCTTCCTTTCCAGATCGGACAGGGACTTTGAAAAACGAAATTAGCTATCAGCTTGCATAAATTAATTTTTGATTTCTTTTCAGATAAATTTGAATTATTCACTTATTTCATTATTAGTTGCATTAACTTACTTTATTTTTTCAATGGTCCTTTGACCAGTTTTTAATAAACCCCATAACAAAAACTTTAATTTCCTAAATTCGAAATAAATATTAGATGATATGTCTCAGTCTTTTGGAAATTTTTTCAATTAGAATTCAAAAATTAAGTTATGAATTATTTATTCTTAATATTTCTGTTTATGATACTTATATTAGTTATTCAGCAACAATAAAGATTATTTACGAATATCTTTGGGGAGTTCTTTTAATCATTTTTTCTCTTTCAGTGAACTATAAAAAGTTAAATTGCTAATTAGTTAGTGAGAATAAGAACAATTTGAATTTTATGAAAGAGCAGAATTCATCCTGAGAAATGTATAATTGTTTGAACCCTTATATAACTCAGGAACATTCTTGACACGGTTAATGCTTATTATTATATAAATATACAAGTAATATCTGAAATATTGTAGATCAAATTCTATTATAAAATCTCGTATTTAAAAACTTACTGAAATTTAAACAAATGCAAAGGCAACCATAGCTCAAATTTGTCTTAGCGGTTGTTTTGTTTATTTAATGCATTTAAAGTAAATGAAAATTGAATTAGTAACAGCCAAGTTAAATAAGATATACTTAAAAAAATACTTCATGAAGAATCTGCGTAGGGGTAAAACTTTGCTAAGTGATTTTCAAAAGATTTCTATTCTCCGTTCTACTGATTCATTTTCCGATTTTCACCATCCCTTCTTCTCTGTCCTTCCTTACCTGCCTTTTTTATATGTTAATCACATACAATTCCAGCAAAACAATTTTTTAAAATGAATTTTATTCGAAAATGCTTTTAGAAATGACCTCTCTACATAGTTCAAAGATGATTTTAAAAAAATGAAAATTCATTGAAAAAAATGCTCGAAAAAAAAATGCATGAAATTCATATGATTCCTAGATTACTTGAATATTGCTACATACTGGAAATAAATAATAGAAATGTTCACATTATAAAATGGTATGCTTACTGTGAATTTATTTCCTCAGAATCCTTCGGAAGAAAGGAGAAGCAAATTGCCTTTAACGGTGCCTTTGATTTGTTGGATACCGTAGCAATTTCAAAAACTCATTTACTCTTAAAATAGTGTCAGTAGATTCGATTTAGATTTATTTTCAGCTTTTGTCTTAGCCACAATATATTAACTTTATTCCAACAATTTAATAATCTTTATGTTTATTAAATTTTTTTTTTCAATAAACTTTCCCGACGATACTGTGACGACATTGAAATATTGCTTGTTCCCAAAAATTAACTTATCGAAATAAATTATTTTTCCCTTCAATTAATTAAAAGATAAAAGACATACATATCTAAACTTTATTTCAAGTAGTGTCTTAGAACAAATCACAGTTAATTCGAACATTTCACAAAAACCCATTCATTTTAATCCAAATTCCCAAAAGAAATTTGTTATTCTACGTGATTCTTAACGAATAACCAATATAACATTAACTTTATTAGATAATAAAAATAATGATAATTAACACAAATTTAATAGTACAAGTATCAGCGTGTATCTGTTTAACCGAGTGTTAGGAAACAACGTAGAACGATGGATTAAAGATAGCGCCACAGATTAACTCCTTATCGTTCACTAAAATACTTTTTTTGATTGAAATATTTTAGAAACTATGCATCCAGAAGACGAAGTTACTGAGTATAATGTTGATATTTCTGGACAGATGTTTCTTCGGATGTTGTGATTGTAAAATCATATCGCGTGCTGAAAACCTCCATTAAAATTAACAGCACGAACGATATTCCCATCTATTTCAAGAGATAATGAATGTTTAAAAATTTTATGAAACCTATTACCTTCAAACTTGAAATGAAACTGAGAAATGATTTCTATAATGAAACACTATTGAAAGAAAAATATGCACGGTTATTGCCATAGGTTACTACACAGAATATTGGATTCTTTTAAATATGCTATAGAAAGAGAAAATTCGACGAAGATAGTTACTCCACTATTGTAGCGTTCATTTCGTCATTGCTAGTTCCGGGAATTTAGAAATATCGTTTCTTAACATGTATGTGTTTTACTAGCAAATAATGAAAATCTGCGTGAACTTTTTTTCTTTTTTCAAACATAATCCTCATGGGAATATCAGGAAAAATACTTGGGAAGAGATTTTTAGTCAGACCATCCAAAAGTATCTCTTAAATAATTGATTAAAATACACATCGTTTACGTAGCTATATTTTTTTCTTCGAATCTAAAATTATTGAGACGGAAAAAATGAGAAATATATTTAGGCTCACAATTTTTTCAAGTCACCATAAAATCTCGAAGATATTTTTCCTGTCAGTGAAATGCAGATCTCAGTGTTTAGGAGTAAAGTAATTTACCAGGTAGCAGAAAACATTTAATTGGAAAAAGTCTTTGAAAAATTTCATTTAATAGAGATCCAAAATAAGCAGAAAATCAAAAAAAAAAAAAAAAAGAAAAAACTACAATTGAGAATCACTAATACATTCTCTAATACTCGAAGGGATAAAATATAAAGGTTTATGACGAATTCAATATCTTTATACAGAATACATCTTTAGAAACAAAACAACAAATTCAGATGTGACAAAAAATTAAACTTCAGGGCCTTCGCCACCAGGTACCAACATTGTGATATGATTACCATTTAGCAAAATGGTATCTAACTTCGTTACTCTTTTACCGTCAACTGTATTTTCGTACTCCACAACATCTTCTAATACCATATTAACATAGTCATCAAAACCTGTCAATGTTCCAACAATCTCTTTTTCACCTGCAACGAAATTCATATATACTAATTTATCAAATGAAGTGTCAAAACTTTATATGAATTTCTGAAGAATGTTGTGGATAAACATCATTTTTCAATTCGCTTGATAAATTGACACATGTCACTTTTTAGTCCCTAAAGACAACTGGAAAATACTCAATCATGACAGAAAATAAAAAATTATAAATGGAGATATAACAGTCACTGTGAAATAATCCTGTCGGTAAAACCGAAATATTTTATGATATAAATATGATGAAATAATCCAAGTATTTTTTGTATAATAAAAATTCATAATATTTCTGAAGTAAATGAATCATTATTCACATTTTGGTGCAAAAAGTCTTTGTTGTCTCATCTCCCGATCTATTCACAGAATTCATGTGCATTGTCTAAAAAGCTGAAATCCATGTTAATTGCCTGGAATATTGCAAGGACTAAAGCTTATTGTAAGCATCCCCATCTCCTATTTTTTGTCTTGATAACCAAACCCTTTGCATAATTCACATATTGTAAGCCGCTGCTCACTATAAAAACCAAAGACTATCGATATGAAAAAAAGATTCTGGCAGTTATTCGGTTTTTGATCAGTCTCGACTTAACCAATTTGAAGAACTTGAAGAACTGATTTCACGTTACTCAACTCACTCAATCCACTCAAAAACCACAACTCTCTCATTTAGTCCAATTTCTCGATCCATTTCGAATAGAACAAGCGATCAATTATAATCATGATATTTTTGACTTTATTCTATCTTATAATATAGACGAATAAATCCTTCGTCAAACAATAAAACCTCTCTCATCAAGGTTCATCTCTGCCACAATATAAAAAACTTTCCCGAAAATTTTATTCTGCTGCCGTGAGACGGAACAATGTCTGCCAACTTAGTGATGAATGTTGAATCGCGATGGAGAAAGTTGGAACAGCTCATTGAAGAAGTCGAAAGTTTGTATCTAACACTTTCAAATCAGCAAGCACCAAACTGCAAACAATACAATACGAGGCCAAGAGAAGGATCATCAAACAAAAAAATTAGTCTGCTCTAATTATACATTGGCAGTTTCGAATCAGTCAATAGAAACTGACTGGATTTCATACAGAGAATCACGACCCGCAAAAGAAGAGAAAGTGAAATGTGCGCTAGTCGTCAACGGGATAGATTTTTGAATTAATGTATGACAGCAAAGAATTTGTTGTAACTCTAATTATATATAAAGATGATTTCGAGTTAATTCTTCAGCAATTAAGCAAAGATGAGATAAGAGAACTAATCGTTAAATGAAGAATGACTCCATTAGAGTAATTTTCTTACCCAACTATCACTGCCAACATTCAGTTATGACACAAAAAATGGAGAAAATTCTAGACTGGTTTTGAAACCAGAGTTCATCTTAATCCAGACAATTAATATGGATTTCAACATTTCAAACAATGCAAATGTGCTCTATTAGCAGATCATAAAATGAAAAAAAAAGACCTTTGTAGCGAGACAAGGATAAATTGATTCATTTGTCAGAGAAATATTCTATTATACAAAATACTTTAATCATTTTCCCATATTTCCCAAAATGCATTCAAGCTTAGTGTTTGACCAATAATTGATAAGTTTTTCTTTGGTACTTGGTTTGAAAGGCGTACATTTATTTGGTTATTGTAGTTACCAGATGGATTTACTAGAGAAGAACTGAAGAAGATAAAATCGATTGGGGGGATATGATTTCTAGTCAACAAAATTTCAGTGATCGGGCATTGAATATCTTGTATTTCCACTATTAGAGTTATTACTCATTGCTTTTTTGATGAGTTCAACTATACTTTTATAAACTCATCCACTCCATGGGGCTCTTGATATAGTATTCTTCCCTTTTGTGTTAAGAAATTTATTAGTTTGGTATTTTGCATCATAATATCTTGACTGGCACCATTCAAAACTAACTCAGGATAGCCTCACTGGGCGACGAAACTTCTTAATACGTGCAAAAAGCTTTCGGCAGATAAATTTTCTACCATTTCTAACTGCACCGCTCTCATTGTGAAACATCTGAAAAGAGTTATCCATCTTTTGGTTACGCCACTATCAACTTTAACCGAAAGAGGGCCCAGATAGTCCAGACCAACATGTGCAAAGATTCTAGAGCGTTTGACTCGAGTTTCTGGAAGACTGGGCATGACTGACAGCTGGAATGGTTTGGTGTCCAGTATTTAAAAACCATACATTTGCTGAGGAATTGTTTTAGTTCAATTCTCCCCTTAGGTATCCAGAATTTACGTTTCATTTTAGAAAGAATATGCGCAATCCGGCATAACCAAATCTTCATGTTATTGTTGTATGAGGAGCTTGTCGCGAATTCTTTTGATCTCGCGAAACTCCGACAAAATTCTTTAAGATTTGATTTCAATTTTTTTGATGTTAGCCGATAATCACATATGTACAAGTCATTCATCCATCCACACATATGTGCATCTCATTTAACCATTATCACATATGTGAATTTCATATATCTATGTTCGCATATGTACAATTCTAACTTCCATATTCACATCTATATATTTATATCATACAGTAATCTCCTTTGATATCAACCGCTAATTGTATTAAATTTACATTTATATTCATTTTCACTTCTTAATCTTCCCATTTGGAAACCAGATGTGAAACTTAAACACTCCCACTTGTTAATCCTTATAAGCTTTATTGAATTGAACGAGATATCATTTTATATGAAATAAAACCCTACCATCAACTCCACGCTTCTCACAGTTTTCTACACACATCACAACTCCAGATTCGCTTCAACTTTCAACTTATTTTTCTTGATCCTACTCAACCACCCACTATTCCTTTCAACAATTTATTTATATTTCGCTTCAACTTAACCAAGTTCTTCGCTTCAACTTAACCAAGTTCTTCTTCTAACAACCTCAATCGAAATATTAGCTGTATTTTACTACTTTTGACATCACCTTCAACGAATTCGACAAAAACTCACGACAGAGCTCGGTTATTGACTTGTGCCTTAAAAGATAGATGGGGTATTACTGCCATCGTCCAGTTCTGAATTCTCCAAATGGCTTTTTGATTTCCACAATTTCTCTTTTTCGTTATGAATAAATCCCATTTGCTTATTTCTTTTTCGGTTATCTTTACTAGTTTAATTAGCACTCATTCTGATAATTTGTAGTCGTCGCCACTTGTGAGTCGATCTTTTTCAATTGATAATGGTTGTAACCATGCCATCTTTCTTTTCTTAATTTTATGAACTTGAGAATCCAGACAATTATCATTAGTATTGCTAACCATTTGCTAAAACGACTTCCAGTTATAAATTTAAAACTCTCTTTAACAAGAGTTATAATCTTCGTGATGGTTTTCTCTTCCATTTCTTCATTTCGGAATCCTCCTTGAAATTGAACTCACATTGTGGCTAATTGATTTCTTCCTTTTAACCTTTGCACCATTTATAATTCCCAAGCTTTATTGGAGATAGTCCTTTTTGTTGCAATATCAACTGGATAATGCTCACTTCGAATATAACAGAACAGGAATATTGCCCTTCGTATTACCTTGTCTCGGACATCTGATAAATATTTGTGAGAAAGAGTTTATTGTTTGACGAAGGATTTACTTCTTCATCTAGTCATAGAATAAAAAAAAGTCAAATAATATCACGACTGCAGTTGATCGCTTATACAGTAGAGAACTTTTTATGACTTTATTTTATCCTATTTACTCTTCAGGCAGTGAACATGAGTTCTATAAAAAATCGGAATTAAAAATACCGAATAATCGCCAGAATCTCCTTTTTATATCGATAGTATTTGGTCTTTGTAGTGGGCAATGGCTTACAATATGCGCAATATAAAAAGAGTTTGGTTATCAAGACAAAGAATAAGATATGAAAATGCTTACAATAAGTTTTAATCCTCATAACATTCCAGACAATTAAAATGGATTTCAACTTTTCAGGCAATGCATACGAGTTCTATAATAGATCGGGAGACAACAAAGGCCTTTGTATCGAGGTATGGATAATTCACTTATCTGATTGCAAATTTCTATTATACAAAATACTTCGATCATTTCGTCATAATTATATTATAAAGTATTACGGTTTTACCAACAAATTCGTTGCTCCAAGGATGCTTGACTACTGCTAACTGTATAATACGGATTGATTCAGATATCAATGAATTTTCATCTTAATTTTGATTATTTTAACTAACCTTTCATAATAACCCAAATTCTGGAGCCAATACACTTGTCTACTAATTCCAACGGTAGTAATGTTGAGGGATTCGATGATGTAGAATTCGACATATCTGGAAAAATATAATATGAAAAACATGAAAGAATATAAAATTCTGGAAATCTATATGCATAAATCACTGCCCACACTGATCGATTTGTTGCTTATAATCTCATATTCGGTTGCTAGATTTCATTATTTTGAAATTCATCTGGATGCAACAAAGCATAACATCACGCACTTCTAATGTTAATGTCCATACTATTCCAATTTATGCTTTATGAAAATAAATCTATAAGAAACATAAAATATGAATAAAAATACGGAACCACAACTTGGAATAAAAAAGGCCGAATTCCGCTCTATTCCACATAAATATATAAAAGCAAGAAATTGTCCTTGCGGTAATTTACTGATACGATTTGAGCAACGGCAATTTTGTTACATTCCGTGGGAATTAACCCCAAAGTTCTAATAACAAAAACTATGAATAACATTTATCCAGATGAGAACTGCAATTACAGTGAAAATTAAAAAGAATTTAGTCTGAAAAATATCCGATTTTAAAGTGAGGGGAGGTAAATAAAAGAATATAGTGATAAACGAATGAGAACGTAGAAGAAATAAAGGAATTAGGAACAATTATAAAATATCTCATCAATTTTAAGACTTTCTGAACATTCGAAAGCTTAAAAGGAATATTGAGATGATGAAAGAAGTCGTGAATAAACAGACAGAAAAATGAAAATTGCAAGCATACAATACAAACGACAGAATAAATATCTGGAAATAAGTTCGAGGGATGCAAAAAGAATTCCTGCAAATCAAAAGCTCAGAGAATTCCAAAGAAGCAAAATATACGGAAAGATTCCCGAAAACTTCTTAGGTGGAGATTCCGCATGCATGAAACTCTTGCAGAAATATCTTCAGAGCTTCTAAAATCTAGCAAATCCCAATTCAAAACAAAGCAAATCCGCATCTTCCTTTAAAGAAAAAAGAAATAAAAAATTAAATAATGCATTTTACATGAAGCAATGAGCAAAACTAAAAAAAGATTTTGAATCACATATAAATTTATCATAAAGAAATATGCAAAAATTCAGCAAACAGTCTCAGCAGTTGATAAAGACTAAAAATATGACTGAAAAAATCTGGACAATCGGAATTATGATAGCTAATATCCCACAGCCTCAAATGACTCTTTTAATTAATCATGTTATTGATGTATCCATAATGCATCTTGCACTTAACTAAATGAAATTCATAGTTTTACAATTCCATATATTCAAGAATTCTTATTTTATTCTGATTTCTAAGGTTTAATTTTGATCTTCAACATATTATTTTTCAAAGTTACAAAACATATGCAAAACAATAAAAGTTCACAGAATATTAACATAAAATAAACTCTTGAATAAATCTAAACTTTAACATCAACAAGCAATCCCCAAAATATGCACTAGTTAACATAATGAAATAACCTTAAATTCATATAACATTACAACAGCGCCTAAAATGACTATTGATTATGACAATAAAAAATCCATCTAAAACGGAAAAGTGGACTGAATTTTATTACTTTTCAATAGAATATGGTAATTTAAAAGCAAAAGAACGAAAAAAGAAAAAAAAAACAAGATATAAACTATTTGGAAATAGCAACAAAAAAATTAACAGAGAAAATGATTTACTGCTCAAATATTGGTTTTTTTTTTTGTCTTCAGTAAACTTCATCTCCGTTCTCCATCTCGTTCTCATCCGGTGGCGCAAATCCTTCTTCTGTTTCATACAGTATCTTCAAAATCCATTCATTTAAGTTTGAAAGAAAAAATCTTAATGTAATTAGAAACAGCAAAAAGTTTTTTTGCAATAAATAGCTAAATTCATGAATATACTTCTTGTGGAAGGGTCTAAATTATTTACTCTTAATCGTTCATAATCATCAAAACTCATTTATAACAAAAATTTCACCGATATTTCTACCAGACCTCAAAACAATACTAATCATAGTTTGATGAAGAATGACATGAACTAAGGGTACTAAGTTTCATTTAACACCGTAGAGTATTAAAATATACATTCCCAAAAAAATTATTCCTATTTTTTGTAGTCATGACACATAAATGAAAATGAATAAAAAGAAGCGAAACCTATACAAGAAAATTCAAGCTAAATAAAATTATCCTCATAATAAAACCAATGAAGAAGAAATATATACCGCAAGTACACGAGCTACATCAACAGTTCCAATTTGTTCATTATCTTGACATATCACTTCAATCTGCCGCAGCTTCGAAAAATAAAAATCACGTTCCTAAACTTAAAAAGATAGACACCTGAACCTGACTAACTATTATAAGCATATAAATTTTCATCTCAATTCGTAAAGTACCATCGACTAAAATACACTTGGAGTTCGTGTGCAGCCAAACAAAATATTTTTACAGTAATAAATTCGAAACCGTCGCAGAATTCTCTAATTTTTTTACTTAAAATTAAAAAAATTTGACGTAATAATATAGCAAATAACCTTTTCAAGACTGACTATCACGTTATCACTTTCAACCACCTGTTCCTTGACTTCCTCCAATTCGCGTTTTAAATTCGCCATTATCTATTATAATGGAATAAGCAATAAGTATTTCAAAAAACAGAGAAATTAAATTGCCGATTTATTAGCAGTCAGTATAACATTCGAAAAACAAAATATAATAATTTCTAAGAAAGTAACAAGTGCGTTAATCAATTTCCATCATCACAGTCAATTTATTGGCGGTTGTTCAGCACCAAACTGTACTCTTTTTAGTTCTTGAAATTTCATCAAGAAATAATTTTACCTGAGGATCTACTGCAGGTTGTATGGGGTGTGCAACAGCTTTCGCAGCGGTAGCTGCAGCAGGCGGTGCGGCTGTTCGAATTGGATTAACTTTCCCTCCAACGACTGCTGTCTTTCGCACTTCACCTTTATTCATAGAAGCATTTGACGTCGAAAGAGTGGATTTCCTGCTTGCAAAATTTTAAAGGTAAATATGCAAGCAATTTAGCAGCAGAAAATTCATAAATCGTCATAATAAGTTAGGAGCAATTTTTTTTCTCATCATACTATATCTATAACAGCCATTAAAAAAATTCACCGAAATCGCCCAATGTTTCATTAAATATTTTTTTTTTTTGATGAGAAAAAATATTTAATGAAACACCTTGTCATTGGCATCAATTCAAGCCAGATGCAACTCCATCCGTTTTTCAAAAGATCTTATATTATATATCAAATTTTTTTAGTTTAAAAAACCTGGACTTTAATAAAGCAACAAGTGACTGCATTTTCTCAACTTAAATCGTAATTCTATTCACTATACTTCAGTACTACATAGTTCTACTTTTTTTTTTTTTTTTTTGCAATTACGATAAATCTGTGATGGATCCCATGAAAATTTCAAACTGCGCTAACTAGATTTATTTTTAAAGATTTTGAACATATAAGAATCAATATAATCATTTCTTGGTGACTCCATAAAAATTAACTTGACAGATGGAGCTGAGGATCTCGCAGGCATTCGCGAAGGCGCATTCGCTTTCACATCAGATGGTAATGGTTCGCCACCCCGAGCATCCAATGGATCATATTCGTGCCCATCAAAATTAGCATCGAAAAATTTCTTAAACCATTGCAAAAACTCAAAATTGTCCTGCAAAAACAGCAGATCTTGGAAAATTGTGTTAAAGCAATGTTGATACTATTACCCTTCCTGCAAAGAATCTGCCTTAAAATCTAAAAATTTCTCAATATTTTTATTTTAGCAAAATCTGCTTCAGTGAAGAAATTACCCACCTGGAATTTTCCCTTGATAAGCTTCTCCACAGGAACAATTTTATCAACACCTAGTGTTTTCCATGATGTCTGCAGCAATTTCCAATTACTTAACCAATCCAATTCTAATCTACTGTTCCATTTCACCCGCCGTAGCTGTATTGAACCAGGAAACAGGAAATCTGTGAACTTCAAAAAAGAATGTTTACTACGAAAATTGTTCAAAAAGTCCAAAGCACCATTTAAGTCAAGATTTTTTCGTGCCAAACATACTAAAATTTTTGCTCATTCCACACCTTTGAAATGAGATTCTTAACGAACTCGAAATGATTACGACTTCATTGTAAATAAAACCGGTCTTCTGCAAAATCACTTTCAAAAAAAAGAAAGAATTTTATTCAAACAGTAGATTTATTTTGTCTTACTTGACAGTAAGCTGCACCCGTATGCATTTCTTCAATTTTTGCAAAGTTTGACTGCAAGCAATCGTTTACCCACATGAGCATCTCATGTCGAGACAGATTCTCTGTCGTTGCAGATGTTGCATATACATTTACAACTGACATCTGGAAAATGAACGTCAGTATTAACATTCGATTTTTATCACAGTCTACTTTGAACAGAATTCAGCAATTAATTTAATTTTACAAAATCTAAACCAATTATTTAGAAAATACTTAATTCACAATATTAAGATGTTTAGTTAGATCACTTATAGAGAAGAATGAGAAATAAAATATTACCCATACCAGAATACTTGGTCAGATAAAGTTGTTCTTTGATTTTTCACTCTGAGAAGCAGCTTATACTTTTCCTTTCACTTAACATACTGTTAGAAACTTAAATGCTACTAGAGTTCCAGATTCGAAAAGTTACGGAATTTCATTCACTTTTGAAGAAAACTTGGCAACAGATATTGCAAGTATGATCGTTAATCAGTCATTAATTCTTATTCCGCAATGTGATTTTTTAAAGATCATAGTATTAAGAGAAATGACAAAGTTCGTCCTTTGACCGCTCCGCCAAAAAAATGTCGAAAAGAAACAAAAAATAAAACATCTACAACTTCAACTTCTCCACAGATTTCAAGCATTGAACAAATTATTTCCCAATTATAATTTTCGAAAACATTTCAAGGAATAAATGATAAGGAGATACTTACTTTTGAAGATAAACCCGCTTGCTACCTTCGGAAGAAAACTGAGTTTCTGATCATAAAACGACCCTGAAAAAACTGATAACTACAGCAAATATTTTTGAACATCGAATTCGATCGCATGAGCTTACAAAGTGATGATATAGTACGAGTAAGTTTCAGATGTCTTAATAAATGAGATATGCAATATAAAAGAGAAGCAAAAGCATACATTATACATCATACAACGATTACAAAGTACCATAATATTGCAAATTCTAATAACTCCAAAAATAATAACACCCAAAATTTGCATCAAAGGACAAATCCTATGCCAGTTGTCAGTCGTTATTGATTGCAACAATGCTACATAGCCGCAATCTTCTTTAATTGAATAATTACGATGATGAACGGATTTGTGTAAAACACAGGCGGCGGCCTTGACCCGTTCCACTTTATACCAAATAGTCGCAGCGTACTAAAGGGGAAAGGATTACAAGGACATAGGGAATGCTACGATTTATTAGTATTTTAATTCCATACTGAAATTTTAAGCAGAGTTGAAATCTAAGTTAGCTGTTTAAGAGCATAAAAAATATATAAGCGACAATAACTGTTTCATACATCCACTCATTTCTGCTGACAATATATTACATTCTATGTTCAAAGCTTTTTGCAGTTTCACAATGAAAACAGTTTTGAATATAGCCCTGCAAAATCCAAAAAAGCCTTGTCTCTGTTCTTAGCAAATAAATCAATTATAAACTTTCATGAATATTGGAAAATTAAGAAAGATTCTAAAAAATTTACACAGATTAGAAAATAATAATCCTTATCAAAAGAGCTCGAAGAAGTGCTCTAAAACTAAGCTTATAAGGATAGCATATCTATCAGAAGTACTAGAAATAGAATATCAGTACAAGATGACACGATCACTGTAATAAATTAAATTCTGCAGAAATTATAAAAAGTTCTATCAAAAAAATTACAAAAGAATGAGCATACCATTGAAGCAGTTCTTCCTTTATGAGAAACAAATCACTGAGCACATCAAGCCTAATCTTATTTACGAGTTCATCTTCCCAAAGAAAATCCCTGTCCAATTAGCTATTACTTACTAAAAGTTAAAGTTCAAGGTGCTATAAGGATAAAAAAAGAAACGGAGAATAATTTAATATGAAAGCACGTATAACGTTCTTTATGCGTACATTGCAACAATAACTAAAACAAAAGTGACAATTTCATTAAGACCACATAACAGTCATTTTTAAGGATGATAAAATCCAAGAAGGAACTTATGTAGAACAATTTGGTTCTGCTATAGCTGAATAGAACAATTTTCGACAGGTGCAAATTATGTTGTAAAGGAACGATGGGAGTTGAAATTCTTAATATACAATCTGCAAGGAAATGGACAAAGAATCGATGAACTTTTTCATTCAAACAGAAACAACAACTAGCAAAACATTCAATGACGAATATAAGCCTTATTCGAGACAGCAATGATATAAAAAAATCTCCAAATGCGAAAGTATGAGGATAAAAGTTTCATAAGCTTAAAACAAGCTCGATTTATGAATTAATAGTAACTAAATGAAGAGAATAAAAACTAGCAATTAAATACGAATTAATAATAATTAAATAAAGACAATAAGCAACTGAGAAAATAAAAAACTACATACCAGAAACATATCTGCTGTTGACTGCTATCATATCCTCTCTATTCTTTTTTCTCTCTCTCTCTATTTGGATAAATTACAAAAAGTTTAAAACTCGGCAGTGGAAATCAGCTACACCTGAACATTGATAAATCTATTGTCGCTTTACTTTACTAAACTTACTGAT
Organism: Onchocerca volvulus; assembly: GCA_000499405.2. Lineage (NCBI taxonomy): Eukaryota > Metazoa > Nematoda > Chromadorea > Rhabditida > Onchocercidae > Onchocerca > Onchocerca volvulus. Next base: position 21,895,418 of record HG738138.1, on the reverse strand, counting down.
ACCAGTTACAGGCATGATTCGTTGCTGGACTCTGACGTCACTACATTCTGGCCATCTATCAATAAAGCAAACATAATGCTAACGCAGTGTCATGCACGCGTCATCCATCAACAGTATCACAACAAAAGTTCTTTTCATCATAATGATGATCGAACAGTTTTAGATGGGGAATTTTGGGGAAGCAACAATTTTTGTGGAAGATAAAACTCAGCCCTATCCTTAATAACAATTTTTGCTCATTAGTCCTCTTAATTTCGTGACAAATTCATAATAAATACAGAAAGCCAACCTTGCCGTTAAATAACTTCTGGATTTAAAGAGTTTGAAACTTCATAGCTAAGTCCTCGATCATCAGAATCATTTGCTTAATGAAACAATGAAACAGTCCTTCAACAATCAACAAGTTTTAACTACATACAAATCAGCGATTACCACAAACCAAACAACTGAATCAACAAGGCCACTGAGATGACTTAGTCTTCATTCTATTTGATTCTGCAGTAAAATTGAGATTATTTTTTTGCCTGTATCAGATGATTATGAATTTCAGAATAAAGATAAAATAAAGGAAAGTAACTTTGACGGACTTGTTAACAAGAGCGCAAGCAACCACTAACATTATGACTCACATCTTGTTTTATATTTAAAAACATTAAAGTTAAAAATTTACAGTTTAAGAAAGATAATTGGGCGATTTAATCGTCATCAAAGAAAAACAAGTCGAAGTACAGCGAACAAAAAAAAAAAATCCTGAAATTCAACTAACAAAATGACAGATAAGACAAGTGTGAATTTGGAAACTTTAAAAAATCCATTGCATTTAAAGTAATGATTCATTACATATATTAAGCATAATGATACCGTATTATGCAGACTCCAATGAAAATTTAATATTCATGTTCATCATCAGCAATCGAACAGTCATTAGGTATTTTTGTAATGATCTGATGGTTGCTCCTACTAGAAAGATGCAGGTTGTAAGGACAAATACGATGGATTTTAATCGATTAAACTTCTGCTAATCGACAATCGCCATAAGCCTATTCTTATTTTGTAGAAGGAAGATGAGAAAATAAACAAGGCAGAAATCAATAATCACCATCCGGAAATTTTCTATTTAGTTAATCTCACAAATATTGCAGAAAATGCAAATCATAACCATGTCAATTTTTCATCATTTTTAAAAGATAGAGATGTCGTTCAGAATCATACTAACGAAATTAACCGCTCCATGAATATTTAACAAATGAATGGTCAAATTTCTCATCTGTAAGAGAGAATAAAAATAAAGACCGCGTCCGTTATCAGAAATATATCAATAGTTTATAAGATCATGTAAGACATAGAGAGATCATGTAAGACAAATCTATACAATAATATCTATTAATCATTTATTCCATCATAGTAAAAGAGAAAATAAAACAGCAGAAATTGATTCCTTTTCCAATCCTTTCGTGCATTTCAATGTTGCTACATTTCTGGAATCGAAAGGACATAGATCAGTTATTTTTGGATTCGTGCGTCGTAATTACTAGAATTCCTCAGCAACATGATGCCTTATTTTCACTAAGTTGTTCAGTTCAGAGAAAAAGAGCGTCGAGCACAATTCCGAAAGCGGTTCATAAAGCGAGCTGTCATATCACTGCGTTAAAACGATCCATGTATTAGATTACCAGTGATTTTCTTATTTTCAAATCAGTAAAATTCTGAAATTTCAAAAATGCAGAATTTCGTTTGAATTCAGAAACGACAGCACAAATCATTAAGTTCTTCAAAATGCCGATAATTTTATGCAAATAAAACTTATACATCCATACTTATGTATAAAATATAATTAACTCAACAGCCTGAGACAAATAACGCATTGCAAACAATGTGATACAAAAAAAGCAGAATAAACGCACACTATTTAAAGAAATAGTAATATATTTCATTGCTGCATAATACTACGTGGATCATGGCGATCGCGATAAACCCATACACATAGATAATCTGCAATTTAAACGTTATTAGGCAACAGTGATTAAAAAAACATGATAATAGTCATCCAGTGGGTAAACTTGAGTGGTAAGGGTATATTCTAATAAAATTCAGTTTTAATTTGAACATTTCAAATTTGTATTCAAATCAAATTGATACATCGTAATTTATGCAGTGCGTCAGCAGCACTTACCTGAATCCATATAACAATGCAATTGTTAAAAACTCAGAAATGAAGGGAAAGACGACTCCGCAGGGAATAGAAATAGCTGCTGTTTTTAAAAAGATGCATTTCAGATATTCCCATCAGCTACTCTCTAAATTAACCAAAACATATTTTAGATTGGTAACAAAGAAGGAAGGTCAACAAAACTATCTTATAAAGCACACTTATGGAAAATCGGACAAATGAAATAGGATTTTTACACTAACATGCTCCGATTTCGTTTTGTTTCATTGAATGATACTTGTTCACCAATATGTCGATCTTCGAGTGATGGTTCAATAATCATTGTGGAAATCATATTTTGAGGATATTCGGAAGAACGTGATCGATCGTCTTCTTCAAGTGCTGATCCATAAAGCTGATCGAGTTGTACATATATGCTCAATGGACGATGGGCAGGTACATTGTTACAAGCCGATATCGGAACACGACATAATTCGTCCTGCAATATGCACTACGCTTACCTCTCAAATTTCACAATTTCACTCATCAAAGTATCCATTCTTAGTTAAGCTATTTTCAATGAATTTCTTCAAAAAAAAAAAAAAAAAAAGTTTCCAGAAATACTAAATCAAAATAAGTAAGAACATACGATATTCACTTTTTGCATATACCATTCGCATCTCCTGATATCATGCATGTTCATCCGTCTTTCCGGATCTTTATCGAGCATAGCAGTGAGCAAATATTCCAACGGTTTCGACAGCTGCACACTCTGCGGCATTTGTAGGGGTTGATTAGCAATATTGTCAAAAAGACGCATAATGACGTCACCTTCAAATGGATACTCACCACTCACCATATTATATAATGTTACACCACAAGCCCAAATATCCACTTTTCGACCTCTAAAAATGAAAAAATGATGGATATTTAGTTATAAGATTAAATCCATCAGAGCACGAGAAAAAAGATTGAAAAGTTAATATTAGCAGCAGATACATTTTTCTTCGATATTAAATGTCCAATACTTAAAGATATATATCAGAAATAGATATTCTTGGAAAATAACAATTTCCAAAAACATCTTTTAGGATACATAAAAAATAAATTATACCGGTAATTTTCGGAAGTGCCCGAAACAATTTCAGGTGGTTGAAATTTCGGAGTACCCTGAACAACTGTACACCAATCTTCTGCTTGAAATATATCAAGCATCTCGGCTACTCCAAAATCACTAATTTTGAGAGTACCATCCAAAGCGACTAATAGATTACCCGGTTTAATGTCCTTATGAATTATGCCTGAACAAAAACTACTTCATTTCCTTTTAAACCATTTTTAATTTCTTAACCATTCAAAAAAGATTACTTTGTTAAATGGTTAAAAATTTAAGAATATCTTTGATTTCCAAGGACATAAATTATGCTAGATTATTTCTGTTTATATAGCAACATTATTTTAAAATGATGAGGTAATACTAGAGATTAGAGTGATTATTTATTCGTTCTTAGTCAAAAGAAAGCGCTGCAACTTCTAATCTAAGTAACATATTTTAAAATGCAACAATTCAAAACGTATTTTAGGTCTCAATCCCATTGAAAATAAGCCATGACATTTTGTCATTTAGATAAATAAAATATTAAAGGCATTTAAGAAAAGCTCTTCTTAACTTTTCCTGAATGTTCTACTTGGAGTAACGTGCAATGGATTTGCAAGTCTTTTAATTATTAGATCCTAACTTGAAAATACTAAATCAGATCAATGTCAAACATACCATGAGCATGAAGATAACTTAAGCCATCGCAAAGTTGTCGGAAGAAATACTGTGCTTGATATTCGGGTAACTTCTTCTCTTTAGATCCATCTAGAAGTTGTTGCATGGAACCAATACAGTATTCCAATATCATATACAATTTCTGTTTGCCATCAACACGAAAAAAATCGCGTAAGGCAATGACATTGCGATGTCGTACTCGCTTTAATATTCTCAATTCTTGTTCAACGTTAGCCTAAATAGAGCAAAGTTTCTTTTGAAACAAATATAATTCTCTTTATTATTGTAAGAAATCTTATCAATTCAAGAATCACAAAGTCATATTTTAAATGATATTGAATAAACATACATGACCGTTCGGAATTTTCCTCAGTCGTGCTTCTTTGATAATTTTGACAGCTCTTCTAACTAAAGTGTCGTGTTCCAGTACTTCTTTCACTTTCCCGTATGAACCCTCCCCAATTCTTTCTCCAAAGAGATAACCATTCAGTATTTTCGGTTTTTTCTCGATAAATACTTCTTCAACAAACTGAAAACGTCAGATATTGATCAATGAAGTATTAATACTGAATATAACAAAAATTAAACACTGCTTGAGACTAAACTGCTTTGTTGCAAAACATTCCGCCATGCGACATAGTTTATAACAATCAACTCGAATGGGAGAAGAACAGGAAAGTATCATTTTTAGCTTAATGATGCTTGTTATCATTATGAGATGAATAATAGAGGAAAAATCACAGTGCAACAGTGATAACCGCTAATCTATATCAGCAAATGTGCAAGAGGAGATATATATTTTTATAACTTCTACTTACTGTATTATCCGAAAGTGGTTGAAACAAGCGATTTTTATCTGCAAAGACACTGTTGAGCACTGCATCGAAGTCAGAATCACAATCCGGCGAAAATTCAATCTTCAATATGTACGTGAATAATGATTTTATATTTGAAATATTCACTTCTGAATTTCATTTCCAATAAAATCTAATTTCCAAAATTCAATTATAAAATCACCACTTATTTCAAAACTTTCAATTTCTTAAATTTTTTGCAAATTTTGAAATCACTAAAAAAAAAAAATCGCCTATCGACGTACCACTGGTTGGTCAACTGCACTGGAGGATGGGCTAGCTAATGAGCTCCATGCTCGTAAACTTTCTCTGAGATCGTTCACCTCAATTTCATCGTCACAATCGTCACCTCCTATCGTCATGCTCTGCAATCCTGTTGCAATATTAAATGGAAAGGATTTACTTATCTTGTTGTAATTTAGCATTTACCCAACAAAAAAACTGAATTACGATTAAATAAAACTAGAACTGTTCTGTACTTATTATTCATTGAGACAAAAAGATGTGATGTTAATTAATTTTTAGAGCGAACAATACTTAGTATATTCTCTTTCATCCAAGTTGTTATCATATTCTTCTTTTCTTAACTCTTCCGCTTCCATAGTTTCTACCAACAAATATTGGCCAAATCCCCCAACAAATGTCCTTTCGATCCAGATAATAGAGAGACCGTTACAAAGAGGATACATAAATGTTCATCAGCGACAAAAAGCAAAACCAAGAGATCCAGGTGGTCCAAATCGATCGACCAGATCTATTTATATTTTTTATCCACTTTAAAACCAATTTTCCCAATTTAGGAGATTTCCAAAAAAAATAGGGAAAATGGGTAATTTAAAATGTGAAAACTAACCACTCTTCGCCACCGAGAATTACTGGATTCCACTGACATCGGCGTACTCACTTCCGAACTCATTGACTGATCATGCAACAGGAAAAAAGATAGTGACGAGGAAAAAATGTTTTCTTAAATATCGCATCACATGAACTCAATCTGGAATACTTGGATGGTCAATTTTTAAACTGTTGTTATTCTGTTGGAAAGTTAAAGAACACCCTTCGCCTTTTCTCGTTCTCACTTTCCTCCTCCATGATATACGTAAAGATACACGTAAAGAACTGTTTCCACGTACGAGTTTACTCTTTCGCTTTCAAGAGAAGGCCCATAGCTATGTATATTTTCACCCGGTCAAGTACTTCTTGGTGTTTACCTTTGCAAAAAATTCGTTTTATTTAAATTTCAAGTCATTCACAATGTTGCACACTTATAACATATATTTTTTGAACTTAATACTAGTGATTTCGATATTATTTTGCTTATTTAGGAAGTATTACTACTTCATCTTCCGGAAAAAGCTGGTCTTTAAAGTTTTATTGTTTCATCGATAAAACCGGAAAAATAGCAGACAGCCCAAATATTCCGGTCACTAGTTTGAAACTTGGAGAATAAACCCCACTGCTTATTTCGAGATCGCACCTGAATGACCAGAGACACCACAAAACTAATCAGAAAACATAATCCTTGCCTCGAATTCATCTTACAATTACTTTACATCCCCGAATGAAACTAAACTTCCCGAGCACACAGCGAATCTCATTGTGACCACGGACGAAACGAAAATGTTATCCCAATTGATTTTTGAGTAAGAACAGAACCACTTCTCAACTTTTAATTCCTTTCCACGATATACCGTCCGAAAAAAATACTGTCTGAATTGGAAGTGACTGAAGAGTCGCTCAAGACAACGCGAAAGTACAGAAGAGTTAATTATTTTATCTTTTCGAAAGTTAAGAATAATTCTCCCCCTAACAATATTCCATTTCCAGAAAATACATCATTCTGAACGGAACAATAGAGACGATTTCCAAAAATATTATCGCCGAGCTCAGCTAAAATATATTTTCAGCTTTTCATTGCACTTTTCTTTATCTGATTACTTTAAGAATGTTTCTCGGAAATGTTACAAAAACCAAAAAAAACTTCCATTCCATATTTAAACAGGTTATCGAATACCACTTCTAATGAACAAAAAAAGCCAAAGTACTAAGTCGGATGTTATGGAGCCAAATATTATAATATACATCAAGTGGCACATAAAAATCGAGGAATATATGGAATGATTTTCTATAATAAATTAAGAAACATAACAAAAGCATTTCTAAGATTCTCTCAGGCACAATTGTGGGACTTTATTTTCCAGAGATGAAGCATGACAAATCCTGTAGTGGTGAGACAGAAATGTTTAAGTTCCTATAATATTGGGCATTCTTAGCGATTGAAAAAAATCAAATAATTAACAAATTAATGAGGATAACATTACTTGCATCAGTTGCTTTTTGTCAAAACATTATAGATTACATTACGACTCATGAACTTAAAAGCTTCCAGAAAACATAATGAGACAAAAAAAAGCCCTCTTTATATTATAGAAAAAAGTTGATGCTACTGAGTGACTTAAAAAAAACAAGGAAAACATATCTCGTGTACCATCGAAATTCCTAATCTTTAATAAATTTCAAATTAGTCCCAATATTTAAATTCATTTACATCGAATTTTCCTTTTATAATTCCGAAACAAGTTGAAACGTAATGCTCAATAGTTGGTAATATAAAATACCAAACTAGAAAAATATAAAATAAAAACACCAAAAATAGTTTTCAAAAAATGAAAAAAAAATCCAAAACATAAATTAGTTGACATAGTATTTTCCGCAACACAGTAATTTCAGTGCTATTGAAATGCGGCCGTATATAATAAAACATTTCTTTAGCTTTCTAAAAAACGTTTAATTCCATGAAACAAAATATGGAGGATAATATCAGAAGACGACTAAGCAGTCTTCAAATATTGTATGCTGTTTAAAATATACTTCAATCAAGTTCAGGTTCAATCATGCCTTCTTGAAGGCAGTCGACAAAATTGTTGACGACAACTTCAGGAAGATTAATATCATCATTCAGAAAATCAAGTTCTCCTGGTTCAAATAACGAATGATGAGTTCCTTTGATTATATCATGTGACTTTATTTCACTTCCTTTTATTTCATCACTTTTTCTGACCTGAAATAGTAAGCGTAATTTTTTCAAATCATTTTATGTAGTACTAGAAAACTCATTTTTTAAGCAGAATTAAAGAAAAACAGCTCAATTTTTTTTTGGAAGTGGCACCACTCGAAATTAATCGGAAGAGTGTGTTATATATTAAAAAAAACAAGCTCATCTTTTTATAAAAGTCTTCAAATGGACTTGATAATTACTTGTAGTTTCTAAGGTGAAACACAACCTCTTGTATTTTGAGTGGAGTTTTCATGTATTCTTTATCATTTTTCAACGGATCCAATCTTTGTAATACCTCCATTCGCCGGATATCAATCGATCTTCGGCCATAACCAACTCCTCAAATTTTAATATTTGAAAAATAAGAGCCGAAAAAAAAAAGGAAAAAATACATCATTTGTATGAACAGTTCCCATTGTCTAAAGCTTGCATACATCTTTTCTCTACAGTGAGTACAAAATCCTTAAAAATTAACCGAATTTATCATCCACAGCGAATCTAAACAGTCTATGATTGGCTTCTTCATGAACATCCGATGACAAATTAGTGTGTTTTTCTAGATGATCACGAAAGAAAGCCGATGAGCAAGTTGTAAACGTACATCTCCGCAATGGACAACCAAATGTTGCTGAAAGCCCAAAATGGTGTGATCTGGAATAGAAAAGATTATTTATTATTCAAAGAAACATATTAATTCAAAGATCAAAAACTTATTACAAACTTAGTAATATACAGAAATTAAAAAGCAAATAACGAATATTTAAAATTAACCCTATGTGTTGTTGATAACTTGCAGGTTCCATATACATTTCATTACAATATGGACATTGGTAGCCCCATGCTTGACGTGGAATGTGATTTCGCAAAGTATGTCGTCTTAAAGTCATTTGGCTAGCTGAAATCAAAAATTATAGACCAAATGTTTCAAGGCATCATACAGTCATGAAAAATTGGATAAAGCAAATAAATGTAAAACAAATTTGCATTTTCGGGTAGTGCTTTTATGGTAAACGAATATGAAATCTTATCCTAAAGAATTAAAAGTTCACAAGTTCGATTTGTATGTGTTTTAGTTCTCAATCTTTTCTTAAATTTTTTAGTTCTCATCTAATAAAAAAGACGAATGAAGACTTATCATCGTAACTGCTCTATTCAACCCCAAATTTCGTACATTAAATTAGTTTCCAACATCACTAATATTATGGTGATGTATCTCACATAAATGCATTTATTTTCTTTTTACTTTTTTTATTTTTTGAGAAATGCTTTAGTACTGATTCAATTCTTCTCAGCTTTTATCTTTTACGCTATTGCTGGAAATGTATATTACCAGCAGCATATCCACAGTGTTTGCAAGCGAATGGTCGTAAATTGGTATGTACATTAAAATGCTCGTCATAGGAACGTTTCGATGAGAGCTTTTTGCCACACAGCTCACAAGTCCATCTCATCTTGAATATAAGAGGATCGCGATTATAAATCTGAAGGAAATGATTAACAATTTCATTGCTTCAACAATTTCCAGTCTTCTAATTAATTTCTATACTTCGTTTTACCCTGCTTCGAAAAAATCTTTAAATAGAGTTTCTTTAAATCTTTGAAAAAAAATTAACATTTTCGAATTTTTAAGTCTTTAAATATGGGATAGTATCACAATCAGTGTTAACATCAGAAGTTCCAAATTTAGTCATTAGTCGCAGCAAATCTTAACGCTACTATTATGAACTCTAGCTAATTTCATTACTTCCCTTTGCTCTTCCCTCTCTTCACCAAAGAAATCAATGCTATTCCTAGCATGGCATTAAATTTTGAATAAATTATTAAATCACGAAATGATACTTTGTAATTCTTATCAGCAAATACAGGTACTTTTGCTCGTTGTACTGATGATGAAGTTGCCACAAATGGCATCATTACTATCTTTTTTTATTCTTGGGATAAGTAGCTCGGAGAAGTAGCACTGTCAAGAAGGATTAAAATAACAAATTGTTTTGATGACCTGAAATATTATAGACAGAGTGTTCCTTAAACATGAAGCGCGCCTGACACTACTACAACTCATACATCACTGACCTATTTTAAAGCTATATGGGATATTTAGTTTAGTAGAGCGCACTGTCATTTCGATTAAAGGAGCAATTTCAAATCAATGCGCTACGTTTTTACACTCCTTTTGGCACCTTTATGTAATGAAATGATTAAGTCCAATTTAAACCTACTTGTTTTTCTCCTAATTCGTGAGAAAATACATGAAATAAAATGAAAGTTCGTACAAAAGGAATCCTATATCACGAAAACAAACATGATCAACAACCAGTACTAGCGCATATGGAGGATATTTCTCTTCAGGTTTTAGGAAATTGAATTTTATCAATAATTTAATGAATGAGAGACGCTAGTTTTCATTCCTACCGCGGCAGAGTAGCATAAAGATACTCACAAATATCATAACTTGGCTTGTGACAAAATAATGGCTTTGTTGATCATTGATTGTTTTCAGTTAAGTAAGGTGCAGGTTATGTTGCTGAGTTTATGATGTGGCGGCAATAGATGGAAAACTGTTTTCTTCTTCCAGAATTCCTGATCCTGTTGGTGAGCCGGTTTCAGAAATACCATCTATAAGTAGCATTCGGATTGTGATTGATTCAATATGAAAGGCATTTTATTCTAAAATTAAACCTTCACCTCAGCATAGCCTTCTTGCTTTTGTTTCGCTTTGATAATTTCGCTTGAAATTCTGCTTTACCTTTAATAAATTCATTTTTTGTATAAGTTTAAATCCATTTTCAGTACTAATTAATGTGATAAAACGTGATAAGACGGTGATAAAACGCAGTTGCTTCAGCCTTTGCAATCCATTGTTCCTACCAATCTTACGTAGGATATATTAATTTGGATTTTTTCTCTTCATTTATAATTTACGTAGTTTTAGAATTGTTTCCAAAAAAGAAACAGAGAAAGAGAGCTTCAGAAGAAGAATTGAGCTGATGAATATTGCATGCATTTCGCGTCGTTTGTTTTGCACACGATGTAGTCTCCGGAAACTATCGCCATCATTTTCAACAAGTAGCAGGTATGCTCACTCATTTTGCATATTTTACCCAGAAATCTGCATATTTATTTTACGATTCATAAAAAACAATTTTTACGAAGTCTAATATATGTCCAAACCTTTATGTGGTTCTTTTTGAAGCTTAAAATCATTAGAAGTTGAAAATTTTTACAAATTTCGTACATAAAAATAGTCAATCATAAGAAGAAATCACTTTTCCGTGATCATAACATTAGTGCTGTGGAATACTTGTGAGGTTCTTGCATAAATTTCAGGTTTTTGTTTGCGATATTTTATCCGAAATCGCTGACTGACCTGCACAGATTGAATAATGCTGGAAGATTGAAGAGAATTACTCATTTATTTCTGTTTAGGAATGTAAGGAAAATGATTATTGCATCTGTATATTTTCTCATGGCTTTGAAGTACACGAATTTGAAAATTAACTACTTTTTAAATCGAATTTAAAAAATACTATATTCCTAGTTCTGTTTGTATCATGACAGCATTTTTTTTTCTGGAATTTGAGTGAAGAAAGTATGGTTATTTACCCGGTTTCTATTTTTTTTTTTTTTTTGACGTAATCTCGACTGATTATCATCCACTTAAACAAAAAGATGAAAGGAATTCCTCGCTTCAATTTTTTTTATTTTTCATCGTAACTCCAGCTTTCAAAATCTGCTAAGCGAGAGCCAGCTAAAGTTCGGAATGTTCGGTGGAAAGATCTGCGCGAAATTTTTGCACTTGCATATCCTTGTAGAAGACGAATATACAGTAAGTTTTGAAAGTAATGTCTGAATTGTTTTCTGAAGTTCTACTATCTGTTCTTATTTTTTTTTATTTGTGGATATGGTTTAAACAAAATATGTGTCGAAAAAAGTTTTATTAGGAACATTTTGTGCTGATATTAGATCTTGTTAGGTCATTGTCAAATTGTTGTTTTTAGCTGGTTTGTTATTTTTGGTCGTCGGGAACGCCATTGGTCTCGTCTTGCCACGTATAATTTTCATGTTTATTGATATCAATAATAATCATGAAAATGAAGGAAACATGAGGGAAAATAAAAGTGATGACAAAAATATGTATTTTATGTTAGCAGCCAAGTATCTCAGAATACATTATATGGTACTATTCAGCCTTTTTTGCATCGTTGCAGTCTCCTATGGTATCAGGCATTATTGTATGCACACTGCAGGTATTTTCATTTAAACTAATCTAGGAAAATATTTCGTAATTTTCATGTGCAATGCTAGTTTTGAGAAATACAACTATCTATGCATTTTATCAATTTCGGGTATCTAGTTTATGTCTCATTTTATAGATTGATGTAAACAAGACTCAGATAACATTTTATTGCAACTTTAGATAAAAGGATTGGCAGAGAAAGCCACTTAAAAAAGTTAATTGGTGTAAGACTTATCAAATACTACTCATTTTATTTGCAGCGAAGCAAGTTTCAGATTTTCATTCCTAATGCTGAGATAGTAAATAGAAGCAAAATTCAGCTATTCAATGATGCAAGCAAAAGCTATTTTAAAGATGCAGTAAAATTCCTTGAACATGAATTGTTTTAAATATGAAAATTTATATTTTAAAATTCCAGGTCAATTCGTCATCAATAATTTGAGACAAACAGTGTTCAAATCAGTTATTCATCAGGATATGAATTTCTTTAGCAGGAATAAAGTTGGTGAGATTGTAAGTCGCCTTTCAACTGATGCATTAATTGTGGGTCAGTCAGTTTCATCAAATTTAACTGTCGGTGCTCGAGCTTTTATGTCTTTTTTCGGTTCTGCTGTTATTATGGTACGTTTCCTCACCATTACGTTAGCAAAGTTATCATTGAAAGGAATATCGTTTGATTGTGATGTTGTACTTTTATTCGCAAAAATAGGCTGGGCTATTAGCGAAAGTCACTATTCAATAAATTCCAGAGATCTGCATTGAACAATTTTTTTAAAAATAGTATATTTAAAAAAAGAATCAGAATATTATTTCATTTTTTATTTTTGGTGATTTGCTTTGAATGTATTTACCAGGATAGGTGTATACATCGCCGGAGTTGTCTAAAGTGGTTACATGTCTTACAGCAGCAATCGTCACCTCAGGGTATTGTTTCGGTAATTTGCAAAGGAAATATACATTACAAATGCAGGAAGCAGTTGCTGCATCCAATGAGGTATTGTTATGAGATTTTTAGTCCGATCACATTTTTAAGTTCAGTGTCTCACTTTCTCTGGCAGGCCTACGCATAGCATCAGGGACTTCAGATGATAATTATGATGAGCTGAAGAATTCAAAATCTTAAGAGATTTTCCTTTGCATCTATCCTTAAAGTTGGCTAAATAAATACAATTTATTAATTTAGAAGAAAGAATATGATGGAAATTAAATATATATTTATCCTTTATTTGAGGTTGCTACAGAAAAATTTTCAAATATCATAACTGTGAGAACTTTGGTTTCCGAGCTGAAAGAATGTGAAACATACAAGAAAAAAATTCATCAGCTTTGGCTTGTTTCCCGTCGTGAAGGCCGTGCAGCAGGTTGCATGATAGCTCTGGTATAGGTTACATAAACTAGAAATTTTTCTGCATACTTATTTTGAATATGCAAATTAATTAAGAATTAAAATCCGCTTATATGAAATTCATTTCAGCACGAAATTGCGATACTTGCTTCTCTTTATACAATTGTATATTATGGTGGACAGTTAATGAATATTGGAACATTAACATATGGTTAGTTTACTTACACTATTTTTGTTCTTATATGACAGGAGGAGAGGAGCATATGCCAGATTATGTTGAATTTGGTCATAGTAAAAAATGAAGTGAAGAATGAGTTTCAGGTGATCTCCTTGCATTTATTTGGTATGCGAGTTTATGCGCGCTCAGTCTTCCTGGAATGGTCAACTTTTATACAGAGCTTATGAAAGGCCTAGGTGCCAGTACGAGATTATTTGAACTTCGTAATCGCATTCCTGAAGTACCAGTAAGAGGTGAGCAAATTTCGGTATCGTAATAGACCGTTTATTCATTATATTTATTGCTTAAAAATTTTATCCGAAAACCATTTACCGGGAACTAGATGTAATCTTCTTAGTGATTATCAAAGATCACTTGAAGATATTAACATTGTTTCAGGTGGTTTGTTGAAAAAGAATATCATTGATGGTATTATTTTCAAAAATGTTAGTTTTGGTTACCCAAATCGACCGCTCTTATTTACGGATATTTCTTTTTACATACCAGCGGGCAAAACCACTGCATTAGTTGGACCGTCTGGTTCTGGAAAAAGTACAATTGCTAATCTCATATTAAGGTTCGATTGCATTATGTATATTAATTGGTCATTACTTGATAACCAGCTACAAAATGATGGATGAAACTATGATATTAAATTCAGTGAGATCTAAAGTAAGATTGAATTTTAGGTTGTTTGATCCTAATTCTGGACATATTCTGATCGATAATGTCGATTTAAAATCCATAGATCCATCCTTTTGGCGACAACAAATCGGCACTGTGGCACAGGTTTTCTTTAATACAGCAGAATGATTAGTTGTTATATAAGTACTAGCGAATTTCTGATACAGTACTACTAAAATGATATTTTTTTGTTTTTTTTTTTTTTTTTTTTTTTTTTTTTTTTTTTTTTTTTTTTTTTTTTTAATGATATATCAATTGTTTTCAGGAACCGATTCTGTTTTCCACAACAATAAGAAATAATATTATTTATGGTTCAAAACATCCGGAGTTAATAATGGACATTCAGGTTCGCTCCTTTGTTGTTATGCCTCTGTTCCTTTACTTTATTTCCCTTAAAAAATAAAAATTTTAGTTGGAAGAGGCATCTAGTCTAGCAAATGCTTTCAATTTTATCAAAAATCTTCCGGATGGATTTGAAACCATTGTCGGTGAACATGGAACTTCAATGCTTAGTGGTGGCCAACGTCAAAGAATTGCAATAGCCCGAGCACTTATTAATGTTTGTTTTAAAACCAAAGTTTTTGATATGTGGATAAGCTAAAAAGAACGAAATCATGAAATATATTTCCATCCAAAATTTATAGTATTCTATTATTAAGAAGAAGATTCGATATGGTTTTGTAATATAGGTATTGTTTTTATGAATTACTCATCTTATGAAAGTCCATTGTTAAATTCAAGAACCTTCATGATATTAAGGACCCAATGATGCTTATCATGGATGAAGCAACAAGTGCTTTGGATGCTACAAGTGAGGATTTAGTTCGAAAAGCTATGTTAACATTGATTAAGAACAGTAAGAAAACTGTTCTTATTATCGCTCATCGGTAAGGACTCTTTCTCATTTTTCAATTTTCCATTATTTAGGAAGGAGATATTTTGCACATCGTTCCATAAAATTCCTGATCTCCCGAATATCTTAAAAAAAATAATAATGGAAGAATAATGGAATAAGAATTCTAAATTATTACAGATATCTGGTCTTCAAAATATACAACATCAATTTCTGTTGTTTTTAGCCTTTCAACCATCAAATATGCTGATCAGATTGTGGTTATTAATAGCGGTAGAGTAGATGAAGTTGGAACATTTGATGAATTAATGCTCATCGAAAATGGAGTTTTCAAGAATTTGGTGGAGAAGCAAGCGATTGGATTCAAATAACAAGTTAGTGGTATAATAGCTGGTCATACATAGTACATGGATGAATTATATCAGGAAAGCTAAAAATGTTGAATTAGAAAATTTTTTTTGGTAATATCGAGATATTCATTAGTGACATTTGTAATAGCTATAATGTGCTCATTTTGTTTGTTTGTTTTTTTTTTTTCTTTTTTTTTTTTTTCTCAAGTGAGCGGGTCATTTTTGATGAGCGCAGAAATCTGACGTTTATATTTTTATGTTTCTGGCAGCAGTAATCCATCGCTAATTAGAATAAGACCATAGATTTCTTCAGACTAAAATGTTCAAAATTTGTTTTTAAAACTAAGATTAACTTACTTCCATTTCAAAAACTTCCTTTTACCCAAATGATTAAGCGATATTATCAGGTCGAGAATTGGTTTCAGAGCAGTGCGAATAGTTTAGGATTATTTGCATATTTCTACCTCTCAAGTATAATTTAATTCAGGTGGAAGTGATTTTTTTCTGCAACACTCAACTACTGATACTTCTATTAATTGATTGATTTGTCAGTTTTGTAACTCCCATCCCTGCCCCAACAATTCGTTTCAAAATGTACCACATTGCTGGCATCGACTTTATTCATGTTTGGTTTTCGTTGTATTCCATGTTTTGAAAATGTTTACCCATTTTTATAGCATTATTTATCAACGCTAACATTCGGAATGAGAAATTATGGAGAAAATGATGTGTTGGATGGATTAAAAAATTACCTTAACTTTCTGAAGTCATTATGGTAATGATGTTAAAATTGATTGCAGGGAAATATTCGTCGAAGAATTTTAAAAATTAGCTTTCTTAATTCCTTACTTGTTTCTCCTTTTCCCATTCTTGATTTCTTACTACCATCATTTCGAAGTCAAAATTGCAAAAATGATAAAACACTTGGAATTGAAATGTTAGTCCACTTGGAACTGATGTGTTAATCTAGAAATCATGATTAATGTCCTCAAAATTCAATGCTGATCATTGCAGTAGAATGAATTTTTCTAGAGAATCTGATTTAGGAACTGCGCTGGATACGATTTAAAAGGAGTCTGTATGACATTTACAGCCTTTATAACATTTCCCAGATAAAAATCAAATATTCTCTGGCACTTCATATTATATCATAAGTCTTATTTTTTAATCTATAGTTACATAATAATATGATTTTTTGTTTTTACAGTTACATAATAATATGATTTTTTGATGTAAATTTCAATACTGCATATATTTTAGAAAAAAGAGCCGCCAGTTTCTTTATTAGGCCCTATTTTGATAGGTGTATTAATACATTTTCAGTTCTTACGTAAGATCAGTTTTACTTCATTAATTCTTTATTGAGTGTGCGTACATCTCACTGTCTGGTGATAACCTTTTCTTGTCTTTTTTCATGTCAAGAGAATTTTAATAGCAAGTAAAAAAATTTCGCCAATTATGATACACTGCAATACAAGACAGTTTTTTGGATGGTTGAATCATTTGTAATTCTTATTATGTTTGATAACTGCTAAGTTGACGAAAACTATATAAAAGAAATTGTGTAATTTTCGATATATTAGAGCGTAATATACTACAGTTCGTTTGAAAAGAAATTTAAAGAAAACTGAATCGAGAATATTATATGAAATGACCCTTGTAGACAATTTTGGGATATATTACACCATTAATTCAAATTTTCTGAAACATCATTACATTTGTTACGGAAATACTTTATGAACAAAATTTGATGCTGAATAAATGATTTAATATTGAACAGCACTCGTTGGTGATGACATCTCCATAATTTGATGTAAATCCAACCGCATAAATTCTGGATTTGAGAAAAGGATTTTGACCTACCCATAATGTTCTGATTGATCTGACTTTAAACTGTTGCAATAAAAACAATCATTTCTGCAAATGATTGTGTAAATTTATTTCATTTACATGTGCTTGTCCCACCTAAAAAGATATTTTAAAATAGGAGATATCTTATTCAGCAGATCGAAAAATTATTCAGATTATCTGCATATAGGTCATACTTAACTAAGCCCGTACTCCGAGATTAAAATTGCAAAAGCATATCAGAAATGAAATATTTAAACGAATAAAAGTGAAAAATAAGTGTGAAAAATTTGTCATAAGTGTCTTACGACACATCACCGATTGAAGAGACATCACTGATTATTGATACGTTAGGAACTATGGACCTAGAAGTTTATTTACACAACAAAAAAGGACATAATTTACATGGCATGATTCTTCAAAGATTTTATCAGCCGGTGAAGAATTCGAAGCTTTCTATGATGGAGATTTCATAGGTCTAATTTTTTCTTTAATTTTTATTAATAAAACTAGCCTTCACTTTCTATTATCAAACCTTCTTGGGACAAATCAGATGTACTAAAATCAATTTCATTTTTGGCATTAAAATCACTCCAACAGCCAACAACTTGGACCCTTGATAATGTTTAAAAATTTCTACAAATAAGTAGGCTTCAAGCCACGTTCATTTTCGTAATTGGTCCATCGAGCGTCATCTGATTCGTGAGTCAAGAATCGTACAGCAATTTCTTTTTCCAAACATCGCAAATCTGACCAGAGCTGATAATTCTGAAAAAAAAAGAAGAAAACACTTCTTATACGATATATTAAATATTCTAATGAAAAATTTCAGAATATAGAATAGCATTCTTTTTATTTGAAATGTATCTGAAAATGCACTTTTCAATAAAGTTGAAGAATTTTAGGAATGGGTGCATATCAGAAAAAGTAGAAGACAAAAATTGATTAAAAAAATTGAATGTAATGCCCATCCTCTTCATAAGCAGTATTATCAATCCGAGCTTACCTGTAGCCAATTATGACTTAATGCTTTCAATACTGTTAGTCGTTTGCTCATTTTAACTTGCAGTAAATTGTTAATAAAATCAATTGCTGCACTAGTAATTTCACACCATGGGTTTGACGGATACATGAAATCGGCATTCTGGATTTGGTCGTTGATATCTTCGTCTTCATTGAAGGGAAAGGTGCCGGAGAGGCTATAAATATAATGTGATGTTGTAAACAACGACAACAATTTTCAAATATCAACAATGTTGTGAAACGATAATAGCATTTATCAAATTATTACCTAATTTAAAGGAGCATTACAACTATTGCTTCGAAAACTAGTCATTTTAACAATGAAGATTTCGAATGTCGTAATTTTTGGAGATAACTTCTATCAATGGTATTTTAAACTGTCAAAATAAAATTTAAAAGAAGAAATTGGGAAAGTAAAGTCTAACCTAACATAGACGATAACACCAACGGACCACATATCCAACGATCGATTAAAGCCTTTATTACATAGCACTTCTGGGGCTTAAAAATCAGCGATCGATCAGTGAATTTCATCAATGAAGATGGAAAATAATAAAAATCAACAAATATTGCATTCTATCTTGGCTTAACCCTATATCACAAAGTGTTGTAGTGAGTTCATCTGCATAATATCAAGAAAAGTAATTATCCTACAGAAGTTTTGCAAGTAAACGATGATAAGTCTTTTACTTTGATATCATCATCTGAATTGCATCCTCGCTTGATTACGGATTTTAAACGAAGAAAACGAATAATATTTTCATCAAAAAAATTGATTTATTTGAATTTTGTGTCAAAAAAAAAGATAATTTTCAAGAATGATCAAAATTAAATGTGGGAAATGTTTAGTGAATTTCATTCCGACTTACAAATTCTTCCTTCAACAAATGCTATATCATCAATTCAACCTATACTTCCGGTATATATCAGTAGAATAATAGGCTGAAGAAAGAAAGAATAACCAAGATAAGCAGGTGTACCAACAACAGATCGCCTAAATCCTCGTTCACCAATAATCCGAGCAAAACCGAAATCACAGAGTTTTATCTAGAATCCGAATAATTATAAAAAGATTCTGAAGTTAGATCATAGATTTCTCGCGCTTAAATATTTCGCATTGGGCACCATTTTGGAGTTCTCTCAAATTCAGCATTTTAAAGGAATAAAAAAATTCGTAAAAAGCGAAAACTTGAATTTAATCTTTTAGAAATGAACTCAACATTATGTCGCTTCGAAATTAAAAAAAAAAAAAGAAAAAAAAAGATTAAACAAAAATCCAATCGCATGGTTGCATAAATTATGCTGTTATGAGTGAAAAACAAAAAATCACTTGAGGGAAATCGGAATCCGAAACGAGTAAAATATTTTCGGGTTTCAGATCACAATGTACGATGTTCAAATTGTGAAGATAACGTAATGCAATAAGTATCTAGAAAAAGAATATTGAATTTAGTTTACCGAAACAGCTTTTGAAGCCTTTGAAATATCGTACAATTTTGGATGAGAAACTTTGATTAAGAAGATAATAATGTACTTTAATTACATTCCGCGTATTTAAACGACATTATTGATTTTGAACTTTTCATTTACTAGCTTCTCATCTATAAAATTTTATCTTGAATCTTAAAAACGAAATATGCATGGGTAATGGATTATGTAAATATAAATGAAATTTTACCATCTTAAAACGAAATTTAATTTAAAAATTTTTAATTTAAATTAAGAAATAATGGAATTATCTATGGTAATGGTGTTTCAGATTTTAGAAAATATGTCATTATTCAAACAGCGAAATTGGCTAAATCTATTAGGGACTTAATCTTCTAATAATTAGTCAATAGAATCAAAAATCGCAATTCTTTTACAATAATTAATTTGCGCCGATCAAGTGAGAAAAATCTCTAGTTTGCATATGCGTACTTGATAAACAAGAAACTGTGTAACCCGTTCGGATAATTTTCCTCTTTCGTTGCACAAAATCATTTCCAACATATCACCCTTAAGCTTTTCCATTACAACGAATATTCGATCCGTAGTTTCGAACATTTCTTGGAATGCCACCACACTTGGATGCTCAACTTTCTGTAAATTCGAAAAAAAAGTTGAACTATTTTAGAATATAAAGTATGCATATGAAACTTAGCCAAAGTTGAAAATTTTTAAAGTTGAAAAGTTTAGATTCCATAGACATACAGAACATTTCAATCTGTCGAAAATCTTACACTCAAAATTTCAACTTCAGTCCGAAGAGCTGCTTCTTTGCTATTTGGAAATTTCGTTTTATTAATCAATTTTACAGCAACATGTCTTCCTGTTTTTCGATGAATTCCTAAATGCTATTCAAAAATCAGGAGAAAAACAAAAATAGATAAACTACTTTCATAGATAAAGCTAATGGAAAACGAAAATTTTCAAATTATTTAATAAGTTTATTGAAAAACTTGTTCAAACAGCTTGTATTTCCAACTTTGAAAATCCATTCGAATATTTTTTTGATGAAATTTCTTCAATATTTTGTTTTGTGCAGCTCACAATCTCATGATTTCGCACTTATGAATTTCAAATTTTGCATACGTTATTCAATAAATTTTGGTTAAATTTTACTCTATTTTCAAACAGTTAATTCCTCAGTGTTTTTTGTGGGAGCTAATACGGACGTAAGAAATGATTAATTTACAATTTCATCAACCGAAATACATACGCTATCAAAACTTGATTGTACCATAACTTCTCAATTTGAGAAGCTTCGTTGAGTTTATGGAAATTTGCAATTTGAAAAATTCCTCTTAAAATCGATAATATCGCTAGCATACGTCGACTAAATAACTAAGTTAGTTCTCTAAACATTCTACTTTGTTTATTTTTTTTGTTTTTCCCTGAAGAGTGAAATTTAAATAGTTTTTTCTAATAAGCTTAAAAAAATTTTAATCTAATAATAAACTTTAAATGAAAATTTATATATACAATGAACAAGTTTCGAAATTTAGAAAAGATTGCGGAATTTTTAAAACAAACCACCATATACAGTCCCAAATTGCCCTGAACCAAGAATTTCATCGATGAAAATTTGATAACGCTGTGAGAAATCTTGTTCGTCCCTTAATTGTATACCTAATCGACCCATTTCATCTAAAATATAAGCTGGATGAAATTAGGAAGCATATGCAATCAGCAT
Source organism: Onchocerca volvulus (assembly GCA_000499405.2). NCBI lineage: Eukaryota > Metazoa > Nematoda > Chromadorea > Rhabditida > Onchocercidae > Onchocerca > Onchocerca volvulus. The sequence continues at coordinate 21,873,851 of HG738138.1, read as the reverse complement.
CAATAATTAATATAAATTTTAAATAATGTACTCAATTTAAATGTAATGTGAGATTTGAATAATATACTCCATTTAACCGAGAAGCATCTATAAATGTCGATGGATTCAGTCGAGCTGAAACGGAATTCAAACAAATTTAAATGTGGAAAATTTGATACAACCAATATAACCGATAATTTGGGATTGATTTAAGAATGTCAAATATAATGACGCTTAATATAGTTTTAAAAAATAACCTTCAGCAGAAGTGTTGAATTGTTGCATATTTTGCAGCTGTTGCTCATGATCATGATCATTGTCCGAAGTGATAGTCTCCTGAACTTTGACCATAATTGTTTGTGGTGTAATAGGCATCAAAGCTTGTCTGATAGCTGCAGCCCAAGTTGCTAATTCATCGATATCGTCGGAACGAGTATCCGTTGTTGGATCACCAGCTGAGACATATACAATTCATGTGTTTTTGTTGTTATCGAATGAAGTGAAAAGGTTGAAGAAACAACATCCTTTAGTCAGTAAATATCTTAAATTTATTGTGCAAACAGAAAATTATATTTTGATAAATTAAAATAAATTCAAATCTCGTTTATAAGCATTTTAAACTAAAACAAATAGCTGTAGTTCGCTTCAGCTGGTGCCAAAGTGCGCATCTCTATACTTCAAATCTCTAACAAAAAGTTGCATTTTTGAAATTGAAATCGACTTTCAGAATGAGCCTTTAAATTGTTTGGAAATATATGATGCACATGTGGTGTGGCAAACTAAACAGAGAATGCAGCAGAATGTTTAGTTCTATAAAATCCTCAGTTTGAAGAACTAAGTCTATCCGAAGATTTCATCTCAGTTGATTTCATTCATAAATGAGAACTTGTCTTTCATTTTCACAGCCTCAAATTTCAAAACAAAATGTCTGAGCAAAATTATATAATCCAATAAGAAATTTTACTGCTTTCATTTTACTGAAATTCTAATATTTCAGAAAGTGTTCCAGAATAATGATTAAAATTTTATGACAGATTCATGATTCCGTAAGCTGAATAATTTTAATTGGATTCTTGATCAAAAATTGATCATTTTGTCTTATCTCAAAACAAGTTTAATTATTCATTCGGATAATCGAGAGTAAAATTATCAAGCTTCTTTGGGACGATTTTTTTTCGTTCATCAAGTGTTTTAAGATGGAGCAATTTTCCTATTCACGGAAACATTGTTATGTGATTTTAAACAAATCATAAAATCATCGAAGATGAGATTACTTAACTTTCTAAATCTCTTAAATTTCTATCCTTCGAAATAACTTCTAAACAGAGCAGCGATAATAAGTCTGGATAAATCGAAATTTGAAGTTTTCAAATACTTGAGAATTTTTTTTATCACTGTCGCATGTCAATGTCAACAATATAGGCACATTGACGAATTGCTGTATTTTCGTGTTGTGATGGAATGTAAGAGAACCAACTTGCAAAATAGGAAGATTGAGGAATTTCAAACCAGAATTCTAGATTTGCTTGAATTTCAGGTTTCCTAAGTTAAAAGTAACTCTATATTTATACTTTCAAGATTAAAAATAAATAGGCCGAGATTTGAAAATTTTAAGATCATACTTTCAAACTTCTGAATTTTCTGAAATTCTTCAATGTACAAACTGAAAGTTTTTCCTTTCAACGAAAGAAGAATAATAAATTAATGTATCGTGGAATATGAAAACTAATAAAAAAAAGTTATAAAATAATTGTATTGTATTAAATACCGAAACAGAAATAGATATATAAGCGATGCTATCAATCTGATTATTTTGCGACAATCAATGTTGCATATCTGATAATATATCGACTGGATTCGTCTGACGACGTTTCACCTGAATTCACAGGAATATCTGACGAACTGGATCATGAGCAGGTGGCATTCGATTGCTGGTAACTTTGTAATGATGAAGTTGACGTGCTAGCAGCCACTATTATCAGTAGCTATGATAATAGTCGTGATATTTTTTGTGCTATAATCTTGTATAGATCTTTGTATATTTGCCATATATCGTAGCAATGATGTCAAATGAATATTACATCGTATTGTTGGATATTACATTGGTTTGGTATGTCATAGTACCACAAACATAATATACGCACAACCACGACAGTAACCTTCAAATGTTGACATTTTTATAATTATATCTTGAAATAAGCAACTATTCCCGCAAAAAATTCATTAAAAAAAATTCGAATGTATATTTTTAGCGAACATAAAGAAGAAAATCACAAAATGGCTTCAAAAAATTATTTAAAATTAATAAAATGACTTGAAAAAATCAAGGAACAACATGTATTAAAAGCCAGAAATAATGTCCATATCGCTGAAGTTTCATACTGACATAATTAAGCATGGAATTTTTAAATCAAACTTCTCAAAAAAACGGAAGTAGCGTTGCATTTAATGAAAAGTTGTAGTTTACAAATGAAGTAAATTACTTATTTACACTATTATTAATATATCTCTATAGTAAAAATATAAATTACCGTTGCTGTTATTTGGCACGCAACTTTGCAATCTCTCAACCGATTGCTTTCAAATTTTGAGACAATGTTGTATTTGAGTAGACGCTTTTTTTAATGTAGAAATATCTATTTTTCCTTGCCTGTCACACCTATGACAATGAAAGTAAGTGAGCGGACTGAATTTATTGACTTCGTCTACGTTGTTCATTTTGAAAAATAAACGTTTCAAGCTCTTCACCGACTAAAGTGCAACAAGGTTGCATTCGAATAGATGAGTGTTTCTATATAGATACACCTGCTTTATTTCCACTTATCACACCTGTAACAGAATCAAATGAAATCAATGATGTAATATGCGCTAAAATATCCGATTCCGATATCGATAAATGTATCCAAAATGCAGTAAGCGATTTCTTCGAAGCATTAGTATCCAACACAGTACAGGAAACGATGGATGTCCTTTATACAGAAGATTAGCGGAATATGGCGGTAAATTAGCAACCATAAAAATGCGGAAAGATCACATCAAAATGAATAAAGATGGATTGTTCCATATTCGCCGTTGCTATTAAAAACATACAAGCGCACACAAACATGGAATACTGTGACTACGCTAAATCGATCAAATATATTTGTAAGTACGTGAATAAAGGCAGCGACATGGCAGCCAGAAAGAAATGATAGGAATGCGGTATCACATATCGATGAAATCGCACAGTTTCAGGCTGGAAGTTACATAACCAGCAATGAAGCTGTGATTAGAAATGACAAACAAAGTTCTCAGTCAATTAGGAATGCCATCACCGAATCGATCTGCTGCTTCGTTCGATGAAGTGAACAAAATTCGTAGGTGCAATCAAATATAAAAGCTTTCAATGACAGGGTTGGAGAAATCCGCGCCAAAAGGATCTAATAAAACATTCCTAATTATATTAATTCTGGCAGCAATTCGATTCCAAAATGACATAGTCTTAGCTCTTGCATCGTCCGGAATACCTGCAACATTGCTACTAGATGGAAGAAGGGTTCATTCCGCTTTGAAGCTCTCATTGAACGTGCAATTCATTGAAACTCCCACATGCAACATTTCCAAAGCACCCGGCATCCGGCATGTGAAAAATTTGCAGAAATGCAAACTTATTATTTGGGATGAATGAACAACAACACACAAAAAATCGCTCCAGGTCCTTGACCGATCATTGCAAGATTTGGAAACATCAGACCATTTAGGAACGCAGTAATATTGCTTGCAGGAGATTTCAGGCATCACCTGTATTTCCTTGATCGACACCAGCGGACAAAATAAATGCTGGCCTAAAATATTTTACTTTGTGGCAACATTTAAAGACGTTAAAATTAATTACAAATATGCGTATCCAGCTGCAAAACGATCGATCAACCGGGATCTTCTCATATCTGCTGGAAATTAGGAACGAAAAACTGCTGACTGATTTGAATTCTTGATGAATTTCATTGTCTCGAAAAAGTATTTCCCGATATTCAAGCCAATTATATGAATCGTGATTGGCTGAGTGAACTAACTATTCTTGCGGCCAAGAACAAAGACGTCTACGAACATAAAAATATTATTCAGTCTAACACTCAAAGCGAGAAAGTCACATAAAAGTCCATCAACACTGTTATGGAAGCAGATGAAGCGGTTCCTCATCAAATAGAAGATCTAAATCCAATCGATCTGCCAAGGATGCCGCCGCATGTATTGCAACTGAAAATCGGCGTGCCAATTATCATGTTGCGAAATATCAACCAGCCAAAACTTTGCAATGGCATGCGGTTTGCAGTAAAAAAATTAATGAACAATGTAGAAGCAACAATCTTGGCAGGATCATTGAAAGATGAAGCTGTCCTCATTCTTCGCATTCCTATGATTCCAATGGATATGCTATTTCAGTTTAAGCAATTGCAATTCCCAATTCGATTAGCGTTCGCATTTATCATCAACAAAGCTCACGGTCAATCTTTGGAATTGTGCAGTTTAGATCTAGAGACCGATTGCTTCTTACATAGACAATTATATGTTGCTTGTTCTAGAGTCGGCAAACCAGACAATCTCTTTATCTATACAGACAGTGGAACGACAAAAAAAATTGTACATCCACAAGCATTGTAAAATTGAACATATTAGATGTGGGCGAATTGTACACAAGAAGTACTAAAGGTCATGTGTCGCAACACAGTTTCAAAAAGAAAATACAGATATTTACCGCTAAAACGCTTCAGTTCACAGATAAACGACAAGAATCGATGGCAGCAACAGCAACTGTCCGAATTCCAGGGTTCGGCAGTTCAAAGCGACATTACGGTAGCAACAATTCGTCAATTTAGTTGAGCAGTATTCCACTCTACCAGCGACAAAGGAAAGAATAACCCAGTTATCAATTTGCCTGGATATTCTCTGATAATTGTTTGTTACGAAGCATCACTCTTTCATCAATCAGTAAAAGTTTTCTCAACAGGATTCGTTTCTATCATACAAGACACAAAAAAACCTCCCCACATCTATTGCTGACCTAGCCGAATCACAATACAAAAATCAATCTTCAATTCAACCAAACTACAAATCAAATCGCAAACTACCAGATTTTTTCCCGAACACTAGAAATATGCGTTTTTCCTTTTCTTTTTTTTTTTTTTACTTAACCAGATTAAGTTACAATTTATAAGCTACACCAACGCGTGTATATAAAAAGTATGTAAAAATATGCGCGTATTCGAATGCAACGTCTGTCAAAATTTCAAGTAAAAGATAAGAACTTTTCGATATTTAAGATTTTGAACAAACGAAGATTTGGATCGTCCATGCGGAGGGTGGCCAGGAACAACTAATTAAATAATAAAATCTAACTTTATATTGTCAATCAAATATTCCTTCAATAGTTTTATTGCGATAAGTTGAAAAATATTCTCTATAACTATAAAGACCAGATCTGTAATTACAAAAACACGTCCAGGTTTTGCGAAAAATTTGATTTTGAAAAGTAATCACGAAAGATGTTCTAGAAAAAATATGACATTTATAGAACAAAAAAAGTATGACAAAAAGTATGACATTAATAAATGGTGATAACAGGAGCGATAAAGCAAGTACATTCCATGATCGCACAATATTTTAGATGGATCGGTATTGTCTTTTTTTTATCATCATTTTAATTTTAATTGGAAGAAGACTAATGTATTAGGGAATAATTTTCGAAAATCCAATGTGATGAAAAGATGCTAATTTAAAATTTAAATACATTTAAGAGTTAAAAATAAACTAGCTAAATTAGATAAAATATCGTCCAAAATTGCTATTTCAAATATAAAACTGATAGGATGATAAAAATACAAGTCTGATGACGGAGAGTAACAAAAACGATAATTAGTTCTCTAAAATTGGATGTTTCGCTCATTTGCTTTTTTTTTTTCATTTCAGTTGGTCCATAATTTTTTGAATCAAAATCCGCCTATTCCTCCTGTCCAAAATGGCAGCATTTTTCTTCTTATGGAATGAAATTTATAATCGAAAAATCGCTTTAAAAGAATTTCTTTGAAAGACAAAATGGAAATATTACTTTTATTGTAGCGTTTATTGTAAGTTATTCTGTTTCATGCAATTTGTATTTTTATAGCTTGCGCGTGGAAATTGAGAGAATTTCTTAAAATAACTCTTTTTTTGTTTTTTAAATATCAAAAAACCGAAAGTTAGGCGATAATAATGACAATAAGCACCGTCTGTCACTAAGCACCCGGACACGAGGTCACAGCAACGAGTAAGCAATCTTGTTTCGTTTATCTGCATATTAATACACAAATATTTATGAAAGAATCCTGGATTGTTATTGTTGAATAAAAATTAAAAATTTAATGATGAATCCCAAATAAATCTTGCCTATAAAGAAGCAAAGAATTTAATGAGAACGTAAAAAAAAAAAAAAATGAGATTGATTTTGGTTGAATTTCGATACAAATAAATTTAGCAGAATGAGAATTTAAATCGGAAACAGATTAACAATATCACTTAATAAAGATAGAGTTTGGGAACTTTAATTGAAATTTATTTGTCATTCTGCATTATTTAATTCAAATTTATAGATTGCTAAAGATGATGAGTTCTTAATAATTCTGAAAGTTTTCAAGTATTTAAAGTGCCACAGCATTCTTGGAATCGTCTGGGACAAACATTTTATGACACTTCTATCATCCAATTAATATTAAATTACGATATTTCCTTCAATGCCGATTATTAAAATTTCAAAGAAAGAATTCAATCAGATATGAAAATTATAACGAAAATAAAGTCCACCGAACAAAGAATAGAAAATTTGCTTTCAGTATGTCGTTAATGTTGCTACAGTAAGTTATGATGAGAAATCTTTAGCCATGATATCATTCATTTATCACCGATTAATTAATTCAAATTATATTTAAATATTTGGCTGCTTCTATTAAAGTTATTACCTCACGCCAATGCTATCTATCATTATTGAGAGAATAAAAACAACTCTAAAATTTGATGCAATTTTAATGGTACTTCATTCCAAAAAACAAAATTCCTTTCCAAACAAATTTTAAAAAACTACAACAATAACTGTCGTTATAACTTCCAATTCAAATTGGCTTTTTTTTTTTTTGTTTTTTACAATGGAACTACTGAAAATATAATTTTTTCTTACATTACTTAAAACAGTACTAAATAATTCAATTATGCGGCATGAACAGATCGCAAAGATTAATTATATCAAAGAACTGATTTTAATGTGATTTCTTCAAATTTAAGACAATCTTTCCAAATTTAATTAATGATGCAGTGATGATTTTTCAAAGGACCAAATTTTACTGCTTGAATATAAATTCTGCCAAATGAAGTAATGAAACCGATAACAAATTGTATCCATTCCGTTGAGAATCAATTTAATTTATTAAAATACAAATATAAAAAATTTAAAAAATGTAGTAATAAGATGTTCTGTCAATATTTTTTTTGAAACATAATGAAGGATGAAAAAATAACGCTACGTACTTTCATAAAAGAAATTCGTGGTTTTATGATGGATCCTAGCACAAGAATCATACGCGTAAATTAGGTTATTTATGGAATTTCATCAGTTTGAATTATGTATCCTAAATTGAAACATAATGAGAGAGTCATCAGGTAAAATTAGTTTTGAGACAGTAAAATTAAGATGTACTCAATTTCAATTCTTCCAAAGCAAAATGGGCCCGCATTTTCTACATTATTGTGAGCTATGTATAAAAAAAACTGAGAAATAGGTTAGAAAGACAAAAATTTATAGCTTAAGGATTAAAATTGGAGCTGGGCATTTCTAAAACTGCCATTGCATAAGATTACCACTGATAAACTTGATAAACTTGACCCAGTATTTGATTGAAATTTCTATTTTGTAATATATACATATCGATCCTTTTCTCGAAACTCTCACTGATTGGAAATTTTTATACACCATCAGCTGAATCCATTATCAGTTAATTTAAACTAATTCGAATCTTTCTCAACAGTTTTAATGATCGCTTAATCATTGAAAAAATGTTGAATATGTGGCTTTCTCTCATAGAAATAATTATTTCAGAAATAAAAAAACTTCGCTGACTTTGAGCATAATCAAATTATGGAAAACTAATAATTACCGCAAAAAAAGCATTTTTCTTAAAAGCATAATCATTAAGATACTACAAAAACCATTGAGATCTGACCGATCGAATTAAAAATGAGATAAATATTATATTGAGCAAGCAAAACAAACTTGTTATCAATTTCACTAAACAGAAGAAAGAGAGAGAAAGGAAAAACAGAGAAATAAGTAATTAACTAACAATTCAATTTTCTGAAGTGTTCTTCATTTCAATAACGAAGTAGCAAATATTTAATAATAATAATGGAAGTTCGTAATTGTTAGTCTTAATGGTAAGGCAAAATGAATTGGCATATATTTTTATCAAAATTCTAAAAAATATTAGAATCAAAAAATTAATTAATGAGGCGCTGCTTCTCACTCATTCTTTATTTTTACGTCTCTTTTAATTGATAACATTACAAATGACTTTCAACATTTTTACTTCCCTTTTCATTTTTGTAATAACAAAACTGTTTTGAAAAGTTCATTTCCTGTTCCCGACCAATCGGAAAAGCTCATTCTTTTTATTTTTTTTTTCTTCTTTTAGTTGAATTAATAAAAAGTTTATTGTTTTACTTGCTGATAATCATCCATTAAATAAATCATTTATTTAATATATTTGATGAATAAAATGTTATAAAACTATATACTAATATACACCTAATAAAAAAAATTTGTCTTTACATTAATTTTATTAGAAAGACAAAAACAAAATCTGGACTTAAGTTATGAAGAAAAAATAATGGATTATATTTATAAATAAGATGACTCCAACAGAAGATTTCATAAGGAAATCAGAAATTCAATTCACAGAACTTAAATGTTTGCGAAAAATTCTAAAACTACTGTGCAAGGAATTTAAAAACACTGATAACTATATATGTTGACAGAAAATTTATTGAATTCATTATCAACTCATGCCTTTTATCAACTAAACTATTAAATGTCTCAAAATTTCAAATCCCAACTAACGTTAATATTTCACTTCTTCATCGTCCAATTTCAGCTACAAAATGTGTTAAAATTTCATACTGAAATAGGTCATATTATTCAGTTATAATTAGCATGGGGAGAATATCGAAGATATGAAAATTGAAGAATTTAACAGTACAGAAAAGCGAGGAGGAAAACAATTGTCTGAGAGAAAATGAATCATACGAAGAACTTCGTGAGATTTGGTGGAACAAATTGTTTGGATCATTTTTTGAAAAAAATTCAAAAAGAACAATAAATAAACAATAAATGGAAAACAGCATCTAGAAAGTAATGAACGACAAAAATCATTACATTTCCATCCAGTTTGTCTTCTGATTCTTTCAATTTTATAAAATGAAGAATGATATGCTCTTCAGACAATATTTAATAATACGAAAAGAATGAGTGGAAAGAATTAGTTTTTAAAAGCTATTAACTTTCAAGCCAAACTCTTAAGTCACTGCCAATCACAGTTTAAAATAAGATCTCAAATAACCGAAATTTTTAAACCCAACACTAATTTGTTGCATAAATTGGTAGCAGTAAAGAGATTTTTAATCATCATGGTTGCTGATATGTAAATGAAAAAATTTCTTCCAACAAAAATCTTTTATTAGAAGCAAAGAAATTTCGAATGAATTGAATTGAAAGTGATCCTTTGCCAAAAAATGCATTGACTGATCAAATGTAAAATTTTTGTAAGCAATTCAAGAATTCCTTAAAAAAATGAAAAGTCAAAAAAATTTTTTGAAAAAAGGCATTGAAATGAAAGGAAGTTGTTTAATCAAACAGTTATTAATGAAATAAAATTGGATGTATTTGGAATCAAACAATATTTGTATTTATAAATCATGAATCACATGCACGTTGCATGCAAACTCTTTGCAGCTGCGTTATTGCACTCTCTTTGCAAATTTGAAAATGCGATGGAATTGCCTTCACTTCATGTGGAAATCCCTTACTGCCAAACTTTACAACATTCTTAGTTTTATAAAATAGTGAGATTATGTGGCCGAATTTAGAATATACACCATCGAATTATAAAATTTAATGGATAATTCTGGCAGAGTCTCTTGTAAAACATAAAATTTTCCCCGGATTATAACCTCCTTATTAAAAAACATAACCATATTATTATCATTTAGATTTCACGGAATAGGTTAAATGTATCTTCTTTGGTTTAAATAAATTTCAAAATGCCAAATACTTCAATGCAGCAAAACGAAATAGTCCTTACGATAACTGATCAGGAAATTCGGTAGAAAGATTTTTCCGGGATAATTTTTAAAATTCTTATGCAGACATATGAGAAGTAAAAATAGCGTTCTCAGGAATAAGAAAGAAAATTTCATGAATATCGATTTGACATATTGTTTGATTTATGATACAATTATAACATGTTTTTGTCATGAAAGAAAACTTCGGATTTTGATCAGAATTTCATAGACACCATATTAATAACATGATCATCCTCTCCATGGCGCCATTTTAGGTACTTAAAAATACCAATCCAAAAAAATTGATGGGAAGCTAAAAATATATTATTTACAGAAAATTCACTTCCTCTCACTCTATTCGTAATTATCAGCGCAGAAGAACTTGAAGTTAAACAAAAGCTATATTACTAAATTTATAACAAAAATATATAATTATTTGATTTCTTTTAAATATATGACTAAAATGTAAATATCTTTCCTCAACTTAGACGAGTGAATTTTTAGAAAAAAATTTCTTCCGGCATTTCTTAATATCTAATATGTTATAAGTATGTGTAAACTAGCTAAGGTACTTGGCCTTAGCACCACAATATATCTAAATCTATTTGTCTTCCAGAACTTGTTGGATTTCACTTCCCTATTATATATTGCGAAATAAATGAAAACTTTAGTTCTACCAGAGTTTAGTTATAAATTTACTAAAATTGTAAAGTAATTAAAGATTTGTTGGTTGATTTTTTTTTTCAAATTCTGTCAGAAAAATCCAAAAATATAATTAATGCAAACAAGAAACGTTAAAACTCAAGATGCACGAAAACAGGTTCAATTGGACTAACAAGGAAAAACATGTTTACTACCAAAACAGTAAACAGAAGGATAAACATGTTTACCACTAAAGGGAGAAACATGTCGACTAAAAAAGGATAAACGTGTTTTCCGCTGAAACGATAAATATATTTACTGCCGAAACGTTCCGATTAACAGATAAACAAAGCGAGTTCGACCAATCATGAGGCTACACGTTGGAGATCAGGAGAGGAAGAGGAGGAGTGGAGGAGTGTATAAAAGAATTTATAAGGTTCGGATTTCGAAGCAGGATAGGTTTTCCAACAAGATTTTTATTATGAGTTTTCTAGAATAACTTTTTCTACATCAATTTCTACAACGACCCAGGTTAATACAGCGGCAGTTTCTAAAGAAATCGACAATTTAGGCCGAATATTCTTCTCTACTAGCACCAAAGAAAGAACAATCCCATGATCAATTTTCTTGGATATACTTCAATTAGTGTTTCTATTATGAAGGAAGATGCACTCTTCCATCGATCACTAAAAACTTTAGTACTAAAGAATTCATTTTTGTCATACCAATTCAAAATCAACTTTTTCAGCAAACTTGTTTATAATGAGATGTCAAATAATTCTATCTGAATGATATGGGAAATATAAGCGGAAAAGTTCTCCTGTTCACAATTAAGTCATGCGTTTTGGCAAATATAACTAAATATCATACGATCAAAATGGCAAAACTTTTACTATATATCAAGGAAAAAATAATTTAAAAAAAAAAAGAAAAAAACCTGGAATCTCCACTCTCTATTTAATCGTTGACAGCATGGAAATGATCCAATAAACTTTAAATTAGACCAGAGGCCAATATACTAATTATTATGATTTATCTTTTATCCCAAAAGAATTGAAATGGAAAGAAATCACATGGAAAAAGATTCACGGAAACTTTGATGTTCGTCATTGTTTGGCATTTATTTTGCTTTTAGCAAAAACTGAAGAAATTTCAAAGAGAGCAAAAGGAACTGTTAAATTAGAATCACATCTGACAGAAATGCCAAATTAGATAAAATTCTGAAATTTCCAAAATCTAATTTTCGAAATGGCAGGAAAATTTTATGTGAAATTTAAGCAAAATTTGTTTATCAATTTAAAAAAATGAATATATTTTGTGAAGAATGAATACTTTCGCTATTTTATAACTATCTTATTGTCGGTATTTAAGAAATAAAAATTGAAATTTGTTGTGACTGAATTATACTGAAATATTAAATTTATAAATATGTTGTTCTTATCTACTGAGCTCGTATTCATGCACACAAGTTAACATTGTTATCTCAAGAAATTGACTAACTCATGTAGTAGGTAGATTTTCGAGTTTGAATCTCTAAAAAATGAGCTGCTTTATTGAGATTATGATCCGAAGCATATTTGATATCCAATATTTCACTTAGCGGAATTTCCTAGAATTCTTCAAATTATTCAGAATACGATTGAAGAAAAAAATTTAAAAAATTGTACAACATGAAAGTTAGAATTTGCTAAGGAATTTCAAAACTAATATTACGTCAAATTTTCCTTTTGGTTTTATTAAATTAAAAAATGAATTTAGAAACAAAATTCAAACTATTAACTTTGTAGAATCTCGTTGATGAATCGTCCTTATAAAGAACGATTGATTTTGTGTCTAAACGCCAGTAGTGTTTCTTACGCTGCAATAAAATGTGAGGAATTTAGTAAGTAAAATTGAACATTTTATTAAATTAGCTCGGAAGGCTAGTTCCGTCAATTAATTAACTTCAATAAATTTTGAAATTACAACTACCTCTACATTTACCAATATTTTAGAAAAAATTAATTAATAACAAAGATTAACCGTGCATTGGCGATCGGTATAGTGCATCATCCATCCTTCCTTTAAAACTTTGGCATTATAGGGTTTTGTTTGTTTCTTGGACATAACAATTCGCATGAGTGGAATGTTCTAAAATATGTCATCTGCTTGTTTTGATGAGTAGTTAGCATGAAATTGAAAAAATTTAGTTAGAATTCTTTAAATTCAGTTTATTTCTTGAAAGATTTTAACCCTGAACGAAACAAAACAGCAGTCTGCAATTTTTCGTTCGCTATCATTAGTCTTGTTGGAAAAGACCGAAATAATTTTAGCATAAATATATTCAACTAATCAAAATATTTTATTATAGAAATATCAATGTTAAAAACAAACGTTTGACCTTTATGCTAAAATCAACATGTGTAAATTGTATTGTGCTATGGTGACATGGAGTAAACAACTCCTTTTGTGTTATGCTATGTTATGCTATGTTGTAAATAATGCTATAGTTGACAAGCAGAAAACATGATCCCTTTGTGCTAAAGTTGGACATTCCGTGAATTATCTTGCTTTGCGCTATAATATGTTATAAATTGTGCCAGGATTCACTCACTATAAAAAGGTTCTTATCTGAAGGAATTCATTTATTCATTAATTTTTTGCTCTGATCAATCAGGGCATTCAATCCTTTGCTTTGATCACTTAGGGCACCCAATTCTTTTGCTATCGTCGGTATCCTACGAACTGCTCTTACCAAACCTCATCAAACTCTAGCAATTCCCGATACAAAGAACCCGCAGATAACTTCGCCACTATCAAAAAGAAATCCAAATTATCGATTGTATTATCAATATTTATCAATTCATTGTGTATCATAGTTGCGACAAATAAAATTCGTCATATCAAGGACTTCATTACACAACAAAATTATCTATACTAAATTCCAATCCCCAACAAACAATTTTTCATAAATTACTTTCACGACAAGCCTATGCAAATGAATGATAACCTCATAGTCTTATTTAAAAAACGAGAATTTCACATAATATTCAAATCGATACGATATTTTACGCTTAATTAATACTAACTACTAGCCATCAGCACACCTTTCACAGCGCTGAGATAAAAGCATTTTCAAGCTCGCAATGCTAGAGCTATTTCCTATATTTCATGTACAGTTTAGCATCCATCTCTCTTCAGTGACACATTGAGAATTAAACAATCTCTGAATTCATTTTGATTTGTGATTTAAATTTGATAATTTATCAAAAAAAAAACGGTGCGAAAATGCAAGAGTGCTCTTTGATTGTTCGTCTGAATTACATGATCTTCCGGCCTAATTTTACGAAAATTGAAGTGTTTCTAAATTTTAATATAATATGATATGTATAAAATTAGTAGAAACCTGCGAATCGTTAAGAATATCATCGCTCTGCGATATGTTCTGATCATCATTTTTGATATCATTTGCTTGAAGAGGCGCACTTGGAGTTATTTGAACTCTATCATGATGTGAATTTGTCGTTACTGTGGAGTTATCAACATTTGGAGTTGGTACTACTAAACTTTTATCTACAATCGAATCATTTGAAATCTAAAAGTTTTGCAATTTTATAACAAAAATTCTTTGATTAAAAATAATATGTAGCATAATCGATGTTTTTCACTTCCAAAATTATTTTAACGGCATTATCTTCAAAATTGTTCAATCAGAATAGGTAAAGAATCTAATAATATAGCCATATATTAAAAGAACTGTTAAATCGTGTTTGTCAGGACTAATAACAAGTTATAACTGCATTGGATTCAGATTTGAATCTTTTTTATCAACTCTCAGAATAATTTTAAATTTTTAAAAAAATACATTACCATTATCAACATTTTCGGAGTCATATGGGCTTCTGAACATTCGTAAATCCTTCATACTACCACCAAAATTAATTTTCGTAGATCCTGAAAATCAAGAATTTTTTCAAAAATTTTGAATTAGGAAAGAATATGACTTCTTCTTATTTACTTTATACAGATGCAAAGGTACAAGCAGTCGTCAAAAGGATAATTCTTTCAACATTTAAATTTTTTAAATTTATAACCTCCATCATGTACTCCAAGTTGCATGTTGTACATCATGGGAACACTACCATAACAATTGTTTCCAACCATTTCAATACATTTTTTATGACAGTTGTACTTGCAATCTGAAATAAAATATGAGGAAATAAAACTTTTGAAACTTATTTCTTAAACTTGTCTTGCTTCATTTAAATCACTGAACCATAAATTTTAAATTATTTTTTATGTAACATAAATGAAGATTGAGGTTAAAAGAATGCTATTGCTAACTTGAAATATCAAGTTCAACTCAAAGTTAATAAGAAGTATTTTTCACACAATTAGTAAGTTTCACGTAATTTGTACATTCGTACTATTAACTTTTGTTGAGATTACAATTTGCTTTATATATGACAATCCCAGAATTCTAAATTTTTTGAAATCATTGAAACTAAATTCAGTTTTTTTTTTTTATTGAACTTAACAAACCAAGACACTGTAGTCCTTGTCGTATCAAACCTTTCAATAACTTCTTGCAATAGTGACATATTGTTGGTCGCTTATATGAATGTACTTGAAATGTATGCGGTATCTGAAATATTCCTTAAAAGACTAATTATTTAATTTTTAAACAAATATAATTATTTGATTTCTCTAAACAACTAGTCCTCACTGATTAATTGCAGAAAAAGTTAGACAAACTTTGATCCATGTAGTTTCAACCATTCTCATCCCGGGAAATTGACCACTCCAGCTACTACTGCGTTCTTGTAAGGAAATTTGTAAGAAATTCTATAATATTGACTCGTTTAATTTTATTATGTAAACATATGCAACATATGAAAATTCATAGAAATTCATGACTGTATCATGGCAATGACAAAAAATATAAGTATTCATAAAATGAAAATAATAAAAGCATGAACAAAACACTTTCATGAAATACGACCAAAACATTTCGTCGAAGCATGAGAGAGGTTAAAGGTCAAATTAAACAGGAAAATAATGAAGCACTTTTCATAGCCACTAATCAACGAAATGGCAAATGTTCAACCAATAAAAAATGGAAATGAGTTTATAACAATGGGAGATTAAATTAGTACTTACTACTTATGACTGAACTAAAAATATACTCAAATAATTTAAACGTGTTGCAGAATTTGTATTTCCAGTTGAAGTATGGTACCACATTACAGTACCACTTTCGGGAAACAATTACGTTATAGAGCAGAAATATTGGAGAAAGAAAACGTCTAATAATATATAAATAACAGCTGTTCTTATGGAATTATGGGAGAAAAAAGTTAAAATATTAAGACAATAAATGAAAAATTGAGCACGAAAAAAATTGAATTAAATAATGGAATTCTGCTCGTTTCCTAAGAAAAATCTATTGTAAACTTCATAACTATCAGCATGTACTAAAAATAAATTTAATTATGTAGGATAGATTCCTAACGAGATTCTGATTCTGATAATGCTGGCTAATAATATCGCGTTTAGCACTTTGCTTTCATTATAATTTGCTTTCTATAATGGAATTTTAGGGAAAATGAGCTTATAATTGTTTATATTGTCAACGAAATAATCAATCTCATGTGATAATATTATATTTTAGCGAAAGATACACGTCGTGAGTCACTGATGTTTCTGAACTGATAAGTCTAGAATAAGGTTGGTGTTTGGGTGATAAGAAATAAGAAATGAAAGCTAGCTGCATTTTTTAAAGTAGTTTTTATGCGAACAGAATTATATATTTCGAAGAGAACAAGGTCAAGATAAGTCTTAAAAAAGTACAAAGTTTTAAGAGATATATGGGAATGTTGGATAAATCACTCACCATTCCATATGAATAAACGAAGAGAAAAAAAAATAAATAAAAAAGAACAAACTAGGTCAAGAATAAAATGAACAAAATCAGCTTGCAATTTAATTATTTGATTAGATCAAACAAATAATTTCAGATATTAGAACATTTTGCAACAAAATTAAGTAGCATCCAAGTGATTGGCATCTTATTTACTCAGCAAAAGATTGAAAAGTTTGTGCTACTAAAGGATTTAATATTATCCGCAAATAAAGTAAAATTTTGGAATTGAAAAGTTTTATGATATCGAAAAAATTTTGGCAAAAATTGGATAGCCAAAATATTTGCCAAATAGCTAAATACTATCAATTCATCAAGCATCTTCTCTGTAGTATTTTATTTCAAGCATATAAATTAACAAGAATGAAAAATTGTTGTTTTTGCAGAGGATAAGTTGCAAACTAAACTAAGACTGTATGCAAACCATGCAAGCTTATACCATAAATGCCATAAAATCTTTTTCCTTCATAGCCAAGTTTTCAAATTACAAGATATTTTTTATCAGAATTTTTATCAGTTGAAATCCACATTTAATTTTCTGATCAATTTTCTTTCTCTGCCAAAAGATATAGCTGGCAATTAATCAACAGTAGTATAAAATCAAATGTTTAATTTTGTTTATTCAAGCATTAAATAGGGAAAACTACTGAAGTTATTTGAAGTAAATTGAGACACAAGTCTGTCTTATCCAGCAATATCAGTTTAAAACCCTACTCTTCCGGATTTTAGATATTTTGAGAGAAAAAACTAAAAAGTTTTTATTTGAAATTCGTTTCGTAGGTTATCATGATTAAGAATTCTATCGTTATTTTTTATTCCATTAACTATTCAAATAAAAATTAGATTATATTAGTTATATCCAGAAATCCAGAAAGCGTAATAACAAGTGATAATGACCGAACAATAGCCAACATTATATGCTGTCAAATGTCGAAAAATCTATTACCTGTCATGATCGATAAAACTCAGGCAATCTAAATATTAAAATAAAAAATTGTAAGGGCATGCATTTTTCTTCAGCTTGTTATTCAATTCTTTTCTATAATTAAAAAAATTATTTTAAAATTATGCTGGTTGTTTCCCGAACACATATAATGAATTTCATATTCTATTTTTTGTTTTTCAAAACTAGTGAATGATTAAAATAATGCATTTCGTTGCTTTGTTACAAAGTTCAAAGAGATTGGCATAAGATATTTTAATATCTATATAGTACCAAAAATCGATTATCCAATTTTTTTTTTAATTTCCATTTAGGCTAGCTCTGATTTTTTGTAAAGGATTATATTCTTTTAACATTTTTGGATCAAAACAAATCATCTGAATTTTTTAATGGATTAAAAATTTAAACCGTTTTCTCAATGAAAATGATAGTTGCTTGAAGAAATCATCAATCTTTAAATGTTGTACTATTCAGAAATGAAAGTATATATATCAAAAACCTAGATGAAGTTTTTGAAACTTTTTTAAAAATGAAAAAAAAAAAGAAAGAGAGAAAGAAAGAAAGAGAGAGAGAGACGAATTAAAAAGCATACAAAGAAAAGAAAAGAGTGTGATAATATAATAATAACAAATTATACGACTTTCGTGGAATGAGTTGAGAACGAATCATTCCATCACTTTTTAATCCTTTTTTCTTTCTCATTCTTAAATCAAGCGCAATAAATTGGCAGTAAAAATGTAATTTTGCATTCTAAATAATTGACTGCTTAACTTCAGATCAATGAAATTGAACTTTGTAGGGATTAAAATCTTTAATTTTAGATTTAACAGTATGAAATTGAAGTTGAAATATGAATAGCCGTATGAAGTTTTTGTTTTTTCAAGATTGACCTGGATAATGATAGAGTCATAAATAAACGAGAGATTTGTTCGCTTTCATATTAAGAATGTGATACAAATTATAACTCTCATAGAGAGCCAAGCTGGTACTAATAAACCAGATTTTAGCAAAAATGTAAAAGGATATGTTGCAACGAAATCAAACAATCACTTATATTTATCACTGATGGTGGAAGCAAACTTTCTCGGTATAAATCAGGAAAAGGAAATTACAAACTATTGATTTATGAATTTAAGCTGAATACATCGCCATTATAATAATATTAAAGCACATTACACTTACGATAGTTTATCCTACTGGCTCATGCGTAATAGAAATAATTATGCTTAAAGTTAAAGAAATTAAAACTGCAAACGAACGTTCTGGTTAACTGGAAAAACCGGTCGACTGTATGAACTGATATCATCAGTAGTTGTTATCGATATATCAGGTGGCACCTGAATATTAAAGTTGATCCTTGACAACTGATCATCTTGCTGTGTTCATAATTCGCTAAATTCTAACTGTTCTGATATTTATTTTTCTTACTGCAAAAAAAAAAAATTAATAATGAATGACGAAATATGTTCAAGTTTCTCTTCTGCGCAAAATTATAACCTGCACAAATTAACTTTGAAATTAATTTTCAAAATCATAGCAGAACT
Organism: Onchocerca volvulus; assembly: GCA_000499405.2. Lineage (NCBI taxonomy): Eukaryota > Metazoa > Nematoda > Chromadorea > Rhabditida > Onchocercidae > Onchocerca > Onchocerca volvulus. The sequence continues at coordinate 21,854,506 of HG738138.1, read as the reverse complement.
TACCTGGTCCTTTACTGAAGTATTGTTGATATTATCGAATGGTGATGGAAGAGGACGCGAGCTCGTCTAAAGGATGATTTATTTTTTCTTTTGATTTATTTCAATACCAAAAATTAAATTTAAAGAAGCTTGTCTTGCAATTATGAAAAAAACAAACAAACAAACAAGCGCACTTAATTTAATTGTCATCAGTATTTTTTTTTCTGATTTATTTCAAAACTTCAAATAAAAAATTCGCTGGATTATTTGAACAAGAAGCACCTTGTTTGTAGAATCTTGCAATGACAAAAGATGAAAAGGTAGCAATTGCTGCTTATAACCACTGCAATTATTGGGAATTTTCGAAACACAGCGTTTATGATAATTCAGTTTACAACCTGAAATCATTAACTAATAATCGCTAAAATCAATTAATTAACCAATCAATCGATAACCCGTTTAGTTTTAAGTATTGCTTGTTATTGAAGTTACATTAATGAAATGATGTCATGCAGAAATAAAACCTCGACATTTCAGGCCTTGCTTCACTAAGCCAAATAATAGTTCACCACAAAAATCGCAGAATGTTGGTGATTTGTAGCTATGCACGCAAAGCGCATGTCGACACATTAGCAAGCGTTGATGAAAAGAGCTAGCTGAAAATTGAATTAAATTAGTATAAGTAATAAACAATATAACTTATCAATTAACACTTGATATTTGATATTTAGTGCATTTTATTTATCAGTCAATAATGACTGTGGTATAATTTATGCTTTTTAGTTTCAAATAACAAGACAAATTAATAAATTCCCGAAAGATCAGTGATATAGTATCAATAATGTGAACAGTATGTCTAAATCTTTAAAATAATATCAATCTTTAATTTTAACTTTGAAGATGACTGGTATACTCTCAAATCCGAATAGAGTACTTTAGAAATTGGTAAAATTCGTAGCAGTTTTTCAAATTAATGAAAATTTCTTGAAATTTTAAACTTTTTGGTTTGAATAATGTGATGTCATGAATTTTTTGCATAAATGCATTTTCCAAACTAATGAAATTTTTTTTTTTTTCATAAGCATTTTACGTATAAAACGAATGAAGATTGTATTTTAGCTCAGCATCAAACAAATTTAAATTTAATATTAAAAATTGAAATTTTTGATTTATTTATTTTTTAAGCTGAAATATCCAGAAAGTATCATTAAAAACCTAAAATAATATACGAGATTCTCGTGGTAAAATAATGTACCATGTTCTCATGATAAAGAATGATTATAAAGAGAATGAAGCCATATAAGAGATTATAGATTTCACAGTTAATGATCAGTGATCAGTGATTGTCAAATATTTCTTTCAACTGATTAATCGGACTAATTTTTTGAACGTTCCATATAACCACCACAAGTTTGTTACTCTATTCTTAACGAGGTAGTCTATGCGGTGCAGTACAAATCACATTCCTTTCCAAGATATTGCATAAAGTTAGCATAACTAACATCAAGTAAATTCACTTCGTTGATCTCACCATTCCTCACTTATTCTCTTTTCTTTGTTGTCTTTGTTGATGGAAAAAAATGTTGAAAAATGTTGAAATAGTAAAAAAAAAAAAGACTTGAAAAATTATAGGCAAAACAAAAAAATTATTTCGATGGATTTGATGAGAATTCTGAAACTTTACGGAATGGCATTAGAGCAGACTAATTTCAACGTTTATTGAGTAAATTAGTTTTTTTTTTTTAATTTCTCTTTCTGTCTTAAGTATCAATTTATCAATGAAATTCAATATTAAATTAACGCTAAAAAATGGCAAATACGATCTAATATCAAGAGCAGAGGACGGAATGGATCAAGATATTGAATAATGAAAAGATGCTGAGAACTAGGCTAGGCTGCTATTAGGAATTTTTTTGATTTTGAAAGTCGTAATAATATTAATTGATTATTTAAAATAAAAATAACTGATCAACAAAAAATGAAATAATATGGCATATTTAAAATTAATACAAAGCAATTTTAAACACAATGAATATTGAAATTCCATCTCAGATGTTTACCATATTTTTGAAATAAGATTTAATGAAATTTTAAAAAATTTTGAAAATTTGTTATTTAAAAGGATTAAACATGTTAAAAATGATATGAAAATATCAACAGGGAAAAGCAATTCTTTCTATTCCATTACTTGTTCAAAAAATTAAAATTGTTTATTATTCGCTCAATGAATACTGCAATCATTCCTACGGTAGAATTTTTGTTCTGCTAAGAAACGAAAGTTGCTCAAAAGTCTTGATAACACCGGAAATTTCACACTATCCATTCATCTAAGCCGTTTTAATAAGCTTAAATTAATGATGCTAACAGTATAAATCATACAAAATAATTTAATAAGTTTTTGAATTTTTCTATACAGATTGAGGTTGCAATGAAATCGCCCAACACAAGAAATTATGATTCAGTATTTCAAAATCAAACGGGAACTCAGATTCTGAGTTTAGATAAAGCCCAAAAGTTGATCCCATATCTCCAATCTTCAATATGAATTTTATGAAACTTACAACCGATTATGATTTCAATCAGCATTCCATCGGAGATATCATTACTTGTAGTAATAAGCTGTAGAATATTGGCAGAGTTGTTATCATGGCGATATAGCAACAAATAATCAGATAATATGTTATCAAAACCATACTTTGAGTACTGAAATTCAAAAAGTAAGATGAAATGAAATTCAAGAAAAAAAAAAGATATAAGATAAATTAGGAAAATAAAGTTTTTGCAGAGAAAGTTCCAGAGAAATTCGGAAAAAAAAAAAAAAAAACTAAAAGCACATTATTTAATTTCACTGATATTTGCATTTCTGGATATGCATATGGATGCATTTGCGTGCTTGGATTTTTTCTTACGCAAGCAAAAATTTTTGAATTTAAAAGAAAAAAAAGAGGAGGATAAAAAGTCCCACTTAATCCATAAGGAACGAAACAATAGACTGAAATTTGATATTGAAGATATTTCTTCAATCAATTAGACTTTTGATTTGTTCAGTAACAGTAAACCTGAAGCTATTTTGACATTTCAAAAAGAAGCGAACGAAGCAAAAAGTCCCTTCAATTTTTATGTCTTTCACTTGGTTATTCTAATGTATTTTCATTGTATACTTGAAGTAAAATGTATATATGAGAATGTACTAATCAGCCAGCAACATTTAAATAACATTATTTTGTTGAAAACTTTCAAGGCAATTTGATAATAAAGCAAAAAACAAACGATTTTTTGGATGAATTTTGCTGCCAATTCCCGAAGTTCTTTTAATGAAATTTTTCCATTTTTCACAGCAATTACTTCTTTAAATACGCCTGATTGAAATGAAATATTGACTTTGTTCATATTGCAGCGAACTATCTAGCACTTCCTAAAAAAGGTCCAAGTTTTTGATGAAGTTGGAAAATTCCTCCTAGAATTTCCTCTTTTGGATCACCGAAATATTTTATTAAGACATGGATAAAATTTGATTAAAGTTTGAGGGATATAAATAAGTCTAAAATCTTTTGTCTTCTTCTAAGAAGGCTAGGAATTGGACATTATTTAACTCATATTATTAAAGATTTTTTTCACTGGAATGACGCCAAAGGATAAATGAAATAATTTTTACCAAATTTTAAGCGACTACTCACTCTTAATTTTTGCTTAAATTTTCAAACAGAAAAAATTTGCATTCAAAAGATTGCAGCAGAAGCTTCATTCAGATATTGTTCTAAGAACTTCTTTTTGTAAATCACAAGAAATACACCAAAAATTGAAAAATAAGAAGTCAAAAATTATAAACGAAATAGCAAAAACATTTTGTAAAGCAATATTAATTCTTGATGAAGAATGATTTATTGATGAAAAACTTTCGATCTAAAACAGCCTGATCATGTACCTGAATGAATTTTTATCATTCGCAATAACTTATTTCTTCAGAAAGAATGGTATTATAGCTTGAGAGGCATAATTATTTACAACAAGTTAGTAATAAATCTTTTCATACTTCATTCCGAATAAATCATTTCATATTTTATTTTCAAATTTCAAATTGCTGCTGTCCCATTGGTATTATATATATGTATAGACAAATGAAGCATACTTATAAGCAAAAAGTATTAAGAAACTCTTGAATATTGATTACAGCATATAGGTTCGAAGTCTGAGAAAGAATTAAATTGAATTAGTAGACAAACAGAAAGATCTTTAAATGATTAAAACACACATATTAATCTGAAATATATGTATATGCAATAGTGTTAAGTTAAATTTACTGCTAATTTAATGCTATTATTATTATAGTCCACATTATTATTGTTTCAATAATTTAAATAATTGTGACGAAATATTATTGAAATATTTCACAGACTGAGATGTGTGTCATCTTCTTCAAAATGCCATGTTTTGGGCATAATAAGCTTATTCCTATGTATTAGTAATGACAAAGTAACTAGTAATGGTTAAGAAATAAAACTTTACGGATTACGAATTGTTTTCTAATTTACTAATTTATTAGTTAGTCATCATTTCTCTGATCCGTCTTTTCTTGTTTCTGATGCAGGTGCAACAAATCTCCATGATATATCCCATTCCCGATTCTTCCAGATTGATTAATGTATTTTAGCTGCTTCTAATATCGATAAAAAGTTCGGGAAAAATTAGAAAATCCGAAGCTATAGTTAATTAATTCAAAGAAATTTAAAAAAGACAGTTCCATCTGGCAGATGTCGACATCCAGATTCATCTCAAATTCTTATTCAACGGCAAAGAAAAAAAGGGAAAGAGAAATTAGAAGCTGCTCCCTTTTGCGGAATTCTAAGAAAGCGAGCAATTAAGTGCAATTTAATTAACAATACCATATTCTCTCAGAGCAAAGAAGAGAAATCAATCTCATCCTAACAATTATCAGAGGAGAAAGCAGTGATTATTTAAATAAGAATACGAAACGGTGACGTCTGCCTTAGCACAAAATTCTTCAACCATTTTTCGGATAGCTTTTTTTTACAATCCGTTAACGCCACATCAGCTCTCAATTGATAATTCATCTTCCCAAACTGTTGAGACATCTATTTTCTTGAAAACGATCCTCTTAAAATAAAGTGTTCCTTGTTAATGATAATGATTATTTAATTAAATTAATCTTAAGAAATATTATAGTTCAGCAGATTATCGCCATATAATTGTCAGCATTTTTGCATCCATTTATGTATTATTCTCCAACTATTTCCAATCATTTAGTAATGAATCACTATTTAGTCGATCTGATGTGCCAAAATTCCATTTATTCCGCCTGATTTTCTGGCTAACTTGTTTAGGTCGAATCTATTTCACTTTATCTTTCTTAACATATTTCATCCCTGCTCCAGGGTAGTTATTTCCGCATATGCTATTATGGAAACGAATCTGTTCAATTCGTAATTTTTTATATTTCAAAGAATATTTATCATATCACAAATACTGAAAAAAATGCAGTCAAAATGTAAAGAAATTGATTGCTTTCACTCTCACAGATAATTCCCAAACTTCAAGTAAAATTTCTTTTGCATTTTACTAAGTAGATTAAATTCTATATAAGCAAATTACATCAAAGATAGAAGCTTTCTTCAAATATCGTTTGCTGAAGCATTCATTTACTATTACTAAAAAAAGAGGTGCTTATTATTACTAAAATTGGGAATAACTAAGAAGGCAAACTCAATATTTAGTTGAAGAGATGTTAATAATGAAATCGCAAAAGGACACTGAAGAGAGAAAAAAGAAGTATAAGTTAACATTTCAAGAGACAAAGAGAAAAGTCAATCATTTGTTCGAAAATTAAGCAAAATTTGAAGCAAAATTTGAAACATAAAAGTAAAAATGATGTCAAATTGACATGAAGTTGCTCATCTACAGGAAATCCATTAAATTTTTTTCCTTCGGGTTTGGGAAAATCAATAATTTTTTTTTTTTTTTTAAATATTTAAACGCAACAAACTGACAGCTAGCGTATGCAATTATCTGAATGGATAAATATTCTTCAGAACAACATCAGAGAAAGATGAGTTTTGAAATGATTTCAATTTTCACTTCATTCATCTGCTTACAATATATTTTGAAATGGATGTAAAAAGCTAATGAATTTAAAAAACCTGAAGCTTTATATCGATAATACTTGTAAACTTGCAAAAAAAGTATGCTCGATTACTGCCATAGCTGGGCTGATTTCTGACAAAAGTTGACTTTGGTCAAAAAATAAGTTAAAAATTGGAAATGACAATAGTGTATCAATTCGGAGCAAAACTGAGCGAAGAGACATCAATTTCATTTCATAGAGACTTTCAGCCAAGAAAACAATTAATTCTAAACTAATTAATGAGAGTAATATAATTAACTCAATTAAAGAAAGGAAGTTGGAATATCGATAGTTTGACTTCAAAACTTCCATGATTGAGTAATTAATAGACAGGCAATTCCTATTAAACATATTTCATGAAATCTTATTTAAATAGAAATATGCAATATATTAATAATTAATGAATTTATGCATACACAACTTTTATTAGAAAATGAGGAAAGTGGATAATTTTAAGGCTTAAGAGAAGATTATAATGGATAAATTTTAAATTCACTTCATCGTTCGATAATTTTAACTGTAAACAATTTCCAAGCTCATAAATGTTGATTGTTGTATTTGTAAAATATAAAATATCTAATAAATATATAAATCTTAATGTGAAATCTTTAATATGGATTGGAAATGTCATGATCACTCTAAAAATAGGAATAAAAACTAGATAGAAATAAGATAACAGTTGATATTTAGTAAGCCACTTGAACAGAAACTGCTAAAGATGTATTTTGCCACTACCAAAAATGACATAATTGTTAACTATTTTCTGGACATTTGTTTGTCTCATTAAAATAAGTAGCATACATAAGTATCCTCATTTGTTTTATGTTTTGTAAAGCAAGGTATTCATTCATAACTTTATCACTATCGATGGTCACAACTTCACTTTCTGGTTTCATCTCTCCTCTTGCATTTGAATAATATTTACCAAAGAACAAATTCATTACAATTTAAAAATCACTCATAACGAATGAATAAGTTATAGTGGAATAAAGCGAACATAATTGCAATTAGAGGAAAATTTCCGAATAAGAGAAGCATTCTTTCAGACAATGTTTTCAGAAACTAATTTTCTTCTTGTGCAAAATTTCCTGTAAAGTACATAAAAAATCAATACAGTTATTTCTGCAAAATTTCTGGATTGATTAAAAGAATCATCCTATAAAAGAGAGCGTCAAAAAAAAAAAGGTAGACGTCAAAAAAAAACAAAAAATATAATTTTTCTTTAATTCAGGATCTGTCCGAAAATTTTGCGAAAAACTCCTTCTTTAAAGTGACAGAGATTTCATTAAAAAATTGAAATTTCTGAAAAATTTTTTAAATGAATACAGAAAGTTAAATAAGCATGAAATGTCTCATGAATAAATCATTGAAAGAAACAGCAGCTAGAGATGAGTTGAATTCATTTTTCAAATAATTAAAAGCAAATTGAAGAAAAAGAAATTTGATTTATTGTTCTTACACAATTTTAGATTTGCATATTGAAGCGAAGGTAATGATAAAAAAGATTTCAGGTCCCGCTTCAACTCTAAACTCAAGTCCGGAAACATCATACTAACTTCCTACCAAACTATTTTGCCGCTTTTAAATGAAAAAATTAAAAAGATCTCGTTCTTAGCGAAAAATCTCTAAGATTTCATGTTGCTTTAAAGATTATGAATAAAGATTGTTTCAGAGTCGAAAAGAACGCAATATTTATCGAATTCTGAAATTTCTTAGAAAACTCAATAATTCCGAGGGCCATGTATGTTTACGATTTGAGGCATACCAACTATTTAAGAATTTTAATCTCAGATTCTCTAATTCCTTTTTTGTTTCTTTAGGTTGAATTTGAGAAAACGGAATTGGGTACGAATAGTGTAATCAAGTAAATTTAGAATAAACTCAATTCCTAATAATACAGAGAATTATCAGTATCTGACACATAAATATTTTAAACTACTATTCTTAAAAAATTCCTACTTCTGATCATCGGAAACATAAAGGAAAAGGTAGATAATCCATGTTCGAAGTGAAAATTTATCCTGCACTAAATGAAAATGCTATTAAAATATTGAGCTTAATCGATATGAAAATGTTATTAAAGCTTGTCCAAACGCAATCAAAAAGTCCTAACTTGTTTAATGTTTTAGTCATGCAAGAGATATTTCATGATCAAATTCACAGCTAAAATTTTATCAAATAATGAAAAACTTTATTTTTTTCATAGTGCACTAATACTTGTAAATAGCTATTGAAATTTTTATAAGCTAAATTCTAGAGAAGAGATTGCTTATTTTATTTCTAATGATGTTTCCAAAAAAGTGCGAGGAGCTTAAATTTTCTGTGATAGAATTCATTAAAACTACTGCTAATTCAAGAATTTTTTATTCAAAATGAGATCTGCAGGCAGTTTGAACTGACTAACCAAATTAAATTTAACTAATTTTATGCATCACTCTTGCTGCTATTATAATTTAAAATCTTTGAACTATTTCTAGTCAAAGATTTCAAATTATAACTAGCAACACTGGCGGTCAATTAATTAATAGATGGTCAATTAGTTAAGCTTAACTACAAATGAAAGTTCTAGATTTCGATCACTATAGTAGTCTTTTTTTTGGTTGCCAGTTAGAAATTATATCACTCCCCCTTATGCAAGCATATCAGTGGTGTTAGTCAACAGCCAAAGAAAAATTATTTTGATATCATTCTCTGTGAAGAAAAACACTCCAATTAACTTGAAATCATTTTATCAGTAGAATGATACTTGTTCGGGATTTTGAAGATTGCTTGCCCGAGCCGTTATTTTATTTAAGACTAGGTGGAGCGGGCCAAGTTTTGCGTGGTCAGTCCAGCTAGTCTAAATTAATAAGGATGTGAATGTTCGTTTGTTCAAAATCTCCAGTCTTCGAAAAGTTCTTGAACACGTGCATTACCTACAAAAAAACACGCGTCGTCCAAATGCGACGCTGTGTCACAACGAACACTTACATTGGGATGATATTAAATGAAAAATTTCACCAGATGTAATAATCTTTTAAAGTTTTCAAGATTATCATTTGTATTTGAATGCAAAGAAGGATTTTGAAAGCTAATTGCGCAAGAACTTTGAAATTCGAAATTTTTCATTTTTTGAACCAAAACTTTTGCATTCATCTATTTTTTATGAGTCTTGTCAAGAACTAATCTTTTTACATATTAACTTCAAATTTTTAAAATGCGATTTTGACTGTAAACAATCATAGTTATCTTTATGTCATCATTAATTTCGGAAATAAAGCCAAAAAAATTCAGCGTGAATTAGAAAAAGAGTGGGACAAACTTTTTAACACTAAATATTAATGTAGACAATAAACAAATTGCCAATAAACATTAATAAACATCAATTAATAGATTAATTAATTAGCATTAATTAATGAACAAATCGTGACGATTTCTAAAATAAAATTGATATTTTATCTATTTTGATGATAAATTACTCCAGCGTATTTTTCAAATATATATCAACTGACGAAAAATACTACAAATGTTGCGGTTTGCTGTTTACATCGATAAGAAAAGGCACGAATCACCTTAATGACATCAGAATGCATGAATCATCTTAATGACATTAGAAATGGGTTGAAAAGGTATGTAATTTCTGAAGTATTTATAGCGTTGATATCACAAGATTATATTTATTATTTGCTCTATCAAGTATGAATGGATCGAAAATGTAAGAATTTTGGGAAAAAAAATGGGACAATGAAATAGATTTGTTCATCAAAAAATGAATCCATAATAAATCCAACAAATAACTGAGAAATGTTTGATGAATATATATGCGGCTTTCAGTTAGTGCAAATTCAATACATAAAAGTAACACATTCAAGAGGCATTCCAATAGTTAGTTTGGCTTGGCTTAGCTAATGATTGGCTTGACTAATCATTGGCTAGGCACTTACAATTCAAATTAGTAATAGATGCCTCAGCTGATAAAATTAGATTAGAGAGTGGCAAGAACAGGCAGTAATATTTCTAATGTATTTTTTATTATCAGAATTATTTCGTGCAAGCAAAATAACAAGCTATTTTAATTTTAAGCTAAGTTTAAAAATCGTAATAAAACAATAATTTTAGTATTTCAACAGATCTTTTCCAACTTTATTTTCTACAAGACATTTTCACTATCTCATTCGATAAAGTAATTTTAAGAAAAATTTCCTATTCTTATCTTACTCATAAAAATTTTTTCATGTGAAAGATGCACAATGGTGAGTTTTAATATTAAATATTTTGTTCGATGTAACGAGAGAAAAATGAAATAAAATATAATTTCAATTTTTTTGAATGTTTAGTCGGAATTTGAACTGAGATCTGAAATTTTGTTACATCTAGCACTCAATTTCATGTATTAATCCAAAATGTTTTGCGAGCAAAATTTTATATCTTATAGGCAATTTTTATAAGTGGAGAGAACAAGCATGAGAACAAAAGCAAAATGGATACTTCAAACTTTGAAGTTTAAGAAGAAAATATCTTTCGAAAATCTCCGGATAAGGATTGTTTTATTTTAGCACTATACCTAAATATTTTATTACTGTTCAGAGAGAAGTTTTGAATGTATCTCCGTCCCATAAAAACATTAAAAATAAAGCAAAACACGAAAAAGTAAATGAAAAAAGTATTTCAAAAGCTCTCTAAAACGATAAAAAAAAAATAAAACATACAACTATTTTTGCATTCTTTCATCACTGCAAAAAACATGCATAATTCAATAAAAAGCTCATTTAACTCAGTGAAGATGCATTTCCATATTATTTATTTATTTCTGTATTATTTATTTATTTGTTTTTTAGAATAATTGTCATTTATGTTCTTTTAAAAAATGGAATGACTTAATGAAATTCGAATAAAATCTCATTTATAATCATTGAAATAAAAAACAAACATCAAGCAGAAAATAGCATGAAGAAACAAGAATTTTGAAAAAGAAGATCACGATTCTGGATATGAATTCGGATTATTTTTTAATACTCCACGTGGAGTACCATCTTCATTAAATCGTACCCGTCCTCGATTACCGTACGAGGAGGCTGATGATCCACCGTAAAGCTCCGATTCATCCCGAAACTGTGGCGGATGGGTACTGAACACTATCGTTCCCATCGGAATCCCAAATCCGCCTATAAAAAGATAACAAGTGGTAATTTAAAGTGTTAATCATATGAGTAGTAACTAGGAATAAACTTCATATATTGATGAAAGTTGAAATTTTTGAATAATTTACAGCATAATGGATAGAATCCACTATCGCTCACGGATTCGTACAATTGCGGATTACGTCGTCGATGAAGCCAACATCCATTACACAGAAGGCAGCAAAAGAATGAACAAAGTATACTCAGGATTATGCTAACAATCAATCCAATGATAAGTAATGTGTAATCAATTCTGAAATAAACTTTTTCCTGATTCAATCGATATCGCAATTTTCAATAAATCAGGCAGGCTTACTTTGAGTTACTCCAATCAATATGTTTATTTCCTCTAAAAAATGTAATGATTTAATCATTAGACTTTAGGCAGTCAGCTGATAAGGTCAGCAAACAATTTTTTACAAATAGAGAAATAGAAAGTTATGTCATATTTTAGTTTGAAACGATTTTTTCACTTTTTATCAAAAGTGATCCTCGTTACGTAATTGTTTACCACGTTAGTATGTCAAGCTTTATCCAAATCTACTCAAATTTCAAAAATTCTGCTTGAACATTCATAGCTTACTGAAAATTACTGCCGTAAGCAATAAAACGTTGTGGTCGATCATATCTTGAGGTCGTCTCGCGAACAATTTGATTGTCCTCCAATCCACAACAGAAATAATTCTGGAAATCTAAATTATTTATATTATCTGGATGAATATTGTGAATTGAAATTTTACAAATTACTGTTTCTTTATAATTTTATAATCAAAAAGCTTTATAGATATTTGAGCTCAAAGCTATTCAGTTAATAATTCAGAGTTCTAGAGTGCTGTAGGACTGTGAATGCGAAAAGAACAAAATTTCAATTTTAACAGTTTTCCAATTTTTTTCAAGTCCGAAGCGAATTAATTTTAATTGAATTCCATCGTTTTGTTCTAGAAAAAAAATTAACTTACACTCTCTAGTCTACTTGAGATGTAAGGATGTCTTATTGGAAATTCTCTAAAAATTAATTAAAATAAAGATTTTAGCTTTTTTATAACAGTAATCTATAATTCATCATATTTTCCATCACATTTTTAATTAACTGAAATAAAAATAAATATCGAATATTTCTATATGACTCTCAAGTAGAATGTCTCAATATGATAAAAATAAAAAGATGAATTATAGTTCCTGTCATTAAAAGAAGCTAAAAATTACCAAATTTGTCAACTTATTTTACAACAGATTTAAAAGTTTCAAGTTCCATTTCAGTTTATTATTCACAGGCTTATCAATATCAATTTGTATATATTCCCAATAAGAATGATACTCGAATCATTTTAAAAGTCTGTCTCAAGAATTCGACATTATATCGTTGGTAAAATGAAGTGATTATTTTGAATTATCTGACCATTTCAAATAAATTTTTCTCCCTCACATTAAGAGGAAATCTTATTTGTGTTAAAAGCATAGAAGTTAAATAAGCTTGCCTCAGAATCGTCATCCAAACTTTTACAGCACGCAAATGAACAAGTAAGTGTTTCACCTCGTTTATTCGGTGGACATTTAACTGCTGCGTAACAACTTGTCATAAACGCAGCAAAAAACGTGATCGTAAGTGCTCTAAGCATACTGAAAGAGAGATTAGTACTGATGATTTGAAAATAAGAGACGAGCAAGAAAACGACGCCCATTAAATGATAAAATATATAGTAAAATTTTGACAAAACAATTAAACTATTGAAATTGAATCAATAAACTTAGTGGTTTTATTTGTCTTCATTTTATTATAACTGTAAAATGAAAAAATTTCCAAGTGATGACTGCAAGTGTTAAAAGCGGTAAAAATAGAGAAAGATTTTCTTGTTTTCCGGTTTTTTATTTAATTGATTGACAATGACTCATGTTTACTTTCTGAAGAAACACTGTGAAATTCGCAGAAAAAAAAAAGAAAAAAAAAAGAAAAAGTGATGAGAAAACATCGATGCATCAAGAAATAATGAATTCGCTTTGTAATTCTTAAAAGTAAGCAAAGAATTGCCAGCAACTTTATCAAATCATTTGAAATTCTTTCTAATCTAGAAATCTCACAATCTGATCAATTTCCAAGCATGGATCACTTATGTCTCGATTTTGTAGCACATTAACTTTAATGTGTAAAAATTTGAAGTGTATTAGTAAAGATCATAGATTTGGAGATCATAAATCTTATCACTCATTTATTTCATTCTTGAAAAAATTTTTCGAACTTTAAAATTATCACAACACGAAGGACTTTTTTTTGATCCATAAGATGTTATTTGGATTGAGAAGATTAATCGATTTTACAAGCTCCTAATTTTTTGATGCACAATCTTTCATATATTTTAGAACAATGCCGATCTATCCTGATCTATATGAAAAGAAATGTAAATGTTCGTTGCTCAAGATCTTAAATCTTCGAACGTTCTACATCGATTGCTTAGAAATTTTGATAAAACGTTGCATTCGAATAAGCGCGTCTTTTTATATAGATATGCCTATGTTTTTTTCACGTTCACACCTGAAGGCAAAAGCTTTTGAAGAAACGAACATTTACATTTTTATTTATATAGACTATATTTATCTAGACCATACAAAGCTGTATTTCATTTCAAATATTCGATCTGCAAGTTTTCGGCTGAAAAGCCACAAGCGTATCATCTTGATGGCGCCACTATATTCGATTGATTTCTAGTTTTTCATTTCCCCTTCCAATCGTTCGCTTGCCCCATCAGTCTGTTCTCGAAACAAAATTTAATTTTCTTCATGCCGAAATGAATTTTTTGGCCTGAACTTTAAGTCGAAACAAAGTGATCCATCACTAGCTGAAATTCTTATGTATAGGTAGCAAATCGCAAAAGCGTTTGTTGGAATTGCAACAGATGTCAATAATTTTTCCTTTTCTTTGACTGGAGATTAATTTCGAACTGAAAGATTTACTTAGCCCAAAGACAGTTCTCAGATACTTCAGATCTTCAGCCAGAATCATATGAAATTACTTTAGTAAATCAAAAAAAGAAAGACATAAAAGCAAGTATCCTATCAATTAATCTTTATGATGATTCAAAGGAACAAAAAGAGAAAGGAGATAAAGAAGCTTAGAAAATGAGGATAGGAATTAATAAATCAAAGATATCTTATTTGATAAAATTGCTTCTTTCTATCATTCTCACTTTATGCGTCAATACAGAAGTTCTGGCCGGTCCAGATAGAATAAAATCCAGTATTATATAAATCTAACATGAAACTATAATGAATTTAAAAATAATACTAAGAGAAATAAGAAGAGAAGTAGGATGATAGAATTGTTTGCACATAAGAAGCAATGCACAGAAAATAAAACAACACAATTTAAGAGAAACAGGTTTTTGTGATTCATTTCAAAATCGATCATTGAAAATTATTGATGGCAGTATTTTCTCGATTAAAACGGTTATTAACCCCAAAGTTTCCCTTGCTTCTTAGAATTTATCCCAACTTTGGCGGCAATTAGAAATCTTTAGTCTCTACAGGAAAGAATTGCATTATAAAAATCCATTGCCAATGGATTCTCTCGCTTGTTAATTCAGATCGCTAAAATCGTGAAGAAACTTTAGAAAACTAATCTATCTAATAAGAAATTGCATGAAAATTCCGTACTGCTCGAATGGTTTCATAAATATAGAATAAGCTTATTTTGATGGAGCTAAAATTTTATGAGAATTGAAAATTAAGAAATCAATAGATCTTCAAATTTACTTAATCAATCTGCAGAAAGGAAATGAAATTTTGTCTCACAAACAGTTTCAGGATTCCGTAACGTAATGCAAATAAACTCAGTAGTTAGATAGATAATGAAAAAAATTTAGACGAAAAATCGAACTTAAAAAAAAGAATGGTTTCGATACGACTAGCAAAACGATGCAAACTTAAATTCTTCAAATTGTCAATATATTTTGAATGCTCAGTATTCTCTAATGAAAGTTTACCATAAATGTTCTTCTGTGGTTTACTTCCAGGAAAGAATCGAAAATACGAATCGGCCTTGGAAAGATTTGTATCTTTGAGTAGATGAAAATACACCATCAATGGTCTGATAAAAAATTGCATCGCTTTTTATGCAAAGTATGATGATATGAAGCTTTATTTGTATCCAAGCGTAAATAAAAAGATAGAATGGAAATAGGAATCCCAAGTTAGACTTTAAATTTGAGCAAGACTTTATAAAAATCCTTGAATCACAGATTTCTAAAATATTGGAACAATTCATTTCTATATCAGAAGGTCTCAAATTTATTATTCTGACGTACTTAAGTTCAAAACCAATATAGAGAGCTAGTAAATTTATGCAAAAAAAAATGATATGAAGTTCATATCAACGGTACTTTATACAAAAGGAAGTAACGATTGTTAAAATTGGGTTATTTAGTATCTGTTGCATTTAGCCTTCTATCCATGCTTACCTCGACTGAAGTAACATTGAACTTCATGGCCAGAAAAGACTAAAAAAGCTGCAACACTTATGCTTCAAACAAATAATAGGTTAATCTGTAACTGTTGAGAAACCACCATTGAAGAATGCTCAATATAAGTGAAGTTGATTAGGTTTAATTTAAAAATTTATTTTTGGAAACTTTTATTTTCGATAAATGAAAAGATACTCCAAATAATATCAAACCAATAGTAAAGTTTTATCTCTAGTACCAAAATTTTATTCATAAAAGTTGCTCTTTAAAATGTTGCATATGCGAAACGTGTCAATGAAGATATCATTGAACAATTTTCTTTTCCCAACTTGAACCGTCGTCCACAAACTTTTTGCGATCCCTTCTACTCGTTCCCTTGAGAACAATTCACTACGTTGACACTTTTTCCTGTTGTCATGTACATCATTCATCTCATACACTGCATTTTTGTCTTAAAAATGTGAAACTTTTTATTACTCATATTGTCGATAGCATAACTTAAGCAAAATATAAAAGTTATCAGTAACCATCATCAAGCTTTACTTCAAAAGTAAACATATCTAGATGACTTCCCAGAAATCTTGACAACATTAATTTGAGACAATATCAGTGCAATCTACTTTGCGAGAGATCATTAAAGAAGATTTATAAATGGGCAAATAATTGCACAATTAGATCTTATATTTTTGGAAACTCTAAAATAAAATTCCCCAACATATTTGCTCAAAATATATTTGAAACTAAATTGCAATTTTTCGAAAGCAATTTTCCCACTGAGAAAAAATTTAATCCTTCGTGAATCCTTCGACTAGTTATAAATAGAACGAATAAAATAAGGATTGAAGAAAAGCTAGCTCGAAGCAAAAAGAAATAGCTTAAGTTAAGTAGTGCAACTACGAATTTGAAAGCGACGGAATTTCTGCATTTTAGAAAATTAATTGAAGAAACGTCAACCGATTCTTCGATTTGGCTTATCGTAGTTGTAATCACCATTTCTTCACAAAATGAACATGCAAAATGAAAAATTCAAAGGCAGTTAAAGGATGAAAAATCTAATCAGATTAATGAGAAGTGGAAACAATCGCAATAATGCAGTTGATTTCATTTCACTTTCAATAAGTGGAATTATATGACAAAAGAGTGGAAATTAGCAAAAAAATCAATGTTGGACAAAAACAGTAAAGGCTATCAAATTATTTGAAAAATAAGTACCCGAATAATAACATTGAAAGCTACTGCATAATGAAATGAACAATATATGTTTCATTAATATAATTTGATTAAATGACAAAAGAGCAATTAAAAATGAAAAAGAGGAAGAAAATTATTAAAAAATTAAGCCTTGCTCAAGGCTAGATCCCATATTCATTCTGATACTAAATTCATTAAATTAAAACAATGATTATCAAAAACGGCTTTCTATCAAGAAACCTTAGAACATTCAAAAACAAGAAATCCTTTACAAATCATTATATACAACAAAAGGATTTTTCGGATATTATCAGTATTTCGGAAATAGCGCTAAACAGATTTTGATTTTTGTAAGAGCAAAAAAATATTTACAGAAAACTGCAAGAAATGAGAATGAGAATAATGAAATTACAATGCATAATGCATCCGTCTCCTGATATCAAAATTTCTAACTGTAAATGTTCGACGCATTTTAAGTTGAGAAATCTGTTGCGATAGTTCCATCAGTCGTTCTATGGTCGGATCAACATATTCGTATAACCATTCATCGATTGTATGTCTTCGAAAAATTGGTTCCATCAAAGACTCGATCATTTTGGCCTGAAATAGATAAAAGCTTTTTTTATTAGTTAACTAGCTAGACTCGGCCACAAGAAGCATGTCTGGGTTCAACTAGTCAGAAATTAAAATAAAAACATTGTGGTATGATTTTTTTTTAAATCTATTAGGATCTAGGACGAATCTATCAAGAAGCTTTGATCTACGACGAATCTACTTGGAAGCTTCGCGTATCCGACTCCAGCTAGTCCGAAAGTTCTTAAACATGCGCTTATCTATATGAAAAAACGTATTTATTCGAATACTACGTTGTATGAGAATTTCAAATCAATTGATAAAGAACTTGAAACGTTGTACGAACATTTATAATTTTATTTGTACAAATAATTAACTTAATTCTTTAAAGGATCAAATGACTTTTGTTACTTAAATATAAACTCTTTTTCCTATTTTCTCTATCTTTTCCTTTTTCAAAGCCAAGAATGAAATTAAATCCTCCAAAATTCTTCAACTGTTGATAAAGTTCGGAAAAATAACGTACCATATTTAGCATTTCCTGAGTATACATTTCAATATTATTTTCTAATTCCATCAGATACCACAACTGGGTATAACCATGGCGTACATTGAATCGACTAAGCCAACCTTTCACCTGGTGACTCTCAAAAACTTCATTTTTGATCGCTTTGATGTAATCACGCAAAGAACGAATAGCGGTGAATAATTCAACACCTGCAATTTTTCCGCATTAAAAAAAAGCACATGTGACAATGGATAAGATAAAGAACTTCAATTCTTCTCTTCTGCTTCAAATCAATCTAACTGATATTATATCATTGCACTTAATATCACTGTCAGATGAACACTTCTTTGCAATATTCAAACTATAAATATCCACTTCAAATAAGCTCTCAAAAATTGATATTATAAACTCACAAACAAAATCAAAACAAAACCTGAATTTAAATTATGAGCACTAAAATAATAGTAAGATTGCTAAATGGTGACATATACTGCATATGATACCCTCAGAAAAACAAAAAAGAAATTCATGTTAACAAGTAGCTAATTTCATATAAAAAATTACAAAATTTCAAGATTGCAACCTGGAAAATTGCAGGAATCAAATGAATTCATGTATTCCATTGAAATCTTTGATGTACAATTCAATGCAGCAGAAGTGGCACTAACTATTGATTCAGTAGAAAATTTGTCACCTGCTTTTGCTACCTGCGAAAATTAATATCAGAAGTATACACATATTCAGACTGACACAAATTTTTCATTTAAAAAAATATTCAGTGGAGTAAAAGTATTACAAAGTCGAGCATGATGAAGAACTGGATTAAATTTTTATATTTAGTCAATGATCGAAAATTTGAATATGTTTTAAAGTTTTGATTAGACTATCTAGTCATTCCTACCACCTTTATGAGACTGCAAATCGGACAGGACATCTTACGGATTTTTATAATAAATCAAAAATTTTGTCTGCTTCATCTGAAGATAATATCTCCCTAATTTGTTTTGAAATTTCGAAAATATATTTCACTATGCTTCTACAGCATCCATTTTAATGTTAATATGCATTTAAGTCAAACTTAATATGATTTCAAATTCAGGAAATTTGAATTGAAAAACAACGAAATATTTAAATTACTAGAAGATTCAAAATAGCTGATGGAAGTCCAACTGGAAGAAGTTCGCATAATACCGCAAAATGATCATATCGTTGCCAACCGGTTATGATCAAACCGCGAAATGTACGAAATAGTGAACCATATATCTAAAATTCAGCAAAATATACATTTTCAGTAAAATGAAATGTTGACAATTTCCGAAAAGTTGTCCGGAACAGAAGTGCTTGCTTTTAAAATTTTTCTTCTTTGAGAAGATTATTGCATTGAATGTTTGTTTGCCTGTGATAATTTTGATGATTTCATAATAATTCCGGAAATTGAATCCAAGTTTAGGTTGAAATTTTAATTCTTGAAACTGGAAAATTGGAGAAATAAGGAGATGAAAAATTTTTAATTGTAAGTTTAATAGAGTTGCATGGCATTTTAAAACGCGAAATATTAAAAGAGATGAAAATATCAAAAGCAGCAATAAAGTTTTACATAATTATGACCATAAATTATTTGCGACGGAAACACACTCAAATTTTGTAATTCTTGTAAAACAGCAATTAATTTCTAATGATAAATCAGCAAATTTGAATTAAATATTAAAAACCAGCGATGTTAAAGGTCACATAATGTATTTGGACTAGAAAGAAGAAGAGAGGACTGTCTTTCTTTTTTCCGAGATAAGAAAATATGATACCAAAAAAAATTCTTAGCAAAGAAGTCATCTGCTGATTCATCAGCAAGAATTTAGTGTGGAAAGGTCATTCAGTAAATTAATGAATTTTTGCTTTTGTGGTTCATTAAAAAAAATTTTTTTCACAAATTGAACAGCTGTGTTTCAAATTCTTTCTTATGAATTTTGAGATTCCATTTGTCTAAGAAACCAATGCAGCAAAAGATCGAAGTTTTGTAGTTAGCTAAATGTAAATACTGCAAAATTATGATATTCATTGAAACAACTGAAACTTTGCACATTATGTTAAATTTCAAAAAAAAAAATGTACTAAGTTTTAAGCAGCAAAGAGAATCATTTTGCCTAAATTAAAATAGGTAGTAAAATAGCATTTGAGGAGCGTATGTAATCAGCAACTCATCCGCTGAATTATTATTGTAACAGGAAAAATGATAATTCAGCTTATTGGAGTTTGACATCGAATGGTAATTAAAGTTAAATTCTATGCAAGTATTACTAAATTTCAATTAAAAACGAACTTACATTTCTATGAGTAATCCATGCTTTATTATTCCGAAAATAGTGTTTTAAATCCAAAAATTCTGAAGATGGTTCATTGGCTCCTTTGTAAGCGGATGAGCCCCAAACTACAGGAAATTTTGCAGCCAGAGAATGCCACGTGAAATCTTACAAAAGAAATTAGATTTAATTTGCAAAATAATCAGGAAGATTCTGGAAATTTTTTTAAGTTAAATTTTTAACTAATTCCGAAAAAACTTTTGAATTTTCTTAGAAAGTTCCTAAAATTTTTAGGAATGAAACAAGTTCAATAGAATGTACACGAAAATTGATTGGTTCATTATAATCCTTGCCTATTTGATCTTGACAAAGTATTATGTATTTTTCATAAAAGACTTTAAAATGCTTTTTATCAAATCAATCCAAAGTTCATTTAAAACGTTGCGCTTCAAAATTCTTCAATAAAGCAGATAAATTAAAAAATATACCATTTTGTTGCTGCAACGTTTCGGAATAATCCCAAACCACTATTTCAAGGAGTTGATCTAGACGATACTGATCTATCAGTTTAGATTCAAATGATTTAATCATATCGTGCCATGCTAGTACTCTGAAATCTATCATTCTTGTACAATTGATTTCTACTATTAATAGTAGAAACACATGCAATCAAACACAAGCAGGCTTCATTTGAATAAAAGAAATTCTATTCTTACCTAACATTTGGAATGAGTGTTTTGACATAATTTGAAACTTTCGCTAAATGCATTGCTGCAAGACTGTCCTTTTCTTGACCTTTATTTGCTTCCAACCATTGGCGATCTTTTAAGCATTCACCGAACTGAAAAACATTCCATGAAATATAGTAAAACTTTATATGAATAGAATATGGCACTTGAAAATAGCTCAGTTGATCTATCTTAAGATATATAAAAACTAATAAACAGCCAAAAAGTTGGTATCGTGATAAAACGGAACAGTTCTGCAATATAATTCCTTTCATCTGGGAAATTTCAACTTCTAATATTGAAATTTCGAATGAAGAATGCAAAATGAAGGTAAAATAAACCTGGAAAGCTTCATCGGCACCAATATGAAAATATTTTATTCCGAATGGTAGATGAAACTGAACAACCTGTCGTATAGCTTCCAAAACTATTGAAACACCATCATTATCTGCTAAACAGATGACCTGTAATTATTTTTATAGATTGCATCATTTTCTGATGACAATGAACTCTAAGAACTTCGTGGATAAAAATGAAGACTGAAAACAAATTGAAGAGAAATTCGTAATATTTGAATGATATTTTTTAAATTTTATTCGATGGTTTCACCTGTGGAAACATATCGTTTTGCCGATACTGTCTAAATCTTTCCACTTTAAGAATCCATTCCAAATGTCCGAAAGTTGGTACAAGCGGTATAACTTCAAGCTTCAGTGATTTGGCTGTTTTCAAAAGGTCGTGAACTTCTTCTACCGTATAAGCATCGCTGTTACGATTGTCTGCTAGGATACCATTAAACGGAAATGTATCTTCCCATTCCAGTAAAATTCCTGAAATGTAAATTAAATCCGGAGTTCAAGTCAATTCTTACATCGACACAGCAAAATTTTATTGATTGACGGACCGGTGATTTTTCCCTTACATTATATTTTATCTCAAACTAAAGTTTGTATAATTGATGTAATAAATCTTCAATTCATATAGAAATCTGGAATTATCACCTGCAAGATTCAGATGAACTTTTGATAATCTAAATTAAGAAGGAAAATGTTAGTGATAAAAGTACAATAAGAAATCAAATAGTCGTAACTGAAATCATGTTGATGATTCAGGAAAAAGGAAATGTGATATTTTCAATATATTAACGAACCTGTAGCACCGCTTCTTTTTATAAGTCTTAATACTTCCTTCAAATAGGATATTTTCGGTGGAGCACCTTTGAAATCGAAATGAATTATCCTGTTTGGGTAAAACGATTCCTGGAAATTTAGAATGATTAGAATGGTAGAAATTTATTGAAATCGAAGCTTGAATGGCTATTGTTAACAAGAAAGCAAATTTTGTCCCGGCAAAAATAAAGAAAATATATGAGAAAGATGTAAAAATAGGAAATTAAAGATTATGAAAATTGTAAAAATAAGAAATTTAAAGCTAAATTTAAAGCAAAAATTTTTCTTTTCAAGCTGAAAATGGTAAGCATTTAAGATCGCTGGGAAATAGCACAACATATGCCACAAGTGTCGTCATCAGTCTATGACTAATTAAATAATTACAAATCGACTGGTAACAGAATTCCTAAAAGTTAAAAAGTCAGCAAAGCAATATATTAAGGTGTTGACTTTCCATAAATTCCAGTGTTGAATTTATTTAGTAAATTGATGCATTACTTTCCATAACTTTGGCTCAAAGTAAGAAATGGAAGGCGTTCAAATTCTACAAAACTCGAAATTATAATTTTTCTAGAAGAATGTATATCGTAAGAAATTTTAGTGTCTTGATTTCGTGCTTGACTTTGTATTTTTATTGATTGCAATGATTTCGGTCTAGTGTTTTCAATGTTTTACATTTGAATTTAGATTTACGATCTTTGTTGTTTTCAGGTATTCTTTGTTCAAATGGGCGAAAATTCAAATTTTGAATAAGAATTTGCTTTAGAAGAAACAAAATTTCATGTATGTTGTAATTTCAAAATGTATCAAAACTAAATCCTTGTTCTATCCATGGTTAAAAAGATTGTTTCTTATTGATCCGTGACTAACTTTAAAATGATTTCTTTTCCGTCAAATCTAATTTCAAGCTTAATTAGCAATTACGGTATCCACTAACTTCTATAAAACATAGAAAATACATTTATTAACAATTTGAAGGCAACATAACCAACATTCCACTTCAAATTTTCCAAATGTTTTGTTGTTTTTGACAAACTGTGTATCACTTTTTGATCATCGAAAACTCGAGAATGTTCTACGTGCATGCCATCTTTCTGGATTAAATCCTGCAAGTATTTCTTTATTTTATTTTGTGTCGGACTAATATATCCAATTATTTGTGTTTACTGATTTATCACTGATAGTTTTAATTACCTTGATTCATTAAATTATTTGAATAATTTCCTCCACTGTTTCTTTCCAATTCGAGAAATTTAATATTTTATAAATTTAGCAACAAAATATACATTTTTCGAATAAAGTAAGAAAAGAAGTAATCATAACCTGTTTTTTCCGTTTATAAGTTGGCAGACCAATGGTAATTTCAAAAACAATACAAGTAAATGTAAAAATTAGGAATGTCCGGACAGTTAGTAGTCTCCAAATTCTACATCCAAACCAACGAGATCGTGAAATAATTGTCATAACCTAAAAATTAATTCTTTGAATAATTTGTAAAATAATATTCAGAAGTATGCAAATGTATTAATACGAAAAAAGGGAAAATTTCAAGCATTTAATTCATATAAATTATCAGAAATTATTGAATCACAAATCATTGTCAGAAATCATTTTGAACTGTCAGACATTGATTAATCAAGAACAAAGCAAATTCACAATTTTCAACGAATTTCCAGAAGCGGAAGAATCAATAAGAGACTTAAACGACCGTTAGGATAGCATAATGAAAACAAAATATTTTTTACAAAAAATTTTTAAGAACTCTCGAACTTTATTTAGTAAATTAAATTCATTTTCTCTTTATTGCTATGCAAATTTCTTTCTTATTGTTCTTTCGATTATTTTAAATTATGAATCATTTAAACGGAATTTTTCCATATAATTTAACGATGATAATATTCATTTGAAACATGCAGATAGCTTTACTTTTCCTACAGATTTTCCTCACCGTGATTTCAAACTTTTCTGCAAATTTCACAAAGATATGAAAACATGGTGTAATGAAAAAGATAAAAATGTTCCATAATATGTAGCATTCTGACATTTATTAACATTCTGAGTTTCAGAAGAAATTCAATAAATTCCTGATTTTAACAATTAATAAATTTGCGATATAATCACTCTGCGATTTGCGACAAAATAATTTGCTGATAGTCGCAAAGAGTAAAAGTAAATGGGAAAGCAGAAATAAATTGAAATTTTTAAATGCAGGCGCTTCAATTAGAAATATCAAAACAGTTCAATGATACCAAACAGTACCAATAAAAAGGAAATTGATATTGATGTCCCAGAATCTTTTAACATAAAAAAGCAATTAACTGTATTTCAATATTGAATAAAGTTCATAATATTTTTGATTCTTGAACGAATAACTTCGTAGAATCTGACTGAAATCAGTTTTGACTTTGGGAATTCTGTAATAATTTCTATCAAAAAGAACGGAAAATGAGGTGATATGTTTTCTGAAGAAATTGTTTTCCTAACTTTTCAGAAAACTTCAAATTCCATCTAGATTAAGTGTAAAAGATTTTGATGCAATCATAGCACCGATTTATCAATTTTCAACCATATCATTTGACAAGTCCGTTAGCAGCAGTCCAATGTATCTACCTGAGTAATATCATCAAACATATTAGTCATATCAGTCTTTCGTATCACTTATCAGTCTCTCTCGATTTTTTACTCATTACTATTCGCCTATAAAGTAATGGTGTCAATGTCGCTGGGAATTTAGCACTAAGATTTCACCATATATATGCAACTATTATATGCGACTATTTTATCATATCAAAACTTGTTAGTATTATTCGTCATTAAAACCAAACTCAAACAGATAAAAATGATAAGAAGCACATAAGGATGGCGTTAGACATATCAGTTTCATTTACTTAAATATATAAATATGAAGCAGTGGAGTCATAATATTGTAGAACGTTTCAGAAACAATTTCTAATCATTTGCAATAAAAGTTCATTTAATAAAAAGGATTTGTATTTATAATTGTAAAATAACTCTTTATTGAAATTGGAGAAATTTCCTATGTAAAACAGGTAATGAATCAATAAAACAAATAAATCAATGGGTATTGAATTAAATACATCTCAGCGAATAATATATTCATTATATATCTGAAAAATAGGATTTTACTATTATATAAAAGTTTTCAAAGTAAAAAAACGACAGCTTCAGCATTTTCAAACTTTCGAATATAGTCAAACTAATAAATGCATAATTGTTATGAGTCACTGGTTGGTTTAAATAGCCTTTAAGATTTCAACGAAATGCCAGCCATTGAAAATCTAACGAATATATCACAATATGTATAAAAAACTGCATTGAGAGCAAAGAAGAATTTGTAGTATTTTGGAAAAATCCAATTTGTGAAAATTCTTGTTACATCAAATTTCAATTTTTGCAAATTTCCATATAGCATTAGCGTTTTATTTACTCAGATTAGACAGCTAATAACTGGAAGACTATATTGATCGATGATTTCGATCAGTTCATTCAGATCATGCTACCATAATTATTTATTATTGCCCAATCATTCCAATCAAATCCATTCACTCATCTATCCTTTATAAATAGTGCATGACTGAAGTCTATTCATATGACTGTCCCACTGATTCTTTTAATCGATTCGATATTTGATATTTTAAATTCATCGCATCGATTCGTAATGCATCATTTAAACATCAAATGCCTCTATCATCAGGAAATTAGAAAATTTTACTTAGCAAAGAGCTGATCAAACTTTTGCAAGTAAGAATAAACATTAGAGAGAGCAGAAAATTCTTTGCATGCATTATCAGTGAACAATGATTTGATATTGGCACTAATGTTTAATTTCCCTCATTTATTGTAATGCATTTAACATTTCTTGCTGCTTTCAATATTATCCTAGAATATCACTGATCTCATTTGAAAATTTTGCAAGTAAACATTTTAAGTAGAAAAGTTCGGTTTTCTCGGGAAGGACTACTGAATTTGCTTTAAAGATTTTCAAATTTTTAGATATGAGGAGATTTCAGATCGTGACCATAAGAAAGAGGAAAAAAGAGGGTCATTTGCGAATGAAAGTTTATTTCTCTAAAAAAAATTTTACAATTGTTGAAATTCTATAACTCGTTGACAGAAGAGATTTCTATGGTTCAATTTGAAATGATTTGATCTTTGAGAGAGATAAATGCATTGTTTATTTAAATTGCTCTCTTTTTTCCAATGAATCCAATGAAATTTGCAGAGCAAATAATCATTATTTGATGAATTCCGTAAAAATTTGCTTCATTCAAATACCAAAAATCAATCTAAAAATGGAAATAATAAATCAGACAGATGCTCATAATAATTCATCACTCAATCACTGACTTTCTCACAATGCTTAACAATGTATGTAAAGTGTAATTATGCGCAAAAAAAGCTTAATTATAAAATGAAATTGGCCTAAAACCCGATTAAATTCGAATAAATTGATTTGACATCTTAACTGTGAAGAGTTGAAAATAAATTCTTAAATCCAAGGCTTTATCTTTCCAAAAAATAAACCTTTTCTCATGAGGCGCCTTTTCACACCTTCGTTACTAATTTTTTCTTAAACAAAAATTAGCACAGCAAAGAAAAATGCGAAAAATATGCAATCAAAGGTACTGCTCTTTTTTTAATATAAATTCACATCTGATTTCCATAACTTTCATAACGAAAGCATAAAAATATAGCAATTCTATACCTTCAAAGTTGAAGTAAAACAAAAAAATTGGATAGCACATCTTCAAATTTATTTAAATTCATATGAAAAAATGGATCAAAACGGGCTAAAAATTACGGTCAAGCACTCCAGAACTTCTTTTTTACATTTTATGAAAAGCTAAAAACCTGCTCACAATTATTTTCGGAATGTAAGTGATGATTATTAGTGGTATGTAAGAAATTCTCTGGGAAAAAAAGTAATTTTGAAGAAATGATTTTTCAAAACTTCTGTTTCAAAATGTTTTTACATTAAACCTGCTTTTGATGAATACATAAACCGAAACACAACAAAATAAGTAGTAGAGCATTAATTTAAATTACATCATTTTCAACCGACTTTATGATGAAAAATTAGATATAAAAGCTCCGTATTTTTTTTTTTTTAATATCATTTTGAAGTAATTAATTAGCTTAAATCGATATCATCATAAAGAAGCGAATTACGAAATGAAAAGGCAATTCTCGATTCATTAATCAAATCAGAAAAATTTTCAACAGAACTTGTGATTTATCCTGTAGTTTTTCAGGAATAAAACTTGTCAATCTGGAAGAATTGTTTCCAATTTTCATTACTACTTGAAGACGTAGTCATTTTGATGAAAAAGAAAAAAAGAAAACCTCGTCCTGAATCAAACTTTATCCTAATTTTATGAAACCTATTATGTCTGAACCAAACCTTATCACATATCTTATCATGCCTGAGTCAAGTCTTATAGCTTCATAAAACTAAATGTTTAATTTTTATTCTTTTCGTCATTTATTCTATAGTATAATATTAAAAAAGAATATCGGATCGATGAAATAAATAGAAGAAATGGATGGATGGATGGATGATTGTTGCATGTTCCAATTATTCAATCCACCTTTCTTTTCTTTTGTCCGCCCACCTGAAGAACCTGTTGTTGACATATATTGTGAGACTAGAAAGTTGACTGTGAAATGAAACAAATGATGATTGGAATATTATGACTTTTTATCCAAGAATAAATCTAGAAAGCTGCAATGAATAATGTTTATTTCCTAATTTTCGCACTGATTATTTATCATTTTTCACTCTGATTTTTTGAAAAAAAAAAAGGAAAAAACCTTAAATCTTAATAGAACTGATATTAATTCAGCTGAAATTCAATTCTTTTATTTCAATTCATTCAATTTCATCAAATTTTATAAGGTTCATCCATATTTAATGTTATGTCTCATATTGATTTCTTCCCTTTACTATAAAAAATATTAATTCCAAAACATGCTATTTCAGCTAATGTTTGTTAAAATTATTACATTTTAATTACAAATTTCGAAATATAGAAAATAAACGTTTTCATGCTAGCTTATATTCAATGCAGCAGATACACTACTTTTGAAAAAAAAAAATATTCAAACATAACTTCGCAACTCATGATGCTAATGAATATCAAAAAGTAGCATAAGGTCAAAGGGTACAGGAACAAGATGAACTAAGTATCAAAAATACTCAAAACTAGTACCATAATAACCACGGACTGTAATTATTGATGATCGAAGAAAGAGAATTGTTTTCAGATAGCACTGAAAAGCATTTTCGAAATAAAATATCGAAAATACTAATCTTTTATCTAAAGAACTCAAAATTTTTATAGGAATAAAAAGATCAGAAAAAAGAGAATAGAAATTTTAAATTTGAAGTATTATTAAATTAGTTTTCAACTCGCTTAACTTTCTTATCTTCTCGCTTTGATTTTTCAAATGATATACTTGTAATTATTGATTGCTGATTATCTTGCATCTCAATTATTTTATTTTGGTTCTTTTTTTTTAAATTAATTACTTTAATTCTTTAAAATAAAAGAGTATTTTAATAGAAAAAAATGCTCTTTTCTATTAAGAGACTATTTGTTTTTAATATAACAATTCAAAAAAAAAAAATTCCAGGAGCTCGAATCGATGCAACATTAAATCATTAATCATATAAAATTGATCGTTTTTGCTTATGTTTTAGCAAATCCTAAAATTTTGCCAAAATCTGGATAGAGTCAAAATTGAGGATGAAATTAATTGGAAATGTAAAAGTCGAATGAAAGAAATAAGAGGTTACTTTTGCATATGTAACCATGGTAACTGTTTAGAAATTATTTATTCTTCAGGCAACCACTGTTACTGACTCTCTAATTTATTTATTCTTCAGGGAACCACTGTAACTGACCCTCACGAATCTTAATTCGCTGAATTTTTAAAATTAAGAAAGTTTTTATTGATTCACATTTACTTTGCTTAATATTAGTTTCACTATTACGAATGCTTACCTTGATCCGAAAATTTATTATTAAAAAGCCGGTGGGAATTTTAAACAATTCCAAATAAAGTATGATTCTACATCCAAAAATAGTGATATGTTGCAATCATATGATTAAAATTTGATAGAGAAGACTAAATGAAGGAAAGGAGCTCAATTCATTGCATAACTGACAGAATTTGACAAGTTTGAAAATTTTAGGAAATAGAAAAAATCAAAAAAAAAAGTCTTATATTTGACATTAGTAAGAAAATCAGTGACAACACGAAATAGGTAGAGAGAGCATAAATCAACTATTACTGCTCAGAATGAAAAGTTTGTTCAAATTAAAAATACAATAATAAAAAGGAGAGTGTCGATAAATGATAAAAATGTTATTTTTAATTTTACTGTATTTCAGATGGAAGAAATTTTTTCTATAAAAAATGGGTAAATAAAAAGAGAAACTCGTCATGACGAAGTTTTATAATTACTATCAAACAGGTGGTTTTAACAATAAAAGATGCGATCTGTAATTAACAAGTGAAACGGATGTTTGTGAGGAGGAAAGGAGAGAGGAATGATGGATACTAAAAGATCCATTGAAGATACCTGAATAGGTGACAGAGTGACACATTGCCACCCGAAATCAATTAATCGTATATAATGGATGGTATGATGTATTGCACTGTAAACAGATCTCAGACTGCAACCTGCCAACCTAAGCGCAATATTTTATGATCAGATGACTTTTTTCTTGAGTTCTTTGATCATGAAATATTGCGCTTAGGTTTTATAGTAAAATAAAGAAAAATTTTGCAGTAAAATGTGATGGTAAAGATTGATTTAAGAAAGTTAATGTGTAATAAAACTCTGAACAAACATCATTTGCTAGACAATCAAGCAATTTTCATTACTGAAAAAAATGCTTAGTATTGTTGTAGCAGTGAATCATTATTGGATTTGAATTTAAATTCTTAAAGCCGAAATTTAAACTTCATCTTTCAAACATTATTTATGCGGTAAATAATTTCAGGAAATATGACCCGAACAAAGATCAACACTGAAGAAAAGATCAAATTAAATCAGACATATAGGAATAAGTAGAAAAATCAAAAGATTTTTAGTTACAATAAAAATTAGCTTTTACAAAATTTCATGGTTGTTTGTTCAAGGTAAGATGACAGTTTTTGTCACTCAAGTCCCGACCAATTCAACAGATGATTAGATTATCGATTCGATTCCTCGCAAAAATGTAAAAATGAACAGTTGCGGTTGTAAAGGAGGAATGAAAAATGTGACAATAATGCTTTATAAGTTATCAATATCGTTCTGGAAGAAAAACAACCAAGTAGTTAAGTTTTTAGATGGACTTTAGACTTTTCATTTCTATAAGACAAACATCCTTTAAAGAAAAAATGAAAAAACAAATCACTTCTTAAAGCAACGCGAATTTTCCGGAAGTTCAATCCCGACAAAATATGAGTTTAACATATCTTGAAAGTAGTAATGATGATAATAGCGAGATTAGTGATAATGAGTAATCAGTAATAATGAACTATAGTTCCCTCTCTCCCTAATTTTATGATACGAAAAAAAAAAATGGAAAAATTAAGCACAAAGCTGTTTATATTCAATTTTATTTGCCATTCTACTGCTGCATTTTGTTATAGCAATGAGGTTTGTTTAATTACAACAATAAAGCGCACTGTTTATGTCATTCAAATGCTTAAAGAAGAAAATTACTGAAATGAATTACTGAAATTAAATTTGAACAGTTACAGCAATGATCGTAATGATCATCACTAAGAATCTCTGAAATAATTGAAAATTATACAAAATAATGAAGTAATGGTTTTGGAATATGGATTATTATTGCTTGATTACTTATACAAAATTACTGATAATCACAGTTCTTCAAAAATACGAATGTTAACATACAAGACTTCCGCAACTGTCTCAGATTCATTAATCGTCTTGATTTTTATATATTTATATATGAATACTCTAGTAATGACCGTATTGATTTACCAAAAAATTTTTCATCCTCTTCAGAAAAGCTAGAAACCGGAATATTTTCTGATAGATACTTAAAAATTTTTTTGAATGAATTTTGGTTAAAATTCGTTTTTAATTTTTGATCCATAGCTTTCTGTAAAAAACTCAAAATTATACTTTTGGCTTTTGTCTTTTTTTTTTTTTTTTTAATAAAGATAAGTATAAATAGAAGAAAACCATTTTTTTAAAGAAAAAAAAAATAATAAACTCGAAGCAATATGCTTTTAATGACCAAAAAGAATGATGGTAAAGTCTTACTGTCCCAGTGCCGAATAATTATCAAAATTTATCGGATCTAAATTGAACAATGAAAACTTCGTAAATAAAAGAATAAAATCTTAACAACAATCAGTAAAAAATGAAAGATTTTTATAAAATACAATGAATTTGCGTAATTTTAATTTAAAAAAAACGAATGAAATTGTAAATTTTTTACGTTCCAGAATTTTATGCCATAAACTTGGCTATAAATAAAGTTTATTCGATAATTGCAAAACAAATAATATTCAATGAAGATTTTCGAACAATCAGAAAAAACAGAATTTAAGGGATTTTTGGAGAGTTCAAAGCTAAAATTTTCGCAGATATCAACATCAATGCCCAACAAGTTTGGGATATACGCATAAGCTTGATCATTATTCGAAATTGATACTGAAAGATTTAGCAGCTGAAAATAAACTTGTAAACAAATGCAAAGCAGGTGGTGATAAAGAAAACAAAAACAATTATTGAAAGAATGTTGGCAAAGTGAATTTTCGAAATTTTTCATAATAGGCTGGAAGAATCTATTCAAAGAGCCAGAGAGACCAGTGGGATGTGCAGTTCATTGATTTTTGGACAAAATCGAACACTTGTTGGTTAAAACAGCTTTCATTCAAGCAAAATTTACTTTTTATATTGCTCGTTTGTTAAGGGAGAATGAATGACTCTTTTTGGAAATTTTCAGGCCAAAAAATCGATTTATACCGCAAGAAAGTACATACATACTATTGGAAATCAATATGAAACATCTCGGGATGAAGAAGAAGCCTAAACTTTATGAAATTTCGATTGCTGAAAATATAGTAAAATTAAATTTCATCGACTGAATGCAGATATTTTGAGATCGACATTTGCAGAAGTTTGCTTTACTCAATTTTTCTTTTTTTTTTTTTCATTTCGAAAATTTCTCGTTAAAGAAAAATTTCCATCAAATACAGAATCTTAGCAATTGAGAGATTAGAAATTAGCTTGAAAATTTAATCTAAAACATCTGATTCAAGCATACTGAAATTGATTTAACCGATCATATAAAAAAAAATAGGGTGGAATACATATAAAAAAAGGTTTTTGCAGTGAATTAAAGTTTCGGAGAAAGATCAAGTATTTGCGGTCCATCATTTTAAACAATTCTACATTTCAGATATTGGGAAGAATAAAGTGAAGTTTCTCAAAAAAAAATTGAAGGAATCCTTACTTTAAATGGATAGAAAAAGGTCAAGTATTGATAGTTTTTCATTTAAGCCATATTTGACATAATGGAAAAAATGAATTGAAGTTTTTCGAAAAAAGACTGAATCAATCCCTAATTTGAAATGGATGAAATGGAACGAATCATTAAAAGGAAAAAATAGAATAGAATGGATATGCTTTTTCTAACTACTTTACTTCTAACTAATTAATTCACTAATTTACGAACTAATTCACTCGATGATACAAGCAGTTGAAATTTTTGGATCTAAAGGAATCTATGATCAATAAAGATGGAATAATGGAATGAATTTATTAAGGATGGGCTGTACGAAATGCTAGGAGCTGAGATGTTGAAGGCAATAAAAGAGGATTCATGTTTAGTGTTAGATCATTCAAACTTTATATTTCTGAAAATGCAAATTTCTTCATTCACATTTTATTTATTACAATTGCAGAAAAAACGACAAGCAAATGGTTTCTATTTTTATCAAAGCTGCTAACATTCCACGAAAAAATCATCTGTTGCTAATCTATTAACCAACATTTCGATCATTAAAATTAAAAAAAATGAAACTTAATGAGTTTTAGTTGTCAAGCAAAGATTTGTTATACAATGTGCATTTTTATTTTTATATCATTTTTTCCATCAAATGAAAAACGATTTTTTGCTTCCGTTTTTGTGATAAGTTGCGATGAGCTATATCATTGATGATGGCATCCAAATCATGATTAAGCAAGAAATCACGTATTTTATTGCATTTTAGCTCAATTTCTTGCTGATTCGAATGAATTTCGGGCTAGGAGAAAGTTTTAAATTAAAATATTCAGAGAGCATAAATAATCAGTTCAACAAACTAAGCATAATTTTCTTTCTTTCACAAGAAAGTATGACAATTAGGTTTGAATTGGAATGTGACATTTATTGAAACTATAACTGTATTATACATACAAATAGTGACTGATGAAACATATATGTCCAAGAAAACTGGATATTGTTTAACGATTCGAAAATTGGCAATTCGATAAAAAAAAAAAGGAACTTATCACAGTTATTCAATTAAGAGGCTTGAAAAAGAAAGAAATGGTTAGAAGATTAGTCGAATTACTTGTAGGAAAATAAACAT
Source organism: Onchocerca volvulus (assembly GCA_000499405.2). Lineage (NCBI taxonomy): Eukaryota > Metazoa > Nematoda > Chromadorea > Rhabditida > Onchocercidae > Onchocerca > Onchocerca volvulus. Next base: position 21,820,681 of record HG738138.1, on the reverse strand, counting down.
TTGTTTGCGATTAAAATGTCGCTATCAACAAATTTATCAAAATAACACAAAACCACATGTTCTTTAATCTACCAATGCTAAGACCCTGGATTCGGATAGAAATAAAGCAAAAATATTGTTGTACATATAATATGATGATGATGATAGAAAAATTGTGCTATTCATCGTTGATTGTTGCTAAATTTGGACAAAATTAGAATTTCTAAATGACAAAAAATTAAAACAAAGTGATCAGTGAACAGCACAACTGAACTATAGAAGCCTTAAAATTAATGAAATTAATTAAATCAATGTAGCTTGGAACTATTATTTAAAAGCATCCAATCAAAAGTTAAAAAAATTGATTTGCCTATACTGAAAATAGCAACATACATGTAAAAAGTGATTCTTAAAAAAACTGCATAATTTTGAAAATTTGTTAGAAATGGATGAAATGAATGAACTTGTAATGAATGTCAATAATTGAGAGTTATAGTTATAGCTTGTACACTAATATCTTCAAATTGTGCTTTCATACCTTGAAATTTATACTCTCCAGTCAGACTACTTCCTAACCTACTCGTGAACATCTGTGACACCTGACTTGAATTTTACATCGATGTAAACAATATGGTGCAAGTATTTATAGATATTTGCAATATTGAAATATTTCGATTACTAATATTCTTATTATATGGAAGAATAAACAACCAGCGTGGATATTTTCGACTCCAGTAAATTGCTGAATTATTTGATCGGCTTGTTTTCAAATATTGACATTTTACTAGCAACAATGCTTTTATACAATTCCAGAATTACGTAAAAATTTTTATGCGGAATTGATTCAAACATCAGCAGGAAAATTTTCTGAAGTGCTTGCAATGGTTTGCGGGAATCGAAAACATCAGCATTTTTTGCACATTTGTTCTGGTGAAATTTCCGATAAAAGCCAATTTCGTAATTATCTAATGAGAGATCTAGCAAATACTAAGCTCCTTGTTGTTGTTTTCACCATTAAAAGAGTATTTTCAATTTGCGAGAATTTGCGAAAAAAAGTTTGGACAAACCAAATTCTTTTTTATACTCAATTTCGTATTTTCACCTTTTGGACGAGTCTTCTATCTTGTTTTAACATTTCATTTATTGTAAAACATAACATTTTTCCAATTAACCATATTTTTTTTTTATTTTTATGAAAAAACCGCACATAATTTTTTGTTTTGTTTGTCCATTTTTGATTTTTGTAGCATATTAAATTGATATCTTTTTAAGTTTTTAACTTCCAAGTTTTTAACTGTAAGCAGCTGTGTATTCTTAATCGTTAGTGTTTGAAATCACCATTTCTTTGATCAGCTTTCTTAGCTCAGTGTGATATTAATCAGTTGACATTCCTTTAGTTTATTTTGTGTATGAATGAATGTGTAACAAAGTCATTTGTAAGAATGGCTTAGACAAGCAAGAAATAGTTATTGGAAGTGTGAAAATCTATTTAATTTCGCTAAATTTTTCTTTACCGACTGCTGTTCATTTTTCCTAGAAGTATATTAATCTTCAAAGACATGAAAACGATTTGATAGTTTTGCTTTAATCCATAGCACTTAAATGATCGCTGATCGCTAAACATTTTTCATTAACTACTATCTACCTCGCAGATGTTAATTGTTCATTAAAGGAAATGCAACCTTTACGCATTTTTTTATACATTCATTTGATATTTAATTTATTGAATGAAGCAAACTCGCTATATTCAGAATTTATTCATCTATAGCTAGAGCTGGCCATGTTTCGTATGGTCGGTTTCAACAAATCCGAAAATTCTTAAATGCAACATTGCATCAAAATTTCAAATCAATCGGTGAAGAACTTGAAACGTCGTGCGGCAAATAGCAACGAACATTTACATTTTATTTTTATAGATTTGTTGGAAAATTGCATTTGATTTTAAATGTGTCTTAAAATGAAAAAAAAAAAGAAAAAAACTCATTCTTAGCCCAATTGAATGTGATTCATTTGAAATTGAAATCTCGAGAATATCCCTTTTTATCTATTTATTCTTGCACCTTTTTTTTCGACAAGCCTTTCAGTGTTACTTGTCAACTGAACTTTTCATAATTACACTAAAAATTGCGACAAACCGAAAATGCTAACTGACAATCAATTGACTCGACGCGACCGATCACGATGTGCACATCAACGTTGCTAATGAACAATCAGACGTCTCAAACTGACAGATATCTTTTTTCATTTTCAAAACTATTGCTATACTGTTACTGCTGAACAACAGCATTTCGATTTTTTTTTTTCGAAATTTTGACTGTTTAGGCGCCAGTAATTTCAAAATCTGATCGTTGAATACTTACCTAAGAAGTCATAAAAAAGAGAGTTTTTTATGAGCAGACGTTGCTTTTTTTCAAAATTTAAATGAATTTCTTAACAAATAACTTTTTTAATTTCTTCAAATTTCCACACAATTCACTAATGCTATCGAATAATTTCAAGAATTTTAACTAATTTTTGTGGCAAATAAAAAATGCGAAATATTCATTTAGTCTTTTGCAATGAGTCAAACCGAAAATTGAAGAAAATTTTTTCAAATTTCACCACTTAATGTAACTATCGTCATATGATCATTAAATGAAATTTTCTTTAAGAACTTGCATTCCACTGGTTCGATGAAAACTAATTAGCTAAATCACTGAAATCTCGCTAATTTCATCGACAAAAATTTTTTTCCGTTCATCATTTTTCTGTTAATGATGATGTTATGATATGAGCATTTCACAGCATCTTTAATATTCTTCTACAGAATTAATTCAGGTAATGAAAAAAAGAAATGAGTAGACTAGAATACTCTCCTGATAGTTTCAAAACCATCTGATATTATCAGATAGATGAAACTTCCCTGTCCATAATCAAGTTTCAGTGAGTAATTATATGCTGTCGGTGAGTCATCCAAAGGAGAAAAACTTGGAAGAAAAGTGGCTATAAGTTGTCTAAAATTAGGAATAAAAGATCTTTGCTAATGCATTACTGCTTAATGCACATTTGACATTCTGGATCGATGAGCATGAAATCAAATTAAAGAAATACTGAATGAAATCATTGGTAAAACCAACAATCATCCAACCCTTTATCTCTCCAAGTTCGAGGAATACACCTTTTCTTGATCTTTTGAGAGCTTATTCATTAATTATTGAAAATTCTTTTAAAGACAAAAGGAATTAAATAAATTATTAATATTATTAAAGATATATTTCATTAAAAATTCCTATCCTTAGGGAAAGAGAGATAAAAATTTTGCTTGTTTGAATAATTTCACACTTGGAAAATTGCAGCAAATCAATAAATGAATCATACTTACTGTCAGTGAGATAAATCAAGTAAATTTCGTTTTATCAGTTAATTCATTCACCTGAATTTTTTGATAACACTCCATTAGAATACTATTCTTAACAAGCTGTCAATTTATTAAATATGTTGTTTCACTATTTTAAGAATACTTTATCCAGAATAGCTCGATAAGAGTCATTCTAAATCAATTTATTATTCAAGGGCTCTGTACACCATTAAAGAAAATTGATGTGAAAGAAGTTTTCAGCACTTTTTTGTTCTAAGCAATTTTTAAAAATGAATAAAGGAATATGTACTTATTTGTGCTACTTTTTTTCTGTCTTCCAACTTCATCCTTGAGCTTATAAGTTTGACACTTTAATACTGTCACTGATAGTCACTAATAATCAGTATCAATTATCAATTATCATCAGTATTATCATTATTGCTTCCATGTGTTATGATAAGAACTTCTGCAGGAACAAAAAAAGTCATATTACAGCAGAAGCCATAGAAGCATTTTCTTTTTTAAGCCGGAAAAGAAAATACGAACGAAATTATCAATTGTAGTCTCGTAAAAATGCTTAAAAGATGATGATTGTGGTGATAATTATTTGTCATTTTATGGATTTCAAGAAAATTTTTAATCGAAGTCTTTTTAAATCCTAATTCCTGGCCTAATTGTAATTTGCATGAAAAGATTGAAAAACTGCAATAGGATAAATACTTTGGTGAAGATTTTTGTTTTTTGGTAAATCCAATGACGAATGAGCTCATTAATTTCATTCATTAATTCAGATGAAAAAAATCATTGAAGTAAATTCGAATAGTGAAAAAGATTTGAATACAAAGGTCTGAAACTTTAGATCTTTTTTGTAAAGCTGATTATTCGCATGAACTTAATAATCATTTAGATTCATAATTCGAGAATTTCTAGATTCTTCAACAAAATTAATCTCTTGTTTCTTGTGGTTGCGACTGCAGTCATCCAGAATTTTTCTGCAAAGACAACATTCTTGATTTCACCTCGAGAGTGAACTTTCAATGTATTGAGTTTTGTTGCGATTTCATAATAACTTTTATATATTATATTTGCAGACAGAAAGAATCGCTCTTTTAAGAAAGTCAGTTATTTTACCTGTGTAATACTTTCTTGTTCTAATCAAATTGGAAGTGAAGAATATGTTGAATCACAATTACTCCTAGGTTGTATTTTCGTGCGAATCAAACCTACAATGAGTTTTTTCTTTGATTTCAAATTTTTTTTTAAAAATGAATTTCTTTCGGAAAGCAACAATTTAATTTTTGATATTTTTCATCGCAACAACTAATGAAAAATAGCATCGTTTTTTTAAACTTCCTGGCATCACTTTTCGTTTCTTTCTTGCAATTGATAGGAATGCCCTTTCATCTTTTCATCTTTGCATATCAAAACTTTTAATCTAATACATGAAATATTTTGCTGTTGCAGAAAGCGAATACACAATTTGAAAATTGCATTTGATATTCTTCGAATCAAGGACTTAAATGGTCTTTGAATGACCATTGATTGATTTTTGATCATATTTTCGGTTAAAAAAGACTATTCAATTCGAAGGTTCATATCATTTTAGGCTTACGTCAGAAGAAATAATATCTTTTCAAAGCGCAATAATTATTTCTGTAGGTTAAAATGCAATCAATCAATAATAAAAATTGAAAGCATGAATTAAGTAACAATTATACATACCATTTCATGTTAAATTTATTATTTGCATAGAAATAATATTTCAATTCTACGCGAAAGAATAGTTTTTTGTGGTCAAAAAAAAAAAAAGCCAAGTTAAGTTTTTGCGAATATCTGATTGTAACCCATAAAATTTTTCGGTTAATTTTTTTCATCATAATGTTAAATAATTTCAAATATAAATTTCAACACATATATATTTTTTCTTTCATTCCTTCATCTATTCAAATCTAAAAAAAGGCAAAATGGAACGACACTATGATAGAAAAGAATGCAATTTTAGTTTTTGCGAAATTCGAAAAAGTTTGTTCATTCTCAAACATCGCTGAACTATTTGCACAGCTTGTCGAATTTACTCACATGCCTTTCCATTTCATTCTTCATTACCACTCCGGTCTAACTTTTCTTTTTATATATACAATTTCAAAATCCTTCAGAAAGGTTACGTTTTACAGTTTTATTAAGAAATCCACATCGAGATTGCTAGCTCGAACTTTTCTGTTATCCGAATAATATAACACATAAGAGAACTTGGTCTTTTTGATGTGAACATAATACTTTTAATCTCCATTCCGAAAGAATAGTCCTTTGTCATTTTAAATCTCATTTATTTAAATATAATAAATATTCAACAACTCACTAATTTAAAATAATTAAATATTTAATTAACTTTTTTAACTCTTAGCTTAATTCTTTAGAAATGAAGCATTAATTTCAAGTGGACCGGAAACTCACACTTCTAACATAGATAATAAAATTGATTTCATGTGAATAGACTAAAAAACAATATCGTAAAGATAAGGAAGCAGAATAATTATTTTTGCCTGAAGCCTACAGATGGCAAAGTCCTTTGGCTAAGTGTCTCCAACATTATGCCAATTCATTTTCATTTTCTAGTAGCATACTTCATAATTTATGCATTCCTCTTGCTTTCCCCTATTTGTCAAAGATTTCAGTCGATTTTCATCCACTAATGGATTTCTAAGAAATTTTTTTTTAACTCAGAGATTAAGATGGTAATTGTTCAAAGCTTAACACATGATTGTTCATTGAAATAAATTAATTTTAATTGCGAATTCGCAATTTTATTTCTCGAGATATTTAAGTAAAGAGCAAAAAAAAAAAAAAAAATAGCTCTAAGAATACTTTAAAGATGTTTCACAGCGATGAATGGAAGAAAACACAAAATTCAAAGATGGAATGCTTAAAAATTGAAGAATTGAAAAGAAATGTTTTGAATTTTGCATTTATCAAACCTGTCATCCATTCTACTTCATTGCATTTATATGTCATTTCGTCTACTAAAAACTTCTGTTCATCTATCCCTACATCCATATTCTACAACTAGTTCCTAAACAATATTTTGCTCATCAAATAAACTTTAAAATGTAAATAAAACAAGCTCACGAAAAACACAATAAGAATATTTTTTCTAAACATGTATTACTTCTTTCCTGTCTGCCAAGTAACATTATCTCTATATCTTGAATTAGCTGACGGTTAAGAACGATGATGATGATGATAAGGATAGTTTCAGTTGAAATGATAATAATAAGTGATAATTTTCAAAAATCGGTAGTCTAAGAAGGGGAGTCTGGAATGAAGAAAGTTAGAAGAAATTCGCAAGTTGGGTATGATGATGATTCGTTGCGTTGAAAATATGATTGAGTGCTGAGTGTCAGTTGAATTGACGGGTTTCGCTGACAACCTTTTCTCGATCCCCTCTCAATCCTCCTTGCCAGTGCTAGCAAGAAAGCCAATTGTCTTCAAACTTTCGTTATTATTACTTTCCGATGTTGAGAGAATGAATCGCTCAATTGTGTATTAGCCAATAATTCATTTTAATTCCCACTAAATCATCATCATCATTTTTTCTCCCATGCACAGGTTGCTACTTGTCATTTGATTAGTCACATTCGTACTTTACCTGTCTCATCACCATCTGCTATCGGTTTTGTTTCTTCTCCAAAATGTACACATTTTCATTTTGCTGATACACCACCTTTCCCCTATAAATTTATTGTCTTCCCAACAAACTGGTCACCCACCATAAATCATATCACTTCTCGTTCTTTTCGTTCTTTAAAACATTGTGAAAGATTAATCGTTAAATCAATTTTGTTAGGCAGCCCAGATTAATTATCCAATTAATCCCATCAGTGCATTAATTTATCAGTTCATTCATTAATTGATTTAGCCATTCCATTTCTTCATTCTTCTGGTTTTCTCAGTGTCGTTTAACCTTGTCTTTTGTTCAGCCGCGATTTCTTTGACATGCAGTTATTATCAAAGTAAGTCGCAATTTCTTTTGGCAGATTCTAACAAACAAATGACGTGGAAATTCTCGTTTGTTCCAAGGAATCTAAGTACACTTTGTGTATCTTACTACATCAGCCTTCTATTTACTGAAATAGCCGGCCAAGGCCATCATAGTTCTAATCTAGCATATATAGCATTCATATAACAAAACATATGGAAATTTATCCTTGCATGTTTGTTATCTTTTCTATGCAAATGATCTTCTAATTTGTATTTTCACTTGACCTCAATCTATTTTTAATAATTTATCTTTTATCATAACTTTTGATTTGCAAAGTTAATAAATTCAACAGAACTAGCAGTTTCAAATGAGAAATGATTTTGAGAGTGTCACTCAATGTAAGTGCACTCATCAGTGAGGCTGTTCGAGGATGGGAGAAGAAAATATGTAATATAAGCTTTGAGAAGTATTCTTTCAAGTACTCGAATACTCGAATTCTTATTCTTACACATTCAAATATTTGCTTATATTCGCAAATAATACGATGTCCTTTTGAGTGTGACAATGAGATGTTTCGTTTTATCGTTCCACTGAGCGACCCCAAACCATATAACAAGCCGTTCCAGTTTTTGACTTCTTCAAAACATTTTTAGAATTTAAACTTTTTCAATTTAGAAAATGATGGAATGAGACGAAGTTTAGCAAAACCTGTTGTTGCTTTTGAAAGTTTTCATAAATTTAAAACTACAGCAATTTTTGATTGAGAGCTAACAAACAACAATTTGTCCTATTATAATTTACAATTTTTCATTAACATCCAGAATTTTCATCATCCTTGAACTTTTCTCCTCACTTTTAAAAAATGTTTTGCTTCATCAATTTTAATTCTATTTTTTCTATTTCCTAAATTATTTCCTTGAATTTTCATCCTCTTCAAATTTTTCCACATTTTTTTAAAGTTCTAATTTTCAAAAATGGCTGCTACAAAACAATGTTGAATTTAGAATGGATGGTTGCAAAATTTGAAATAATATAATGCAGTACTCTATAATGTTAATTAGTTTTAATTTTAGAGGTAACATTTTTAAAATACCAGCGAATATTTCAGTTTTAATATTCGCCTCTGTTCATAAGAATAACAATTTTCAAATTCTTTTGTGTAAAGTACAACAAGACTTTCATCCGGAATTTTATTACAAATAATTGGGAAAATTTTATTACAAATATTAAATAAATTTTAATAATAATGCAAATCATTGGCTGTCCAATTTCTCATTAAATTTTCTCGACAAGTCTGTCAGTCAGGCTACTGTAATTAATGCTCGATGAATGGAATAGCATACAGATAAATAGCTAAGAAATCCCTTGAAGCGGTCGATCATCAATAATGTCGACAGATATTAACATTTCTGGCTTTTACATACACGCTACTACTGCTGCTGTAAAAATGCTAACATATTAAGTTGCAATAAATTTCCAACCTTTTATCACTCTTTTTCAATGTTCCGATTTTTTCACAAAAATTTCCTTGGAAATTCCGTTTCCGAAGAATCCAAATATTTGTATTTTCCGAGCTTTATTAATTTAAATGCAAATTTAATAGTTTCTTTAAATGAGGATTATAATTTCAAAAACTTAAAATATTCTATTCCAACTGAAATTCAATTTAAAAAAAAGAAAACTGTAGTCCAATTAAGATAAAATATTTCAATTTCTCAAAACTATATTTCTTAGTCTATCAACATATTGTTAGAAAGTGCTCGATTTCTTTCGCACTTCTTTAGAATTTTCTAATTCTTCGATGTAATGGTCAAACTTTTCATTTAAAATGTTTAAAGTTACAAGGATTGTTAAGAAAACTTGCTGGAAAGTTTTGATTTTTCATGTAGCTATGGTTAATCCAACTTTTCACAGCAATTTTTTTTTTTAAATCAAAATTTTCAAATCAAACGATACTAACAATTTCTCTACATGACGAGATATTACTGATAGATAAAAGCTCGCGCAAAAGAAATTTAAGTGTATGCAAGATATTCTTGGGGGAATTCGTGTTTGAAATAAAATTTTGAAAACCCATCATGTTTACTCTCACGACTTTTTGAAGAATTTCGATGTATTTATGGAATATGTTTGTCGGTAACACTTAAGGATTGGAGCTAAAAATTTAACTGGATTTTAGTTTTTATTTGAATTCCTTAATGAATAATTTTATGATATAAATAGGAATTCGAATTATCAAATTAAATTTTTTAATTTATGCCTTATCACATTTCAATCTTACCAGAAATAGTCAAAACACAGATAAGTGTCAGTCATAATTTTCGGGATAAATCATAAGATATTTTATACAGTAGTTTTAACATCACAATAAATTCTCACTAATTTTTTTTCATCATAAAATGAAAAGTATGCGTCGATATTCGTGTGGATAACGATTATTATTATTATTATTATTATTATTATTATTATTATTATTATTATTATTATTATTATTATTATTATTATTATTATTATTATTATTATTATTATTATTATTATTATTATTATTATTATTATTATTATTATTAATATTACACTCTTACTATTATTTTTATTAGCGTGATTGTTATTGCTACCATTATCATTGTAATTATCACTGACATTATTTATAATTTATAGCAATAGATGTCACTTCCTTCATATTAGGAAAAAGAAAAAAAGATTGCTATAAAGTATCCAAGATTATAGTGCCAGCAATGAGATACAGGAAGAAAAGAATGAAGAGAGTGTTCACTTTACACCAAATGAATGAGGTGAAGATGGAGGTTAGAGCAATTAAATATAATAATAGCTTGCCATAACTGATAAATTATACTTAAAAGTTTATGCTTAATGATTTTATTCCTTCAGTTTGATAAATTTGAGGAGGGAATAAGTGATAAATGAAGGATTGCATCAATTTGCGTGTCAACACGTCAATATTTCACGTACGTGTAACAGAAATGAACAACGGTAAGTATAGGATCAATTTTGATCCGTTTTGTTCAGTCACATTAATTATGGCAAAGGAAGGACCTAATTATTGAAGGATTTCATGCACCCATCAACTACATGCAAATTGCTAATTAGGAGAGCCTCAGCCTTCGCATTATGTGGAAGACTAATTTATGTATTTAAAAACGCGGTCCTCCTGTCCCTTCGAATTGTATAGATTTTTCGTCATCTAAAGGGTCAAGGGTCAAGCAGCATCATTGTGTATTTCACAGCATGGGATATAACCATCATTTCTATTGTAATGTATCATCTTTACAACAGTAGGAAATTTTTCATTTAATTCTCTTTTGCAATGAATAAAATTAGTAATCTAACATAATTGCTCGGGATTAACCTATCAGGATTGACCCGACTTCTGAGATGTCCCATTACTGCATGGAAGATTCAGGTATTCTTTAATTACCCTCTTGGCTACCTTATCACATATCGCTTGGCTTAGCTTTTCTTCTGGATATTCATTATTCTTAGATTTACTCCATTTATTACTTCCATTAAATCTATATTATTTTCTTTACACTGTTTACGTGTTTCCAAAAATTCTTTTTTCATGCATTTTCAAATACTTTTTTCTCGATTAAGATTTTTTCGCGCAATCCATTTGTTTTGGATTTGTATTTTGCAAATTGATTCAAGTGAATTTTAAAGTTTAAGATTTTAGATGTTTATTTATAAAAAATAATTGTTACTTATTGCTTGCTTCGATCTATTTAATTAAACATCGGTCGGCCAAATTGACTTTCAAACAGTGAGAAGTTAGAAATCATAATGATGCAATTCTTTCCCAACTAATTAAAGTCGACGCCACCCAAATACTTCCTCCGTACTATTCACACTATTTGAATTTAATTTCAGTTAATAGATAATGGCTAGTTTCCTCTTTGCTCACCAGAATTTTGCAAAATTTCTTCTGGTCAATATTTATTCAGTTACCACAGCTACAATCATTCATAATTTACTTTTGAATCGGTGAATTAGTGGCCATAAAGGCATTGTATCGATCCTCTCTGAAGCCTTAGAGCATTCTCTAATGATATAATTTAATTTGTATTTGCTCAGGCTTATGGGCTCGTCTATTTTACCGCAAATTCATGATTGTAGCTTCTCTCGAGATTCAATCTCATTTGCTGCTTATTCATACTGCTAAATCGATTGGTTGAGATTAAAATAGGATAAGATTGGCATAAAATGGGAACGAAAGTTTACTGAAATTGAAAATCCTGAATGCTAAAAAATGCAAAAGTTTTGCTGCCTTTGCTTTCATCCTTTTTTCATTTCATTACTTTCCTATTTCGCACGCCACATTATTTGTTCAATTCTCATAATTTATTATTGGTGACAGAACGATCGTCATCAAATTTCAAAGTGCCGACGTCGTCATTGATCAAATGATGAAGACAGCATTTTACAAGTTCGCTAATTATCATGACATTTTATGGCACAAATAAATTATTTTTGAGAAGTTTTTTTTGACATTTTGCAAGCAATATATAAAAAAATTTTGGATGTTTTTAAAAATTTCATTTTAAATCTTTTCTGATTGAGATCTTTGAGCCCGGGGAAGTAGAATTTAATCACTCCTCTTCACATCTTTTTCATGCTCTCCTGAAACAGAAATTGATTTCATAGAAGCTTCGAAATGTTGCATAAATTTCGTAAAAAGAAGGAAAATAATTAGATTCAGCGCCAAAAACTTCATTATCGAAGGCATAATTATCTTGCATTAAGATAGAACTGGAGGAAGTCAACTAATTTTTGCATTAATTCAAGCAGTGACGCCGTTTTTTCATCTTCTGATCCATCAATTCATTATTGCAACAATCATAGCCTTAGAAATTTCAGAAATTATTCTGAAAAGCACAGTTTTTATTTGCTTCTTCCACTCTATTTTAGACTGCTATTCATTTCTTTTTTTCATTCTTTTGTTGACAGGAAGTTTCAGAAACACTAACACCATAAGTGCTAACCGTAAAAGTTTTGTTTAAACTTTGATAATGATTTGCTTTTGTTTTTTCAAGTTTTGGATAAATTAATTTAAGCTTTTGTAAAAAATTTTTCATTAAAATTTCAGTTGCAATAAGAGAGTTAAAAGCTAAGAAATGGAAGGAAAAATCATGAAAATTGCTTGAATTCATTTCAGCATTCTTATTGGGTCCGGTAAAAATGAATATTTCTATTCAGAATAAGTATTGTTTGTTTTAGTCATTTTCCAAATTTACATATCAGCTCAACTATGTATGCAAATATAATATGCTTGTTGAATTACTCGAATCTAAACAAGCTGTTGAAGTTATCCATATTTCTGGTAGTCAACAGTACTGTTTACTTAAGATATTTTGGCACTTCAAATAGAAAGCATCGGACTGCATTAGACTCTGTTGACATTAAAACTTCGTACGATGAGCATTTTTGCGATGAAGTAGCGATGATATTTGAGTGTATTGCTAACTGAGTACTACAAAACTGAAGCATAGCCTCAATAATTTTCGATTAGAATTGTATCTTTAAGATCAGCCACTGTTTTTCTGTTGAGCCTTCCTTTTTGATGTCAAAAACTTCAGAATTTCTTAAAACAGGCTTGTCGCTGATACAAAATTTTGACTAAAGTGCAGTTTAAAAAAAAAAAAAAAAGAAAAACAGTATTTGAAATAAACTTGATTATATTGGCTGTGTGATTGGTACCAAAATTATTACCTCCAAAGAATTTACTGTTTAAAAACATTGCTTATAGCATTTAAAGCCTGCTTCATTTGTTAACATTGAATTTGTTGGATTGCGAAGGAAATGCATAGTAAGTGGTAATTGGTTTTTTTGGAATAGCAGAGTCATATTTCTCCTGATTCATTTTATTTTTTATTCATAAAAAAATTAATTTTTTTATTCCTTTCTGTTGAAAATATATTTTTTGTTGCCAAATCCATGAAAAAGCTTATGTTTGATACCAAACGAAAGCTTTGGAAGATTTTATTACTGCGCTTGTTTGTAATTTTGTTTTCGATGAATTTAATCAAGTTTTTTTTTTTTTTTTGCCGTATCAAAAAGCTTATTTATGATTCGAATTAAAAAAAAAAAAAAAAACTTTTGAAGTTTCAACTTTCACTTCGAAAATATTCAAAAGCCTTGTTTTTTACTAATATGGGAATTTCATTTTTCTTTTTAATTTTTCTGTCACATTCTTAAGTTATTGATAAGATCAATTTCTACTATTTTCTTATATGTATTCGATTCATTTCATTATTATTGTGATTAATTTCACAATAGCAACTAGTGATCGCTGGGTTTTCTTAAATCGCTACTTGATGTGAATTGAGAATTTTTAAAAAGTTTGATTTCATATTTTAGTAAGTTTTATGCACGTTCGAGAATAATGATAAGTTTTTTTTTCATTTTTCTTTTGTCTAAGCTATAATTGTAGGCAGGATTTTTAGTTAAAATAAATTCTGGAAAGGAAATCAGTATAAAAGTGTTTTTTCTCGAAATTTGGTAGCTAGCAGTTGCTGATATTATGAGTACCTTGACTCAATATTCCAAACATAATACAGTTGCATTCTTATAAATTTTACGTTTTCTGAAATACGGAAATGCTTTCACGTATGTAATTAATGCACTGAATGCATTTGACGCATGCAATTCGTTATGATGCAAGTTACAGTAAATCCCAAATACCAGTGATGCAATTGTCATATAATTCTGTGTTCCGCTAAATTGGAGTATTGGAAAATTTTGGTATCAATTCTTTTTTCAATTAGATATCAATTCTAAGTAAATGCTTCATATCCGAACAGACACTTTCTGGGTTTAACTAAACAAACATCACTTCGTTCATGCGATTCCATCACAGAAAAACGTTTCTGCTTGAAACGCAACAGCTCTCATAGATGGCGCGCGAAATTCAAACAATACGCCTATCTGTAATTTTTCCTTTTTTTTTTAGTTTTCATTATATTGCATATAGCTGTCTTTGCAGATTTTAAGCGATAAAATAAGATATACGTGTCACATTAAAAATTGCATAAAATGCAATGACAACGATTTGTAAAAAGATTTTAGCGCCAAAAAAACCACTTAAAAAGTAAAAAGTAAATTGCAACTGTGTCAATTTTCTATTATGATTACCGCTGGAGTTAATGTAAAGAAGTTTTAGTGGTAGGCAGTTGGTTTAGAAAATATTCATTGTTTAACAGACCGTAAGAAATAGAGGGTGACAAGTTGAGCGACAGCCAATACATAATTATATCTGCTTTCAAAATGATGTATATACATCCTCTCATAGCGATGCAACCCTTCATTTCTTGTCCTTCATCAGTTTCTTTCTTTTCATAATTTTATGGAAATGGCTCGAAATTAATTATTGAAAAATTAGGGTAATCGTGAGGTTAACATATATTATTACCTATACGATAAGATTTTCATGTAGCAAAATTAACTGAAACATTATGGACATATTCTATAGAATAGTGAATGTTGAGTTATTTTAGTGCATCGAAACCGATTAGTTCCATAGACTAAAACGCAATTATTTCGATGGATTTAAGAAAATATGCCTTGTCAAAAATCTCGAAAGTTTCAGGCTCTTTTTTTTGAAAGAGAAAGAATAAAGGGGAGAGTAAAAAGGATTTAAATTTGTTCTTTTACTTCAGTTAGGATCAATGCACTTTGCATGTTAAATTGAATTTCGTTTCAAATTTACTTCTTTATTGAAATATAAATTAGTTTTTTGAGAAGTTGTGGATTTTTTGCCAATATAGTGCAATAATTAACAACTTCTTTTTCAAATAATTCATTTAAATTTACATTCGTGAGATCGCTCCAAGAATATGTCTAGTATGGCAATTTCACGAACTTGATGTCCATGCAATTAGCAATTTGAAAAACTTATTATTGAATAGTCATGTCTAGTTAGTCAGTTTGCTTTGAAATGCTTTTTCAAATGGAAGTCTTCATCGGTGTGCAAGTAATAATGTGTCAGGAAATATTATATCGTCACAAAGAAGCTTTTTCATAATTCTTTTTTCTTCTCGTGATTTCAATCAAGAAACCTAACAAATATATAACTGAATCACGGTTCTAATTGATCATTGATATGCTGATGAATAAATATGAAGCCGCTAAAAATGTTTAGAGAAAAAAAAATTGAATTAGATTCAAAAATGCTTCAAGATTTTCAATTATAGGATAATTTTACATATAAGTGACGGAATAAATATATTTCAAGTAATCACTTAAATACATCATTCGATGACAAATGATGGCCATTATTCTCCTTTTCAGAATTCATAAAAGGATTGCAAACTATAAACAACATGCTGCTCTTTTTTTTGAATTACAGTAATCGTGAAATTTAGAAATCAGTTGATAATTTGTATTAAGATAAGCTTCAAGAATTTTCTTCTCACATTTCCAAATTAAACTTAAAACTAAGAAGCCAACTAGTAATCAAGAAGGAATTGCACAGAATCCTTTGCATTTAAGCAGCTTTAATTTAATGAGGGTAACCTATGACCCGCAAGTCCATTAGTTGGATTGGTATAGTAGCAGTTAATTTCGGTTTTAATTGACATGGTTTGAACATACATACACCATGTTATTTGTGATATGCACCTACCTGATTGTCCACACATCCTCCTTCTTTGTCCACTTTCTGCGTTTATCTTCTCATAATAACAACTGACCAATCATCTACTCTCTGGTACCTCCAAATTTTGCATTTTCCTTCCACATCCAGTACGCAGTGGTCATTTACCTCTAGATTATCTAAATAGAGGTTATGTGCTTGAACCTTCAAGCTCGTTACCTTTGCCTCATTTTCTATTTCTTTCAACCTTCCATCCTCTATCTCTTCTCTCACATAACTATCTTTTAATTATCTAAAGATTAGAATTCCCATTAGTGTTTGCCATATAGAACTTTAGCTAATTTTTCTCATATTCCGTTTCATTTATTGAATCAAGTTCAATTCCAAAATTATCGTTTTATGGCGGATTTAGAATGTCGGAAAAGAGAAAGAAAAAAGAGAAAAAGAAAAGATATTTCTTCTAAAGTTTTGGTTTTCAAATTTTCTGCTCAAGATTTTTCTAATACAAGGTTTTTTTCAGGCTGCGACCGAAAATGACTGAGAATGAAAGGAACATCAATCATAGTTCTTATGTTTATGGGGCAAAATTCTGTGACTAGCGAGATTTGTTAATTGTGATAGATGATCATTGGCAGATTCGATTGTATTTCGTTACTGATAGTGATAAAATAATGATTGCTATCTGTATTCTAAGAGAAGTATTGACTGAAATTCAGCCATAATTGAATTTCTATCAGTAGAACACGTCCAAGTTGTGTTTATTTGCATGTCAGTATGAATGGGTAGAATGTGAAGTTTATTTTTCAATCTGTCCATCCAGAAAAAAAGGGCATATGACGCATGCATTATTATCATTATAATCGGCTTTTCTCCCTTTCGATCGCTTTTTACTGAGCCTAGCAAACTCTATTCCTCATCCTCTTCTTTCTTTTAAATTTTGATTCATTTTGAGCTTATTTTGGCACATTATTAACTTTGTAGATTTTTTCCTTCTTCTTTTTTTTTTTTTTTTTTGCATGAATTTCTTCGCTTGACAACAATTTTAATTTAGATTTCGAGCAATATTTCAATTTATAAAATTCAAACTAATCAAATTTCAGAACTTCATCAGGAATTGATAAAAAAAAGAAACTTAAAGCCTTCAAATTTTGATTGGACTTCTAACAAAAGTCAACTCACTGCTTGATATTTCCAGTCTTTTTGTCTATTTTCTTTCGTTCTACCATTGTTGCGACATTATCGTTATTTACCTATTAAAATCTTATTTTGAACTAAACGGATTAGGAAAAGTACAGAACTGTTAAAAGTTATTCAGTAATAAATTATGTACCTATGTAGAAAAGATAAGTGAGGTGATAAGTTATAGAAAAGATGAGTAAGCAGAAACTTTCATTCAAATTAGCATGAATGTGAAACATTAATTCACTTCATGGCTTGCAGTAGTTCTCAAATGAAATTACGATTGATCCTCAGGAATCTTTTCCATCAGTAGACATGAGAATTTTGTGGTCTTTAAATCGAATCATATATCTTAGAGATTTTTTATTTGACTTAGTTGAATTCAACCGTATTCACTCATTAGATCTATGAATAAAATATTTTTGTCATTAGTCGATCGATTGATTATCCTTTTGTCAAATTAGGTTCATTTCATGATATAAATAAATTTACCTTTAGAAGTTGATATGTTTCTTCTCGTTTTCGGAATTTTTCGTTTCATTTTTTTTTCGGACTCTCCATTCTTTTATTATGACTAAGCATTATAAGCAGTTTTTTCGATCACTGAAACGTAGATTACTGTGTACATATACATAAGGAATTAGCCAAGTCCACTACCATCATGACATTGAATACCTTATCATTTTTATCGCTCTTTGTTCAGTCTCTTTTTTTGCATGCTTCGAAATTCTTTTATTCCTTTCTGTTTGGATATCAGCAAATTTTCTAGAAGATCAAAGTTCTTTATAAGCAAAGCAAATGGCAATTTACTTCAGATGGACATTTAAATGGATTTCTAAAAGGGTAAGGGAGAACCCTGCGAACTTCTCTTTTATTCAACCTATTCTTAATAGAAAACTAGTATACATAGGTAGAGGTATTCGAGAAAGATAATTGAGGGAATGTCTTCAATTTCCCATATCTAACTATTCAAGCAGTCACTTTGATCAGTTCTATTCGTTTGCATTCATAGCTTTTTACATGCTGACCTTCATTATGATCACATCCTGTTCGACAGGTCAAACAATGAATAATTACTTCTGTCAATTACAGGAAAGAGTCAACATCATCTCGTAGGCCATCTCCCACCGGATATAATTACCGTTATTTTTGTGGCACTACAGACTTTGTTTGCAGAAATAAGTAATTTGAGCTTTATGTCCTGTTGTGGATTTGGATCCTTGAGAGCTAAACTAAACCCACCTGTATGATTCGAAATATTGCTTCATTCATTTGTCGCCAGGTGCAATAGCTCATTCTACTGAGGAAGAGAGGAGAGAAGAGAAGTTGTTACACCTGGTTTGATTTGTTCACTTTTTAAAACTTGTGATAGTCTTTCAAAAAAAAAAAAAAAAAAAAAACGCTAGAATTTTAGCAATGCTTTGGGAACGGACAATCTTTTGCTAGTTTTCTTAAAAGTTTGGGAGTGTTAAGCTCCGACTGCTGGAAGTTTGGTATAGATTCACTTTTCTTCTCCGGTAAGATTTCTGTGTGCAACATAGCAAATTACTTTTATTTGCTCTAATGTAAACGCAAACGCCTTTCCATTATTGGAGCTTGACTTCAAACATTTCCATTTCATACGGTGATTCCGTTATATTTTCTTATTAATACATTCGCTCATTAATTATATACTTCCAATTATTTAATGCTCAATTATTTGCTTCTTAAAACTTGATAGGAATGGAAGAAGCAAGGCGCCAACTCAACAAAATCATTGAAAAAGTGGTAAGATCGAGAAATTATTGATACTGCATGTTACTGAATCGCAAAAAAGTTTTTTTTTTTTCCTTTTTGTTTTCAATAAATTGAAATGGAACCGAAAAATTTTTTAATTCTTTAATCATTTTTGATGTTTGAAAATCCTTTAATCTCTACTCAAATTGTGGATGATTACTTGAAATCGTAAAGTCGGAACTAAGACAATTTCAAAATAATCACTTACTGCATTGTAACAAACTGGAACTACAAAACTCTCGGTGACAAAAAAAAAATTCAAAATTATGCGAAACAGTGCTTTGAAATTTTACATGAAATTAAAGATCCACTGAAGTTTTTTCAAATTCTTAAATTCATCATTTATCTGGAATATTTCTCAAAATATTGACTAAATTTTAATGAGTTCGTAAGAATAAAATGCAAGATTTTCAGACACAGTTTCGAACAATTTTCATTTTTTATTTCTAGTACTTATGCAAGTAATCATGAATATTTATTATATTAAAGATATTTGTCCGTTTTTTAGGAAAACTTTAACAACCCGAATGCCTCTAAATATGTTGACCTCATTTTATAAGCACACTTATTTTTAATGTTTCCCTCATTTTCCCTTTTTACACTTTACTCGACAAATTTAATAAATTTCTGATCATTTTGCCATTCTCTAATTAACTTTTTAATTTGAAATTTCGAAAATCAATTTACATCTTAAATCAAATCGAATTAAAAAAAATACAGTAATTCATTAGCAACCTTTTCTAATGCTTTTATTTTTTTTTTAAGTTATTGAAATCCATTTCTTTTTCCTGTTATACAGTATCCTATTCTATTTCAATCCGTGTCCTATCCGAAGTTTAGAAAACTGAAATTTTTTCATTCGCTGTTCACAGTATCTCTCTGATCATACCTTTCTCTTGTAATTTAATATCATTTCTAAAAGGTGATGAGTTGTCGATCCATTTTTCCACTGATTAGTTTCCTTCTTTTTTTTCCGTTTATTTTTTTCAAGAATTTGTAGAACGATTTCTAGAAGTTTTATCTTTTGCTAATTCTGTCATTAATACCTCTAACTATATTGCAGGCTATTATTGTTAATATATGATAATATGAATGATAATGAAGAACAAAAATTGCGCCAAATAATGAATTAAAAATTGTTTGTTGGTTCTTCTTGAAATTTCGTGCTAAGTTTCTCCTGAAAATGATGAAAATATATTATTACCTGGCGATACTTATACTACTGTCACTATCAATGGAATTTCAAATTGTTGAAGGAATTCAAAGTTGTGAAGCCATTACCATACCACTTTGCAAAGGTAATTACTAATACAAAATCCAAGTTTATGAATAATTTATCCTAATTTTAATCAAATCGAAACATTTTTAAAAATCGATCCTTTGTTCTGAAATTTTCCATGGGAAAAAGATTTAGTTCAAATTTTCGGCTATGTGCAAATGTTGAATTATATTGTCATCATTGCTAAATGAAAGTACTTTGCTATACAGTACTTTGCAAAATATTTTTTCACTTAAGATGAATAGAAATATGCAGGTATTGGTTACAATATGACCAGGTATCCGAACAGCTATGGACATGAAAAACAGGAAGAAGCCGGCCTTGAAGTTCATCAATTTTATCCTCTTGTTGAGGTGAAACATTGAAATTATTTTGAATTATTTTCATTTATATAAAATATGCTATCATTCACAGGAGCCATTCTATATTACATACTTTATCATTGGAAATGTCCATATTTCTGTTAGACTGATATCAATAACACAAGTCAATGATATCAGTGATAATCCAGTTTGGTGATAAAATTTCACACATTTTTATCATAGAAATTAAATCATAGGCGAAGATTAAAATTTCAATAAAACAAGTAGAAAACAGAGATTGGAAATTTCATTCTTTACAGGTTGGTTGCTATAAACATCTCAGATTCTTTCTTTGCACAATGTACACACCAATATGTCAAGATAATTATGAAAAAATGGTGATGCCTTGCATGGAAGTATGTGTTTTTTCTTTTTTTCTTCCAATATTTCTTTCAACAAAAATTTTTTGTGGCTGATTTGATTAGGGAAACTAAATTTCTCAATGATTTAATTCAATTCGACAAGCTTTTGTTCCATAGATATAGATTTTGAAATTTGATAATTCTAGTTTATTTTTAAATTCATCATCGTTTCAACAAGTCATCAATTGGATGTAGTGACAATTGAATGTAATAAATCACAATATGAAATAATTAATTATCGCGAATTGCTATGTTTATAAATAATGATGATATGCATATTCACTTTGCAGCTGAACTAAATTTTGATAATTTCTAACAGAGGATGATTGTATCAAATTTGAGTGATAATACGAATGATGAGAATGATAATTTCTCCCAGGTTTGTCTAGAAGCAAAGAAACGATGTAGCCCACTGATGCAGCAGTACGGTTTCAAATGGCCGGTAACGTTAAGCTGTGAGCAGTTGCCAAGGATAAACGAACAGCAGACGACCGGAAATATCTGTGCCGCTCCGCCGGATACGCCTGATCCGAGCCTGTTCGATCTAACTGATGTAAGTGCTGCTGCAGAAATGAATATCAAATTACTTCCCTCTCTCTGTTCAGGATCATTTTACCAATTGGTTATTGCTAACTTGCAATATAACTCTTGAAAAAAAAAAACGAAGAAAATTGCTGAACAATCGTATCTTTGTTAAGAAAAAACATCAATTTGGAAATCCACTTAAGTATCAAAATTCAGTTTCTGATAGTTTCTTCACCTCCGTAAAAGACTAAACGTCAAATTTGTGACTTATTTTGTCAAAATCTGCCTTTTTGTCCCACAAGTCATTTTCCCATTCATCTTTACACAAATAATTCTCCCCATTTCATGACGAAATATCTGAGTTTTAATTTACCAGCTATACATTGTAATAAATTAGAAAGAAAAAGGAAAAAAGAAGAACTGAGATGAGATTCTCATGACATTGAAAAATAAGCATCAGAGAAAGAAGTGAAGAAGAATTTTTACAAAAAAAAAAAAAAAAAAATAAATTGAAATGAAAACTCGAAAAATCCGAGTGTTAACATTTGAATTGTGCAATAAATTTCAAAAACTTTTCTGTCCCTCCAATTAACAGTCTTTTTCCAATGAATTTTTTTGCGAACAACATCTGACTTTAAAATTCAAAAAACTTTTCGCCCAATTCATAAGAGGCTTAATTTCATGTTTTAATTTAATAGATTTAACTTTACCATTATTTTTTTTAGTCCGAAATTATTTCTTCTGTTCGACATCACCATCCTGTCATCGGTATCAATACAGTTGAAGGCGAATGTAAATGTCGGTGCAGTAGACCGTTCTATAGTGTCTTGGATAGTACGGCTAGTGTTGCCAACGTTTCCGGATGTCTCTATCCCTGTCACAGTCCGGAAAAAAGTCTCAAGGATCAAAGATTTTTGACGACTTGGATTACTACGTGGTTTGACGATTTATATGTGTTGCCTTCTTTAGAATTACAACATAATTTAATGATGAAAATAAAAGATAATTTTGTATTTACACCATTAATACAAACAAATCAATCATTATACTGTTATTATCGTGACAGGCGAGATATCTTCTAAATCCTGATATTATGAATATCATGATAAATGGGGAAAAATATCATGAGTATTATGATAAATAGATATGTGACATGTATCGTGGAATATTTGCAGGTCTGGAACCTGTTTTATATTATCAGCATTCACTGTGCTAACATTCTTGATCGAAACGGAACGCTTCCAGTACCCTGAACGGCCGATATTTCTGTTAGCTTTTTGCCAGTTGATGGTATCAGTTGGATTTATCATTCGTGTTATTTACGGACATGAACATATTGCATGTGACACAGCAACAATAAAAGCCAAAGATCAACAGATGAATCTTTGTCAACTGGTAAGAAAAGCTTGACAATTCTAATTTACTTTACTGTATAAGGAAAATATGAAATTTCATTGTACGTAGGAAATATCTTCAACGATATTATTGCTTGTAATTTTATGTATAGAATGAATATTATTGATAGATTTAGATAATATAAGTAAATTTACAATTTGGATAATAAACAAATTCACGTTAATTAAGGAAATTCACTCAACGACTTTTCTCTCGAAATTCAATGTCCATTTTAGGTTTTCCTTCTTATCTATTTCTTTGGAATGGCTGGATCAGTTTGGTGGGTCATTCTATCGCTGACCTGGGTACTGGCAGCAGCTAGTAAATGGTCAAGTGAAGCGATTGCAAGTTATGCGAATTATTTCCATTTCGTTGCTTGGTCACTACCTGCTATCCAAACAATCGCAGTATTGATTTTTGGTGCTGTGGATGGTGATCCATTAAGTGGAATTTGTTATGTTGGCAATACCAATGTCGATTATCTCAAAACTTTCGTTTTTGGTAAGTTCCTTTTTCCAGTAACCAAATGGAAGATTAATTTTCAAGTGTACATTTGTAAATTTTTTCAACAAATTATGGAAATATTAATGGAAAAATCAGTTAGTTTCAAATGCAAAGTTAATCTTGCAAATCAGTGCAGTCACAAATAAATTTTTCAAAATTCCCGAGATCGTTGATATGATATTTGATAATAATAATAGGGATTTTATTTAGCTCCATTGACAATATATCTAATCATTGGTGTGTGCTTCTTGGCTGTTGGTTTCTTCAATCTATGGCGGATCCGTTCCCTAATGCAGAAACATCATCCGGGAGGTGATAACACATCGAAAATGACGCAACTTATGTCAAAAATTGGTATCTTCTCCGTGCTCTATATAGTACCAGCCATATTTGTCCTTATGGTACTATCCTACGAGCAACATTATCGCCCATTATGGGAACGATCCAAGCTATGCAATTGTGCGGAACAGTTGGATCAAGAAAGTAAAATTAGCCTGTTATTTTCATTAAACATTATGAATTGCTCTTCAATCCTGTAATTCATAGATACTTTCACTCTCTTTACAAAATTCTTATTGTATAAATATTGTACTTACTGCATAAATATTGTATTGTATTGTATCCAATATTTGGAGTTGAAATTTAAAGAAAAATCTATCGATCATGAGTGAAAATGCTTAATTTTTACATAATCGTTTCTCCAGCAGACACATTTACATTGTTGGCATTGATAAAAAGTGCATCATTGCTTGTTATTGGTTGGACTTCGGGTGTTTGGATCATTTCGCGAAAAACAATTCAGGTTTTGTTTTTTGTTGAATTTTTAATGATTCCATTTCATTATCACAATGAAGCATTGCTTTTTATCACAATCAGTTGCTGAAAAATGCACAAACAAACTTTCTTTCCAAGTTTGCTCACCGCAAATGCACTTACTATACGCATAATAAATTTTAAACATCAAAAATTCACTTTCTAATCGTTATATTTAAGAGTGTTTAGCCCAGAATCTCTCCCAAATTATATTTTTATCAAACATTGCTCTTTTTTTTTTAGCAAGAAAGACAGAGATATTTAAAATGTTTATGAAGCAAACTGAATTAATAATGATAAGTAATCATAAAATAAAATCAGAGTAGCAAATGGATTTCTCTTTTATTGATCAAATAATGCTGATTTAAACAGAGAATCCTTCAACAGCTTCAGATATCTATAATGTTTACCAAAATTTATCATATCATTAAGATAGCATATTTTTATCACAATTGAAAAACACTTCACTTCAAAGAAAGAGGAAAGAGGAATAAATTAACTACGATATTCTTCCGTGAGTCATAACTTTTTGAATTCTTTTTAATGATTCATCAATTTTAAGAGTTGGAAACGTGTACTGTGTTGTTTACATAGGTCAACAATCGCAAAGCACAAATATCAAGCTGCAGATATAATCTATGCTCGAAGTGATTGCATGACACCACATATGTATAATAAAGCAGTACGACATTGTCAGGGATACAGTACACCCATTTTACCCGGAAAGGTTTAAAGTTTCATTTTCATTCTGCTTTGAAAATCGACAAAAAAAGAGATTATTTAGTCCGAATTATGAGTTCGTTTGATCTCATCGATTCTACTGTCTTTTAAAACGAAAAGGAAACAGCATCTCTTGGAAATTTTTTAAAATTACATCAATTTTCCCAGAATAACAGTGAAAATTGGATCAATATGCCTAGCCTTAGGATCGATACAGTGTTACGAGGAGTGATAGTATGATCTAATTTGATTCTTTTGCAAGCTTCAGCTGATCTTTACAAAATTATGCATCGATAATAAAGTTGATTTCATGATGATCAGAACTAGCTATTCTTTAATTACAAAAATTGAAATTGATTTGGGAGATACTATTTCTTTTTCAAAAAATCTATAAGTGATGCCAAAACATTTTAATGTTATCGTTATGGAGATAAATGGTATTTTTGATTTGATCTGTGTGTAATTTATCAATATTCTTAATTTATCAAATTCCACAATTTCAGACCCAAAAAACAGAGAGATTCTATTCGGGAGTATGGAATAGCCATTTCCGAAGATCTAGTCCATGAAGATATTTGTGAGATATTTCTATCTAAACATCATCTAATAAGAAAACTTTGTTTTTACTTCAAAAAATACCTCAATTTATGTAAATTTATGCGATTGCGAACATCGTTTTTTTTTTCTTTTTTGCTTTGTTCATTTACAAAAATAAGTTTGTTATTTGTGTGTAATTTATAATTTTGTATGTCGTAGGGATTGAATCTCATTGCCATTTTTTGTTCCGTATTTGACATTATCAATTTTATCCTTTTCTGTAAATAGAAGCGTTTCAAATGGAATTATAATCTGTTCGTATGCTAAAAATGCGTTGAAATTTCTTAGAAAACTATTACATTTAGAATTGTAAAATAAATTCGTATTCTCTAAGTTTCTAAAAGATATTTTAAAACTGAGTAAAATGAACGAATTCTTATGATTTGAAATTTCAATGAAACCAGAAAAAGCTTAGTAAAAATGCAATACCGTTTTCAATATATATTTCCCAGACTTTACTGATCTTCTTGAGTTTTTCATGAAGGAATTTTCAACTTCATCTGAGAGATATTGCCGAAATTTTGCAACGATATCTTTCTTTCATGAAGTTTTACATGAGCTTAGGGATCTTTTTTCCCTTTTCTATAATTTTTAATTAATTGTTCATCGATTTTGTATATAGCAATAGTTCTCCAAAGCAATACTCATCTATTATTATTAAATTATGAGAATAGAAATTTAATTATTAAAATTAGTCGAAAGTTTGGAAAATTTTAGAAAAAAAACTGCGCTTTGGAAGATTCTTTTTTTTTTTATTTCTTTTATGACTTATTTTTCATCCAAAATTTACATCGTCCTTTCCAAGCAGAGCTTGTTGTGTAGGTATCTATCATTGTTGTTGCTCCAGAAAGATTGTAAATTTTACATTTCTCATCAATTTGTGGGTTACCCATTAGATTTTACTTGATTTCAGTACAATGTGACTCATGTTTGCCAATGAAAAATTTAAATCTCTAATTATTAATTTTTTTTTTCATTCGTTCCGCTTTAAAATTTGCACTATTGAAACATCGGAATGTAAAAAGAAAAAAAAAAAACATATATCACAATTTGATTTATGTCGAACTAGATTTTAAAAATGTTTAATCATTTTAAAGGCAAAAAAGAGATTATTCGTCGAAAAGGAAAAGTGGAAAGGTTAAAGGTTACCATCTGGAAAGCATAAAGTATCCAACGAACCCATTCACAGCAGGGTATACAAAAAACATTGAATAAGTATGGCTGAGTGCATATGGTTCAAGGTTCAACTTGAGTACCTCCTGATGATGAACAATGATAATTAGGTCCACTCAAGATACCTCATGAGAGGATGTCGTCATTATTCATACATTTCTTACACAAGCGGGCAAAATTCTATTAGAAAATGAGATAGCAAAATTTCTGGCTCAAAAGAGTTTCCAGGCCAATTATGATTTGCATATTATTTGCAAGAATCAGCAAAACGTATTGTAATAGCGATTATGTGAACCACAACAAATGTCGATTTTATTCTCAATTTCCGGAAAACCATAAATGTGATGGCGTCAAATTAAAGATCAATTTCCAATTTTTATTAAATATATGAACAATTCTCTTCCCAATCTATCCCAGCCAGCATCGTTCATCTTTATATCAACTTACTCAACTCTCAATTATTGATATTTGTTGTTCACAGTGATAAATCTTTTCAAATTTCTAATATGGCGGGAGACAGCCTTCAACATTTGAAGATATAATTTTCATATCTTTCAATAGTTTTTCATCCTGCTTTTGATTCCATTCTCTTTTTTTTTTTCTTTTTTTTTTTAAGAAGATTTATTGACACGAATCTTCCAAACTGGCGGTATCTTTATCACTCAATAACAATATATTTAATAAATTCTCAACATATGAGCGCTCTTTTCGTGAGCGAAACTGTTTTCATTTGCTTCTTGGAGTTCTTTCATTCTTTTAAAATTTATTAACTTTTCAAAATGAAAATGAGGAGGAAATGAAATTGCAAAGTACACATAAATAGGAATGAACGAACTGTGTCCTTTCTGATTTTGTTCTTGTCAAGATAATCAATCATGTGATATTGATGTTGGAGCGCTTCTGAAATAAAAGAGTTTGAAATGGCTTTGCTAATATTTGCAAAAGACTAACCAACAACATCTGAATCAAAAAGAAGAGAGTGAAAAGATGGCTTGACATCAGTGACGAGAAGAAGATTGAGGTCAAAACAATGTTTAGAAAATTAGCGAGCAAATAGACATTTTCACTATGTCGCTATTTTGTTAAATTCGCTCTGAAAGCACGAATCACGTCGAACATCCGCGTTCAACTTCGCTGCACTTGCAAGCGACGTATGAATCAATGAACCGCAGGATTTACTTATAGAATGAGATCACATCAATAAGTGATCGATGACGTATCTATCAGAAATGATAGTAAATAGTACACTGGGAAACTATCATTTCTGGGAAGGAAGTGTTAACAGTGTCTTACTGATAAATCAATCTATTTAACAACAGCTGTTGATGATTGAAAAAAGTTTGAGGCGGACTAATTTTGCAGTACATTCTATTACAACTGATAATTCTTTTAATAAAGGCGAAGTGATAAGTTCATTCAGTTAGATGATAAAGATCGATATAAATTTTGCTTCTAGTCGCATTTCAGTGGCATTTCGTGTTGGTAGGATCTAGTGATAAGCTGACGAAGAATGCTTTCATTGAAAATGTTTCCGATCTACGTACTAACAGTATTTCTTGCTTCTACATTTATCCATTGCACCAACTCGAAACATTTTCGGTTACTTGATACTATCTTCTATTCTTTAAACAGCATTTTTTCTTCGCTTATTTTTATCAATTCCTTATCATTTCTCCCAGTATAACATTTCTAATCAATTCCCATTACTCTTGATAATCCATCAAATACAAATATTGTATTTCCTTTATCAAAGCCAGTTATTATACTGCAAATCCTAGCTAACTGATGAATGAAAAATTTACTTTCAAAAACAAGAAATCTAAATTTCCTTCATTAATTAATTTCATGTTAAAATTTTTCAGTATTGAAAGTATACATGACAAAGTATCAGAGAAATCTCAAGAACAAGCGAAAACCTGGGTGGTACTTGTCGCTGGTTCTAAAGGTTGGTACAATTATCGCCATCAAGTAAGTTCTGAACAATTTCTAGTTCTATTTAAGAATATTTAGTTTTCAAAATTACTGCGACAAGTGTGTTTTCTTACTTTTACTTAGCCAATTTGTCGAATTACTGCTTGTAACATTTATCTATATATTCGTTTATTGCTCATAATCACTCAAATTGTATATTTATTATTTTAAACCTTAAAAAATTTTTGGTTGCAATTTTTTTCAATTTTAAATTCATATTACAAAGTATTCAGTATTTTAGTCAGACATATGCCACGCGTATCAACTTGTTAGAACTCATGGTATTCCGGAAGAAAATATCATTACAATGATGTACGATGATATCGCTTATAGTAAGAAGTAATTTTTGCTTTATTGATTGTATCAACTGATTAACCGAAACTTGAAAACTTAAAATTACATCAAAAAAACCACTAATAACTTCAGTCGTGAAATTTCATCTTATATCGAAAATACTCTTTCAGTAATCCATATCCAGGCAAAATATATAATGGACCTAATAAAAGAGACGTTTACAAAGGTGTTAAAATCGACTATTCCGGAAAAGATGTTACTCCGGAAAATTTTCTGGCAGTTTTAATTGGGAACAAAACGGCAGCAAAAGGTGGTAATGGGAAAGTAGTTGAAAGTTCTCACAATGATCACATATTTGTGTATTTCACCGATCATGGAGGCGTTGGATTAGTATCCTTTCCATATTCTATGGTATGATCATTATCAACTTTTGGCGTGGCGACATTTCAATCGATAAGCCATCTTTCATCGGTTTTCTAATTAATTAAAATTTTTAAATTAACAGCTTAAATGTTTATAAGTTTATTACTTCAGCTAACTGTTAAAGATCTAAACGATGCGCTGAAAAGGATGCACAAATTGAAAATGTTCAAAAGGCTTGTATTTTACATGGAAGCATGCGAAAGTGGCTCCATGTTCGCAAATGTTCTACCCAAAAATATCGATGGTTTCTTTCGCAAAATTTTTCATTGATTATGAAAACTAAATCGTTTCGAAGACACACTTAATTCAAGACAGTGATTAGAACCATCCGGTTGACTTAGTTGTTAGCATCACAAACCCATGGCTATAGAATTGGATTATGGCTAAAAACAAACTATACCAGGCCAGGAAGTAGTTCTGACAACCTTTCCCATCATTGTAAATTTGAAATTTTTGTAAATTTTTTCAGTTTATGCTGTAACAGCGTCGAATCCACATGAAAGCTCATGGGGTTGCTATTGTGATAACACTATGAGATTGCCATGTCTTGGTGATTGCTTTTCCATAAACTGGATTGTCGATTCTGAAAAGGTTGGAATAAAAATGAGAAATAATTCTTTGCTATGTCGATTTGACATCTTTTAGAAATTTCAGAAAATCAGAATTTTTTCTGAAAAGTTTTATGATAACATATGCATATGTCGAAAATCTGGATGTCAATTAGTGAAAATATTTTTTCAATTTGTAAATATGATGAATGCGGATAAAAATCGATGACAATTCGAATTTATCCATGCTGATAAGTCCAGAATGATTACTATCATTGAATGAAAACAAACTGAAAAAGTAGCGAAATGGAAATTTTCGTGTTTTAAATGAAATGAGGAGTTGCTTCTTAATCGTTGTATTCATATACATTTAACATTTATTTTATCATCAAAAAATCTACACATTATTTAATGATCTCTTATATATGCTTTCTTTTATATAATTTTTTTTTATATAATTCAATTTGAAGAAAATTTATCAAGTTTTTTAAGAGCTTAAATTAAATTTCATGAGTCTAATAACAAGAACAACTTTCAAGTTTTTTTTAGGAAGATTTGAATCGCAAAACTCTAGCTTCTCAATTCCGAATTGTCAAAAAAGAAACAAATTTGAGTCATGTAATGCACTATGGCGACTTAAGAATTGGCCAAGATTATGTGGCTTATTATTTAGGTGATAAAAAAGCCAATGTCACGAATAGTTATAATAATTTGGTATGTGATTTTCGATTGTTCTGTAAGAGGAATATGAAAAATTCGAAGATTAATAATTCGAGAAATAATATTGTCCTTTTGCCAAACTACTATTGTTTAGGCTCAATCTAATATGGATTGGTTTGAATATTCTACAAATTTAAATTCACTAAGTTCATAAGTTTCCGTATTTTATGATTAATTTAACCTTTCTCTCATTTAAGCATTGAATACGATCCACATTTGAATTTTTAAGCTTATTTAGATATTTGAATACGGCGACATTTTAAAATGTCTTGTGTTCAATAGATTCTACTATATTAGGCTTCTTTTCAAAATTCCAATATTTCGTTAATTAATTAACGCTAATATTTTTGCAAAAATTAATCTTAAGTTATATAAACTTTATTATAATGATTTTCTGCAGATAAAAGTCGAAAATGAAGCATCAATTGCTTGGCCTTCTCGCGAAATTCATCTTCGAATGCTTAAAAAACGCCTGGATGAAGCAGAAACAGAATCTGAACGAAAAACTTTGCAATATAAAATCAATAAATTGGAAATGATAAGTCGTTTCACATCATTGTTCATGATGTTTTCATTCCTTTTGGAAATTTTAAATTAGAATTTCAGATTATTCTGAATGAAATGAATGCTGGAAACAGAAGTACTGATTATTGCTAATCTTTCGCTGTTTTAGAAACGAGCATATCTTGAAACATTTATGAAATCACTGATATGGACAATAGTACCATATCAGTCGCATCACGAATTCATCCATTCAGTACCATCATCGATAACATCATTGGATTGTTTCGATGATGTTATCAAAGCATTCCATCGATTATGCTTCCATTTTGGCCATGTATGACCTTCTTCTGTTTATCTTTTTATCATTCTTTAATTATCTCTTGAGATGAAATTTGAGAAGGAACATTATCACTATCAGTGGGATAAAAACCCAAGTACTATAGTTGATAATGAGAAGGAAGTAATTCTTTTAAAAAAAAATAATTCTTAAAATATAGTGTAATGTCATTTGTTGTTTATACTAATATAGCTCGCTATCATTGTCTCTAAATGTCACTAAAAGTAAACGTAGCATACAATTATTAGAAATAGATTTAAAAGAGAATCTTTATCAACGTATTAGTTCGAAATATCACTTCCAATAAGCTGATAAAAAAAGACTTGATTGATTTTCAGATTAAATAGAAAGCCACATATTGACTTTAATTTATATAAGATTAATTAGAGCAATGAAAAAGCCCGATCTCGAAATAGTGACAGATTATTTTTGATCTTTGATCCTTCAGTTGAATTACTATTTCTTATCTATGCATTGTTGTTTCAGAATCCGTACGTCCTGAAATACTCGTACATATTTGCTAATTTGTGTAATGCTGGAATCAATCCAGAGACAATAATTAGAGCAATGTTTGACAACTGCGGCAATATTGAAATTCAAGGAATTTTCTAAAATTCGATTTTCAAAATGTTCATTTTTCATCATTCAGTATTTTTTAATAATTTGTTCTTTTCCATTTCATTTAGAATAAAATTTTATTGTGCGAAAGCAATATGTACATAAACGGTTTAGCCAAAAGTTTGATTTAAGTTTCGAAAAGACATGTACAGTTTTTCCCTCATCAGATGATTCGTGCGAATGTTCGGCAAGTTGCTTTTTTTAAAATTGAAACTTTCCAAAATGTAAGGATATTCGAGAGACCTATGGATATGAAAATTGATGGGACTTTATACTTCTATAAATGATCACATTTCGAGGATCAAGAAAAAGCATTTTATTCGCAGAACAATCATAAGTTTTATGCTTCCCGATACATCATAGTGATACTAAAATAACTGCAGCTAACTTCAATACTTCAATCTTTGATATATTGCTTAACACGGAAGTAAAAAGATTCTGTTCTCATAAGCTTTACTGGTAGAAATACTCTTCTTATTATTTACCTAAAAATAATTGGATTAATTAGTACTCGGAAGATTTCATATATTTCTTCGAATCTGTTGCTTCCTGCTGAGGAAAAAGTTAGTACATTACTTTATTTAAGGCTCATTTCTTTTCACAGCATCTATTTTTTTTCTCTTTTGTTTTTACTGATAAGAATAATCTTCCCATTATTTATCTAAAAATAATTGAATTAGTCTTAACAAAAGCATTCTTATCTATTGGTACAACTTTCGTCACAGAATTCGAATTTCTGGTCAGGGAATACATTTCCTGATAAGGTATACTTTTAGGCTGAATCAAACATATATGAAAATAGGCCTAGGACCAATCTTCAAATAATTCTGTTCTTTTTTATTAACCATTGACCTACATTCGATCATTTTTTCTTCCGGATTTCTATTCCGTTTTAAGAATTTACCACATATTATCGAATAATTGTTACTCTGTGTCACGGAAGAATCATTCCATACGAATCGGAATGAATGAACTATGTGTACAAAATATGATTTATAATTTCATGTTATATAATTTAATTGACTTATGTCAACTAAGAAATTTGAGGGAAGAAAGACTGAAAATTGTGTATGACACATACTGAATAATAGTAAATAACAAAAGAGTTTAGCTTATAAATGATTATATATTCTCTAATCTTATCGTTTTTTTTAGCGATCTTAAATTTAATGAATTCGAAAATGATGAAAAGATTTTTTTTTCTTTTTTTTTTTTCAGAAATTAATGGCTGAATGAAAATTTTCGGGTCAGATGATTTATGAAGTATGAAAAATTTTACTAATTAAAGTTGTAGTTTGTAATACGTCATAAAAAATTTCTATGTAAGGCTATCATTGTATCATTTTTTCATAAAAATTTGCGAAGCTGTTTTCACTATCTCTCATTTTTTATACAACTTATTATACATCTTTTAATCGATCCATCTTGTTGCAAATGCTATATTGGCCAAATTATTTTATCTTATTTCATCTTTTTAATACAAATAATTATTTTTTTCTATAATTTCTCGCCTGAAAAGAAATCTTTTTTACTAAAGCTACATTTTTCAGCACAAAATTGAATTTATCTTCCAATTTTCTCAATTTTCTGCAGTAAAAATTTTTTAATCGCGGAAGGAAATGCTTATTTTTAAAGTAGGAATGATGCAACTTTCGAGCAATTAATAGAAGCCTAACTGATAAGAGATTATGGTATGTTCTAGATAGTGATTTCACTGCCACATTGACATAATTCAGTTCTTTTCTTATAGTCACCGAATTTAAAATTTTAAATTGGGATATTTCTTTTTATTCTGTTGCTCTTCGATTCTATTATCACTGCGATATCTGCCTTGCTCTGTTTAAGTTGCATTTTGAATTGCGAAGTACTTCGCTATTTGTGAATTTCAAAAAATATTCTTTGTCCATATATGAGTAAATGGTTGCTGAAGACGTTTGAAGACATAAAGCTGCAAATAAAAGTGGGAAAATAGAGAAAATTTTGGAAGAATTCTGGTAATATCAAAGAATTTTGTTTGCTATTCGATTTACTCAATTTCACTTCTGGATTTCGGGAAATATTTTCTATTAGTTTATATATGAATAATTTCAAAGACAGTCATTTCTTGTCTCCAAACATATTGCAAAGATTGCATTCTTATTTATTCCTATCGGGATCAACTATAGCATCAGAGATCAATCAAAATTTATAAATGGAATTTTATAAAATAAAAGATTTAAAAAAAATCGCAATTGCTAACTTTTTTTCAAAAAATTGCTGCATGCAGTGGATAGTTAATGTAAACACTTCAATGTGCTTTATTTCAATTTTATAAAAAAACGACAAATGTTTGATAGCAGTGAGCGAAATAATCGATTAAATAAATAAATAAATAAATATAAAGGCAAAGGAAACCTTAGAGGTCAATCAGTCAACTGATAAAGCTGAAAATATCAAATGTACGGAATATTAAAAATAAGAGCATTTGTTCTGATAGGTTATCACAAACCTATTTCAGTACAACCCAACAATGGTCATAATGTGGTTCTTATTGTGTTCAACTTTGACTTAAGTCCAAAAGTTTCCTATTAATTATGTGTCAGAAAATGGATACTTTGAAAAATATTCATAGGAATTTGATTTCCAGCTATATAAAATCTCTTCAAGCATTGGATGATGGGATTGATGAAAAATTAGAAAAGTGAAATGCTTTGCACTGTAAAAAAAGGACATTTGTTCAAACTTCACAAGCTATCGCATGTGTCAGTTCCAAAGAAAATGTATAATTTTCATGTAAATTATGTCATGGATGGATTTAGTTGAATTGTGCAAAATCATATGGCAGGCTTAGACTTTCAACAAATTTGCATATTAAACTTATATTTTACATTTCCAAATTAATTGCATTAATAAACGCATCGTGCAATCGACACTTTTTTAATCTATTTATTATTCTCCAACCAGCTTTCTGATTTTCAGTATGTTTTTGAATTTATTGTTCTCAAAATTTCAAAAATTCAAATTAGCTCATTTAAAGCAAAAACACAAATAAATAAAGAGAAGAATGCTTACTTTCCAAAAATTGTTATTTCGGTCATTATTCAAGGAATAAAACTAATTTCGTATAAAATATCAAAAATTCATCAAAAGCATAACTAAATATGTTATATGCGATATCTCAAGTTTTATCATTTTTGATAAAAAGCGCTTATCATATTTGGCATATCACAATCAAATTTTTTATTTCATTACTCTTTCGCTGTAATCTATAGTAATCCAGAAATTAGATTCATTCTTGGTAATGCATAAATCGCATAAATTTCCAAAGAAAAATTTTCATTGCAAATTCATCAAATTATTATTGTTTCAGCAAAATTTGA
This sequence comes from Onchocerca volvulus, assembly GCA_000499405.2. Classification (NCBI taxonomy): domain Eukaryota; kingdom Metazoa; phylum Nematoda; class Chromadorea; order Rhabditida; family Onchocercidae; genus Onchocerca; species Onchocerca volvulus. Next base: position 21,785,322 of record HG738138.1, on the reverse strand, counting down.
TGGACTCAAAAGCGACAAAATGTTTTGTTATGTTTGTGTTTGTCGTCGGTCTGTTTCTTTTACTATTTCATTCCTATTTGTTTACTATTAATTCTCAGATAATTATGCAACAATCGCTTGCTTCTTTTCTCAAAATTGGTAATCTTTTACTTGTCACTTTTATCGGATTTTTATTTAAATTTTATATTTTCGATTCATATGTCAACTTCCGGAATTATGAATTGATATTAACACTAACATACTCTTGAAGAATTTTGTTTAAATACTTACGGTAAAACTGAAATAATATTACTGAAAGAAAAAAAAATGGGCTGAAACCGAGATTTTTAGTCTAGAATAGAAAAATGAACATTACATCGATTCAAATGTATTCAGATATTCAGATTCAGATAAATTCAATTTATGTAATTCAGATTTAATATTTAGTTGCAATTGATTACACTTTATAGGCATAAGTTTCGAAAAGGAGAATATAAAGAAATGTGATCTCATAGACTTAGATCCTTGGAGTCCCGAAATACTACCTTACTTGTATCCGGATTGGAATCCATGGTACCAGTGTCATGTCACCCGTATTATGCATACAGAACTCAAAAATGGCGCACTTCGAATGCTTGATAACACGTATATTTAGAAAACTTCTCAAATAATTGAGTCTTAGAATTATTATATCATTGATGAGTTCTATGCTATGAATTTGCCGCCAACTGTTTTAACAAATTTTGTTTTATGAGAGATTTTGTTTGGTTGAAACAAAAAAAAAATTAGAAAGAATATGCATGAAATTTACGTGTGTATACACGTGTATGACGTTTACACACGTGTACGGAAAGATGCATATGAATAGAAAGCTGGAGATAATCTAATAATATTTATAATTCTCTTAACTTAAGGCGAACCAAAATATTTTAGCTATTATCAAAAAAAAGAAACACACACAGAGTCTAAAACAACTAGCAAATTGTTCTGGCATTTGAAAAAATTGTTATTTGTAAATTTCCAATCTTTCGAATTTATGCTCCTTTTTTTTTTCCTGATCCTGCCTCACAAATTAACTTCAAATTTAAATTCGCTTGTTTATTAAACTGCAGTTTAGAACTTCGGAATGCAATTATCGATGCTTACATAAAGATGGGGAAAAGAATTTCAAATGCGGCAAGTGGATTAAAATGAAAAAAAATGCGACATTTTACGAAACTTGCGATTTTATCGAAACACATTGCAAGAAAGGAATTACAACCACCTTTCGTTACATTCATGCTCAGGTTGCTTTCAGTTCTTGATTGATGTATTTCCATATTTTGCACATTTCACTTTCCAATTTCAATCAGCTATGATTTATCGATCCCTGATTTTATCCATGCCATTTTAAGGGAATTTTTCATAAGATGTAAAATTGATAGATTGAAAGTCTTTTCATCATGAAAGAAAAATGAAGGTGTAATATGGAAGTGGAATAGAATTTTAAAGTTTCAAAAATTAAACTTTTCGATTTCAATCTTATGATTTTCAATTTTTCATTCTGTGGATACTAATTACTCAAAAGAACTTAGCCCGATAATTTTGATTGATGTGTTTCACAAAAATGAGTTCTTAAAAGTGTGATAAGTGATTTATTAGGTAATACGACCAAGACAAAAGGTATTCCAGAAGGAGGATAGTTTGCATCCAGGGGTATTCATCCTTATCCTCGATTCTACCTCATCTTCTTCGGGAATCCGTACACTCATGGAAACTAATCAAGTAATTTTTTAAATATTTATCTTTGCCATCTATAATTTCTTTTTCAATATTTTTTATTCACTGACGTTTAATATTATTGTCCTGTCTGTAAAATTGTGTAAAATTGATGATTCTTCCGCGTCGATAAGATCATATAATCATCGTTAATATGCGCCAAGCTAGAAATGATAAATTACTTATCATATTATGAAAATTACTTATGAGTCAATTATTTATCATATCATGAAACAAGCTAAATATTCTCAATATGAATAAGAAAGAAACAGGAGAATTGGATTTGATAGCTGAACTTACTAATTCAGTAATCTATATCAGTTGAAGTTCGCCCGTTTCTATTTAGTGATATGGACACCGATTCATGTATAGTTTTCTTCTGGAATAATTTTAAGATACGATGATATTTTCTGAGATAAGCCTGAAATTGGCTTTTTGTCGTCGAATATTTTCCGGATAATGTTGGCTAAAAAGATAATCTAATGAATATGTTATACTTTAAAGAAGTTTGGAAAGGATAAGCTCATAATTAATTTAACAGCCATATTTTATTTATTTTCATTCTTCAATTAGTCATTCATATTCCATTGAATTGTAAATCTTGGATGCTAAGATCTTAGATACTTATCAACGATTGCATATTTTAAGCAACGAAAATAGTGAAAAGTTATTCTAACTTCATTAACTTCATTTATCCTAACTTTAGTTATTCTAACATTTATAAGTTCATTTAGTTATCTCAATTTCATCATTATGAATTTGCGGGAAAAAGAAATAAATGAAGCAAAATGAGTTGAATGAATCTAAAAAGTGGAAAACTATAAAATGATTTATTGAAAATAGAAAATAGTGCAAAAAGTTGTAATTCTGAGGTTCTCCGTCAATTGTACGATGCGACAACATTTTATTATCACAACAAAATTGGCCGTAACAGTCGACCAAATGCTTTCGCCATTTTTTCAGGTTTTTACTTTTATCTTACTTCATAGACAATTTTCAGTTCTTTTTGGAGTTTATCTCGATTAAATTACCTGTTCGTTCTATCTTTCCTGCTCATTGATTATTGAAATTAAATTTACAACTATTATTAAATGAAGATGAAGTTCGTAATTTGGGAAAACCGTGTATATAAATACTTCTATGAAATTGAATTTCTTTTGTTTCGTTTCAGGAACTCGTATCACTGAGCTAAATGCGAATCATTTTTCTGGCAAAAAAGATTCAGAGCATCCAAATTCCTGCGAGGTAAGCTGTATCATTTAATTCAATGCATTAAATTAAATTGATAACAAATTAAAAAATGCTGAGATCAATTAAGTATCAGTAAGTGTGGCAATGAATAAAATATGTCAGTGACGGTAATGTTTATAAATACATCTTAATGTGTAATGAACAATAGAAACCCTTTTTTTTATCTATAAAAAGTCAAGAAGTAAATTACCTCATAAAATAAACATCTTTTCGTATTACTTTCTTTTCAGAACTTCTATAAATTGTAAATTAGTAAATTTGCTAAACTTGTAATCGATCGCAGCGTCTTTGCTTCCAACAATGAGGCAAAGGTGCTAGTTTCAACATAGCATTTTAAATTCATCGATTACAACAACCGTAAAATAATGGGTTGAAATTAACGAAATCAATTTATTTTCCTTCATTTCATTATGGTGTCAAAATGAACGAGACGGTAACTTATGATTTTATCAATCAAAGTTACGCATCGATAATGGCTGAAGATTGGCCAAGCATGTTTACCTGGCCAAATTGTAAAGGTTTTCATAAAGCTCCAACTGACCATTATGGAAGGTAATTTAGTAAGGCCAATTTTTTTTTTTTTTTTTTTTTTGAGAATTTCATACTTTTAATAAAATTTGAACTCAATTACAAAATATTGCTCATTTCTGTTTAATTTTTATTTCTGGAAATTTTGTTTTTAAATTTTACTAGTTGAACAGCATTAAAAAACCATAAGGATTATTATTTTTTTCTTAAGAATTTTAATCAGAAAATAATAAATCGAAAATAATATGTTAAACAGTTCTAACGATCGATTCTTTCAATAAATAAAGTGGCTAAAAGAGATAATTTGAAATAAATCAATAAAATTAGCATAAAATTTCTCAAACAATCCCGCAATCTGTTCTTCTAAAGTGCTTTGGTACTTCGACCAGATGAACAAGAAGTTAAAAAAGATTTCGATATTCATTTCTATGAGGGAGAATGTCATGAAGACTATCATAAAATCATGGATTTTTCGGATAAATTCTTAAACGAATATAACGGAATCTCGAAATTTGTTTTATTGTGGTTAACAGTATTAACTCATGATTCAGCCAGTGGATTATATCGAGCTGATAAGGCCATTTTTTTTATGACTTATTTTTAGAAAAGAATCATTAAATGAAACTGTTATTAGAATTGGATTTTACCATCAACTGAAGAAAGCAAGAAAAAAAATTATGAGACTTGTATTTAACTAAAATTCATCTTAAATACTTCATAATTTCTAGTATTTCGCCAACTTTTTTCGCAAAAATGTCAACAATTTGAATAATTCTTTTCTATTTGTAATGGGTGATCATGGACTACGATTTGGCAAAATTCGAAGAACGAATACTGGATATATTGAGGACAATAATCCTTTACTTACGGAAAGGAGTCTTTTTCTTGCAAAATATTAACAATCAACCTGATAATTGATGCTTTTTATGTTTTTGTATCCCAAAACTAATATTGATTGTATTTCAGAATTTTTTCATAGAGATTGTGAATATCGAAGCTTTATAAATTGTTGAATAGTAGATGTTTTCCTCATCATTTTCCTATTTCAGGTAGCAGTACCACAATATTTACGTTCAAATGAGCAACTTATGTTGAATTTAAAAAAAAACTCTCGAAGACACACATCTCATTATGATATTTATGCTACACTATATGATATAGCACGATATGCAAGAAAAGAAAGTTTCCAGAAATGGGATGAACATGATTTCAGGTCTGACCTCTACTATTAAATAAAGTATCCTGATTTGTCTTTTTTGCAAAAAATCAAAGAACGTTCTCTGTATCAATTTGTCTGCTTATTATTTTGCTCCTATTTTTTCTCCAAAACAATCGATCTTATCCATTAAAATTATGGTATTCATCATTTCCTCAATTACAACTTATTTGTTTTTGTTCGCTTTTTTTCCCTTTCTCAAGTTCGTCGGAGAATTATACCATTTGTAGGCTAGTCCTGGCCTCCAAATGACCGCCCAAGGGATATATTGCAAATATTGGATTATTGCCATTTCGAGAAAATTGAGTTTGCTTTTGAGATATTTACCTCTATTACAGCAAAGAATTTGGCAAAGTAAGAGGTGGAATCCGAGCAAAGAGCATTCTAAGGCCCATTCAATATGACAGGTCAGTACAATATTGCTTTTTTATTTCCATGATTTAAGAACAAACTAGATTGAATTAACTATGAAATTTGCTTCCATTTTGTAGGACATGTGAAGATATGGAAATTCCAGATGAATACTGTATCTGTGAAAAAAAATGGTATAAGATCGATGACATTCGTATTGAAAATGTCACAAAAGCTGCACAATTCATCATCGATAAAATCAATGATTGCTTGAAAGCGAAACGTGTGGATGGAATATGCGAAAGACTTTATTTAAAAGAAGTAATGATTTCAATTTAAAACATTTAATAAACTAAACTGCCGGATAGAATAACTATTGAGAGATCAGAAAATTGGTAATGAATAGATTCTTGAGTAATTAAATTACATTTAATGCATAACAGACATCAAACTGAACTTGATTAAATTTATTAGAAAAAGTAAATTATAAGAAATTACAGCGCTAAGGTTGATCTTGTCGTAGCATTCTTAATGATCTAATACTGAATAAGAATTTAAATAGATGCTTTATGTTATTGTAATATGTATTCAGACATCCGATTTTTGTCTAATAAGTGGAAATTTCTCGACTATTTTTTAATGCATCAAAGTTCGATAAGTGAACATAATTAATAAAGAATGGGAGAAAGTTTTATGAATAAAAGGCTTAGGCTTGAAGCATTTCTTTTCAAGGTAGTTTCGGCACAATCCATCAATCAACAACCATTGCTGAAAATAGTAGCCAAAGCCTCACCAAATGAAGGAATGTATGAAGCACAGCTGCTGAAGAAGGATGATTATTTCCAAATTATCACAAGGGTATCATTTTATATTAGTAATTAATATAAATACTGCATAACCCCAGCAACGACTATTTTTGATTGCTTAATTTTTGTAATTTTGTTAATTCAGATCATCCGAGTGAATAGTTACGGTAACCAGAGCCATTGTATGCAAGATGAAGACATTCGACCCTTGTGTTACTGCAGACAACAATGACAAGAATGAACGCAAAGTGATCGCATTTATACTAAAATTTTAATTAGAAAATATTGGAATTATCAGTGACTTGTTTGCGTTGTTTTTCATTGGCATTTGATTATTTTATTATAGCTGTAACGGAAAAAAAAAGAAAAAAAAAACATCTATTTTAACACACTGAAATATAAACATACTGAAATATGAAACGAATGGTTCTTGCCAATTTTAGTAATAACGAAATGGATTTGTACAGTACCTAATCTTCTCATATCGATTTAATGCATCCACTGGATTGTACCTTTCAAAAACAAGAAAACTGTACTTCTTAAAATAATTTCGCTAGCATGACTTTGGCAGTATGAAAGATTTTTCATTAGCAATCAGTTTCTAACATCGTTAGCTAACAATAACAAAATCATTACATGCTGCTTTTCATTGTAATCACTGCAATTACATGTTCTTGATCGCTTACAGCATTTTTCTACTGCTTTGTTTGCAAACAAAGAAGGTTATTTTACAGCATTTTTTTTTTTAATTTAATTTCCAAATATTGATTGAAAAACATCCGTAAGTAAATCCGAGAATCGATGATCGAAAAGGAATGAAGCCAACATAATAATTCTTACATTCCTATCATTGTGCCAGTGTCGTGAAAATTTTTCCTTTGGAGAAATTGGAGATTGGTTGTTTTTGTAGACGAATTTGTGGTATGATAAAGGCTCAGTTATCATGTATTTTATTATTACAGCAATTACGTTACAATACAATTTATGGATGAATATGGAAAGTACAATCGATAGCTTGAATATTTGTTTTATAGTTAGTAGGAGGATTTATTTCGGGGTTTACTTGAAGTTTGGAAAAATTTGATGAAGGACTGAATAGGTATTAATGGCAGAAAATAACGGATGGAGATTTAAAGGTTCAACCGATTTAAAGATTTGCACTGGTCCAGAGAATAATTTATAGTCGCTAACATCCCTTTTTATAATAGAGACATTAGAGGGTGGTTATGAAACCGGAAGATTTACATATGAATGAATTTACGATTTTTTACTATTGAAGTTAAATTTGCTAATCACAAACAAAGATAGCTATTTGAACAAAGAAACTACTTGACATTTTACGAACTTTTCTTGTTACAACACATCTGGATTGGATTTGCAGATACTGTTAATTTTTAACGATGTAAGACTGAGATTACTTGTTTTACAATCTTTCAGACAATCCACTTGAGCTCTATTAAATTGGAGAATGAGAAAACAAAGATCATTGGGTCAAGATATGAATGATTTATTTAATTGAGAAGTAATATAGATTTCTATTATACAAATACCCTGATTATTCCAGCATATTTGTATCATAAAATATTTCAATTTTAGCTACAGTCAGTGCGTTGACGAAAGAATGTGAGACGTCGAGTTTCACTCACCGATTCCGTGAAAATTTTGTTTAAGATAAGTGAATTGCTTGGGATGTCTATTTGAGACAAATGGGATTGTTCGCTGTTGAGGGATTTCTGTAACGGAATGGCAGTCTTTCCTGGTAATCCTTACAGCAAAATACTATCAAAATTTAGGTTATCTAGAAACTGTCAAAAATACAAATATTGTTAAAGTTTGAATTGGCATAAACAATTAGATTAGGATTGGCGGATTTTGTCCGCCCAATACGATTTGTGAAGATTTCTTTTTCAGATTTTCTTTGTGAGACAAATTAGTTAGAAGGAATGGTTTGTTTTTGATGCCAATTGAAATAATCGATACAAAAGGAGAAAATGATGGACGGAAAGCTGACGAAGTGACTGACAAATCGGAAGAAGAAAACGAAGCCGATGATCTGAAATGTCTTGATTGGCTTGTCAATTACAGATTACCTGGTAGTTATTTATATATATATATATAGATTACCTGGTAGTTATTTATTTATATATATATATATATAAATTTGCTTTGAAAAGTTACCGTTGACAGAGACTGTTTTTGTTTTGTGGTACCAAATCTTCACATTCTGTTACGCTGTAATATGTGTCCCAAAGATAGAATAAAGATCTTCTATGTTGTTTCTAAGCAATAATGGGTGTGTTGATTTAGAGTGATGAAGGCTACCAACTAGAAGGAAGGGAACGATAAGTTAACATTGCAGATGAGAAAATGTTCATTATTAAAAAGACGATAGGGTTCTATTTTCTTGTTGCTTAATTTTTAAAATATGTCTATCTTTAAATTTTTATTATTCTCATTCTTGAACCATTTTATTTTTGACTTAGTTGAATTTGTTGTATGGAATGATTTATTGAGATAATAGTGAAAATTTAGAACACTTTGCTTTTTTGGATGATTCATTTCCTCAGTTTACTGAGAAGAATCTATTTCACAATTTCAACACTGGATCTGTCTCGGAAGATATCATGTATCGCGATGATTTGATTCGCGAAGATAAAGAGCAGATTACAGCAGAACAAGTAATTTGTAATAATTCAACAGGTACGACGAATTTTGAAAGTTTCTTTTTTTTTTTTTTTTTTAAAACATTCACAATTATTTGGGATTGGAATAATTTCATTTGTTTGTTCATTTGTATCCTTATTTTCATGCATTATTGAAGCTGTGTCTGCGAAATTCTATGAAATTAATTTTTATTTTATCAAGTTTATGAATTTAACTTTGTTTTTACATTTCGGAACTTCGTGAATTTCTACTTTCCAATTCGGTCTTTGCTTCTTTGAGTTCTAGTAGTATATTTTATGAATGTCAGGATTTGAATTATTCTGTTCGTAGATAAGCGTTTGGTCAACAAATGTTCACTGTTGTGTTGGATATACCGAGTATTGGCCACATCATCGGAACGCCAACTTTCCCTAAATGATATATATCATCGCTTTCTTTCTTTAGTAAGCACATAATTTTACATGGTAATAAGTATGGAAGTTTAGTTTCTTAAAAATATTTTTAAAGAAATGAAAATGTCAAAGAATTATATCATTACTTCCATAGATAGAATTATAAGAATGGAGCTGGGATTTGAGAATTTTTGAAAGTGGATGTGTCATACGGAATGATCTCTTAAAAAGAAATGTAGTTCCATGGTGATGACTTCAGAAATTCTTTATAGAATCCTAATTGGGAAAAGCTGTTACCAAACTGGAGATTTTCGGTGGGAGAAACACTGCTCACTTCTAAATGCTTCATATGTAAGGTCAGTTACCTAATTAAAATTAAATTCTTTTCTTTGCTACAAGAAAGAATTTCCATTTCCTTATCACGGAATAGAACAGTTTGATTTGATTTAAATACTTTAGATACCTTAAATCACAGCATTATTTTTCAGATGATAATTTATTTTTGATAAATTGACGAAATTTGGGACTTTGACATGATAAAGAGTTTATTTTTTAGATTTTTTGCCTCCATTTTTTAGGATTCCCTATGGTCAATTAATGCCGATTTTGCATTAAAACATGAACGTGCTGCAGTTGCTCAGGGGCTTTCACACCGCTGTCCACCGTCTATTTCTTCAACATGTGAAATCATTGATGCTTCCAGAAAAAGTTTGTCTGGATTTCGAATTTCTGTAGAATAATTAGAACTTAAATTAATCTTTTGATTCTCTGATATCTTAATCTGTTGATTCTCTTTCAGATGTGTTGGGACTTTTGAAAAAATTTTTCAAGGCATTTTTTGCAATGCCAGAGATTGTTGCAATTGTTGATGTTTATTTATTTCATTTTTCATATAACATTGCCATTTTAGATTTCCCAGTGACATACTGACGACTGTTCAATTGCATGAAGTCAAAAAATAAAAGTGCAGTTGGCGGATAATGATTGCTCAGCAATTTAGGAGAACAAACAAAATTTGAAAAACTGATTGCCAATTTCAGAACGCCTTGTTACTATGCAGAAGACAGATTGTATTTGATGTAAATTTAATGAGTTAGTTTATAGAAAGAAATCTTTGACTTTATTTTATTTAATGGTTCTTTTTTCTTTTCCACTGCGCATACTTTTAGTTTTGTATTTTATTTTCTTCATTTTTTCTTAGCGCTTTATATGATCATAATTTCTTGTAATTTTTCTGGTCCATTTGGGATTTATTGTTGGTTATAAACATTAACTGAATAATGCACTATCATCTGTAGGTATCATGAAAACTGCTTCTAAATATCATCTTTTATAAAATTTAAGCAGTTGTCGATCTGGTTGGATGAGTTTCCATCAATTTATTTTACACTGACCTCATATTCAATTTTACTTGTTTCGATTTGAAATACTAGGCTACATGAAATTTTCATTTTTCTTGAAGTTTTAGGAAATTGTAGTTTATGCTTTTATCTGTATTAGTGCTTCTTTGCTGGTAATTTTGAACATTGTCAATATTAGAAAATTGTGTATCAAGCGTATGTGGAAATATGCCAATGATAAGTGGATTTTAGCTTAACGATCAGTTGGAATTACAATATTTTTGGAATTCTTTTTGAGATTGAAAACTTTTGGACTATCAGATCTTTCATTCTGCCAAGTTTTCTATTTTGTGTGAAATCGATTGTTATATAATTCATCGTTATTTGCATTATATGGTTCAGGTATAATACAGCAGATCGTCTGCTAACAGAACAGTAAGAATAATATAAAATTATGGGATCATTTTCAAGATTAATCGAAATAAATCCAGGAAGCATTTTGTGCTTTGAATCGCTTCACACTGACATTTAATTAATTGTCACAGGGAAAATTAATTAAACTTTGTGAAAAAATAAAGAACTTTTGGGGGTCTTCCGAGAAATAAGCTGAAGCGTCAATCGATCTGCTCACTTTAACTACTGTACTGATTGCATAGAAATGTAACACAGAATGATCTCTTCTTGGTATTTTAAGAATGAGGACTTGCCGAACTTAAAAAGCATTGATTTTCCATTCTAAAAGTTGGTAGAAATAAAAGAGTCAAAACCATCCAGCCTAAAAGTTTGTGGAAAAAAAATTCGAAGACTCGAAGTTTTTTTCATGCATCAATTTAGAGATGGCTTTCTCGAAAAACTGACGATGAACTATTAAGATATGTTAATCATAAAATTCTATTGTAAGATTCAGGAAGATTTTATGAGCTGCATTTATTGGGGGTGAGTTTTCAGCAAACATAATAACATTATGCATAATATAAAATATTCTTTATAAATTCCAGAAATGTTGATATCGAAATTCAGTTGTCATCATATTCAAATTTCTCACCACAAATTATAACATGAATTGACATTGTTTCGATTTTTTTTTTTGTGTCTTTAATGTTAAAACATGCAAATCGATTAAAACCACAGATATGATGGATGTTTACTGCGATAATCTTGTGTTTTACTCAGCTATTTAAGCAAGTTTTAAAACAAAAATTCCAAGATATTTTCGATTGAGTTAGCTGGGAAATTGGTCGCAAATATGATAGTAATAAGACGATTTTTGAAAATGCTAAAATTCAGGCAGAAATTTAAAAAAAAAAAGAGCTGAAAAAAAATTAAGTAATTCATGATTCTGGAAACTATTTTCGGTTAAATTGGAAAATTTTCCATCAAAATTTTTCCTAAAACTTGCCGAATATTTTTACTATCAAATTATCCATTTCTGTTTAACTTGAATTAAATAAAGTTAAATTAATTAAATCAAATATATTTTTCAGTGAAGCTAATTATCATATTACTATTGTGACTATTTCTGATATAGAATCAAATTATAAAAGCGCCTCGACCATTACATTTTCTACTGAAATATTTCTTTAAATTCATGACCTAATTTTGTAATCATAATTGAATTAGAAATAAACCACATTACAAGTTTAAAAAAAACCAAATCAATCGATATGAAGAACAAAATTACTGCATCAAAATTCAAAACTTTGTTACCCGAATATTCTACTAGTGCAATAGGATCAGCTTTACTGCTAAATATAATAAGAAAGCCTATTCTTACAAATTGATTAAATGTCTTGTTAAAATATGAAATTTATAAATTTTAATAAATACAGTTCTGAATGGTAAATAATTCATAATTTATGAATTATCAACGATAAATTATCATAATTAAAGCAACTGACAAGAGAATTATTAATTTGTAAATAATTATTTGTTTAATTTTATATTCGTATTCCATAATTCCTTCCATTCAACAACATACTAAGAAATAAATGTGATTTAGGATAAAAACACGAAAAGAAATGGTTCATTCATTTTCGAAATCGACGATGGATATTTTGAAAAATATAAACTGGTCGTCTGCAATATTATTTTAGATGTATATCTGTTGTGCCGTCCAAATTAAATTGTTTCTTGAACTGATTTTATTTAAATTTATCTCACGGTTTGCAGTCTTTCTCATTCTTGTTATTTATGATCATATTTATGATCATAACATGATCGATACATTAAACTGCCAGTTAATTATCTTAAGGGTTGAATAAATAATGTTTGCAGCAGATGAACGTGTTAAGTGCCAACGTAGGATTAATTAATCATGTTCTTATTATGATGTTGTAATAGAAGAATTTTTAAAATTTATCGAATGCAAAATTGTATGTTACTTGATATTAACATTTTTAATTAATTGCTTAAATTCCTCAATTTACAAATTTGAACTTTCAAATTGTGTAATTTCGGAGTCAATAATATTCAAAAAAAAAAAAAAAAAAAAGCCAATAATACTATTTATTGACTTTTTTTCTTACAAATTTGTTGAAACTTTTTAAAATTTTTGTGTTATCAAAAATTTTAATGAAACAAAAAATTTATTGTGGTGGTACTTAAAAAAGCCTGAATTAACTGTGTTTAGTTAAATATCAGATCAGTTACAAGCATGATCATAGAAATTTAATGTGAATTGAAGTAAAGTTTATAAAAAATTATATGTTGCTGGCCTTGCTGATTTATTTTCGGTATAGATTTGTTAAAATAATCTTTGTTCATTGCTTTCTCACTTTATATATTAATCTTTTTTCCGTTTCATCAGAAATTGTTACCTACCAGAGATTTTTTGAGATTTAACATTTCTGACCAGAAAAATAACAAAGTGATTTTTAATGATAATTTGCAAAAAGTCAATTCCTCAATTTCTTGAGCATATTCGCAATATATTCATTTGTTTCAACCTATTTCTGTGTTAGCGATATTTCGAATATTTTGTATTACAATGATTCATATGTAAGAGATATGATATGACGAAAGCAATTCTTGATACAACGGAATTTGGAATCAATCAAGACCACTTTTTTTTCAACGATGAAAGTCGAGAAAAAAACTCAATCGAAATGAATTAAAACCCGAAATCTCTTACCATATCTATAAATATTTAATTATAGCATTTTCATTTGCATTCAATTGCTAATATTAAAATAATTACCAACCGAATACGTCATCGCTTATTTTTCATTGACATCTATTTTTCACTTGTTAAATTATCCTTCGAACGGTTCAGTAATGATTGGAAGATGAAGAATTTCTCTGTCCTTGCACTTTTCAGAATGTTATATGTAGATGAAATCATCGAATTCGCATTATATTATTAGTTGAATTGCTGGATTACCCTATTTATTGATTTTTTTTACTTAAAAATCCATATATTAATTCAAATTTCTTATTTTTTGAGGACAAAAAATATTTCCAGAAATTTAAAATTGAAAAATTAAAGCACATCATTTACAGCACAAAGAAGCGTATTTTGATCGAACACGCAAAGTATACAGCATAATATAGTCATTAAAAGTATTTAAACGAAAAACTAATCGATAATATCATCCAGAACTATAATAGCTCTTAGAAATATACAAACGTGGGTTGAGATACCTTAGAATTTTATATGAAGCAAAAGCATAAGTGCTGCAGTTGGCGATTGTAGATTAGTTGTAAAGTGTTGCACTGAAAGTAGCTTTCTAATTACTGGCAATAATCATTACTACTGTTATCATTATTCGTTATCACCAACATCAACATCATCATCGGGTTCGGGATTGCAGATGAAGCTGCAACTGCATCTAGTGCGCTGCTTAGAGTTGAGCGATATATCAATACTAGCCTCTTCGTCCTGAAGTCTAGCTCGAGAATAGCTACTATAATGCTCAATAAAATATTGAACGATTTAGCTCGAGCGCTTGTTTTTATCATTTCTCTTCGCAATTGTACACTGAACTATACTTGTAGTGAAAGGTTTTTTGTTGGGAATTGGAATTTAGTATAGATAATTTTGTTGTATAATGAAGTCCTTGATATGACGAATTTTATTTGTCGTAACTATGATACATGATGAATTGATAAATATCGATAATACAATCGATAATTTGGATAGTAGGAAAGTTATCTGCGAGTTTTTCGTATCAGGAATTGATAGAATTTGATAAAGTTTGGAAGTTGAGTTAGATATAATCGATAATTCGAACTTCATTTTGATAAAAAGAAAGCTGTTTGCGAATTATAGGTAGCGGAAATTTATAAGGTTTGGTAAAAGTTGAAAAGAACCTCTCGTAGAATATCGATCGGAGTGAAAGATTTAATGACCTGTTTGATCAGAGCAAAGGATTAATGAAATGAATGAATTTTTTCAGATTAGAATCTTTTTTTTTCAATGAAGTTGTTTATTACATGTAAGTCCTCATAAAATTTACAATATGTTGATTGTAGCATAAAGATCAAAAGTTCGCTTATACCACGACATTTCAATAATACGAAGATTTTTGATCGTTCCTTCTATATCTATATTCCAGAAAATATTTCAGTTTTACGACAATACTAACTGTATATATCAGGTATCATTAAATGATCGTATGATTATTATGCAAATTTAGATTATTTAATAAGGAAGATTCGTCAATAAACTTCATCAAATCGGTATTAGAGTGAACTTGAAATACTCTCTACTTTAATCATTTCCATTTTTTAGCGTAATAATTATTGTGATAAATTGTTAGTTTGATAAGATAAACGGCTCAAATAAAGTGGAATGATGCTGTCATGCAGCCAACGGTTTTAAATAAATTCATAGTTGCTATTCGAAATGCATTAGTTGAATCATATCCGTTTAGTTTTTTTCGTCCTACTGTGTCATCGTAAGACAAAAATTTTACAACTATTAAGTTGCAAAATTTTTTTTCTATTTTAAGCACAATCGCAGAGGAGTCATTTTACTTCTTGTCTTTAGTTTTTTACGATTTCTAATAGAAGTAATTAAAATAATATATCATATAATTGCATTTTGGTCGTTATTAAATCAATCAAAAGTACAATTTGTCATACAATTTTCTTCTTTTTTTTTTTTTTTGTATGAATCATAAACTTCATATATGACATCCATTCAAATCACTGATATAAAGCAATCAGTACTTCATATATGATTTTGATTTTATTAAATGTAATTTCTATTCTTGATCTTCCTCTGCTCTTTCATTTTCAATAATTCTCAGTAACGGTTGCTTTTTGAGCATAGATATCTATGCGCAAATAAATATCATCGATTTGTTTGAAAATTACATGGTTGCTTGAGTCTTATATCAACGTGTACTTGAATTTTATATTCCATGAAAACTACTTTTTTATTGCCATTATTATTAAAATAATAGAATTCAGAAAGATGGAGTTTCTAATTGTAAACAATTTCATGAATGATCTATTGATGATCTTTGTTCTTTGCAAGATGTCGTTCATGAAATTGTTTACAGAATAAATTAAATTCTAAAAATTCATAGGAATGTCTCAATATGAACCATGGTACCTACGACGAAAATGCCCAATATTTTGCTATCCATGCATACCTGTATATGCTGGCGTATGGCCAGCAAGGTTAGTAAACATGCTCTTTCGAAACATTTCAGAGAAATCGTTTTTGTGAACATAAAAAAAATTCACTCGATGAATTGCAGTTCAAAAAAATTACTTGAAAAAAGTTCAAGCATAAACAGATGTTTGTCAAAGTTTTTAAATATAAAAATATTCCAATCAAGTTTAAAATTAAAATTCTTCTCATTGATATTGATATTTATCACTATCATATTGCAGGAGATGTGTAGTTATCATGGGGGCGATACTATTTGCAGTTGGTGTGATGATTTTACTTGGTTTATTACTTACCTGTATTGCTGTTGAATGCTATGCTATGTTAGTTTACTTTCGAGATTGCTATTTGATTGTGTCTGTTAGGACACAACTGATAGTCAAGTCAGCGAACTGATAAGTCTGATAACTGTCCATCGTAGCAACTTGGTTTTAAAACCGTCGAAGCACAATGCTATCAAAAATTTAAATATATCAAGAAGAAAAATCTGCAAAGTTGTTCAGTATCTGATCAATGAACATAATGTATTTCCTGACGACTGCGCAGTAGCAAGATGCCAACCTTCCGAAAAATACTTATTATGCTAGTCTTCAGGAAAAACTGCTTAGGCTTTGTATTTATATAAGTCTGCAGTTCGATTTTGGCATTAAAAAAGTGATTGCTTGAAGTTTAGGGTTAAACTTTAGGACTCTTCATTTACATAACAAATAAATTGCGCTGGATAAATTTGATGATATAAAATATTAATGAACGAATATTTAGATTTTGAATTCTATTCAGTCATCAAAAGGCATGAGTTTGAAGTATGCATAATTTCGGGTGACACTTATCAACCACATAGATTCGAATAAGAGCCCCTAACTTTGCATATCTATGAACCTTAGAAAAGTCCTTATCTTACATCCTTAGATCCATTGAGTCTTTTTCCGTGTGGGTTAACAATTGCGCATTTGAAAGAAGTCCTCAGTTTGGTGGAGTGAAAGGTCAAAAAGAAGTTCATCGCTACAAAGCAGAGAATTTTAAAGTGAAGAAAAAGTAAAAAACTTGCAGCGCAGCTGCTTTATTACCGCTTGCATTACTACTAATTATTGTGGGTTTATCAATGCTCCATTGTGGTTGGGCGGCTCATCTGCTCGACGAAGAAGGCATTGGCGGTGTTAGCGATGCACCGTAAGTGTTCAATTTTGAAAGATTAAATTCTCTATTTCATACGATTCTATACTTGAGCTTCAGATGCACACTATTCTCCATGCTATGATAATATTTATTTCGATTATGTACTCAATTCATGCATTTCTATACATTTTCATAATAAATTCAAATTTTAATTCCTCTTTTACTATTTATGTTTAGCACGAGAGTTATAACGAACGAAGAAAAAGGTCCAAGTCCTGATGAAATAGCATTGTTTGAAAGCGCCTATAAGGAACCAATACCGGAGGTATGTTTGGCATCAGATGAAGAAATATGAGATTTTATGAAAATCTTTCAAAATACTGCAAAAATGTATTGAAGATATTTATCTTTATTTAAATGAAAAAAACAATTTTTGATAAAGGAAATGAAGTAGATTTCATGCCTGGGATTCTAATCGGAAGAATTCATCAGGAAAAATTATAGATTGGAAAAAAAACTTTTGATGGCGCTGTAAACTTTCTTTAGAATTTTATGAACTTTTCCCAGGCAACCTTGCATTGTCATTTATGAATGTGCAGTTCGGATATACATTTCTATGAAATCACCCAAATTTCACTAAATTTTTCAATTTTTATTTAAAAATCAAGTTGTGAATATTTCAGATTAGGCAAGGTTACTGGCAATTTGAAGATCAATTGGCATGGCAAACTGTTGCCAATCCTTATCCAATACAGTAAGTTTTGATTTTATTATTTTTATTTGTAATTTTCTAGAAATAAAGCTACATGAAATTTGAATTTATGGAAATAAATGAATTAATATAGCGAATATATTGTTATTACAAATGCATTGTTCTTGCAGGCATACACTGAAAAATGCGGTTGAACGTCCGGAATATTGAAGTTTAAAGAATATAGAAATTCATACTTATACAGAAACATGGAAATCGTCGAATTGTCAACAATGGCTAAGCTATGAAATAATTTTGTCACTTATTATTTTTAAACTTGAAAATTCTTTTCTATTTGCGATCAAAATTGACGTTGCAATTCACTTGGCCTTTGTTTTTTGCTCATAAAGAATCTATTTTTTCTCAATCATATTTCATTTCAAATCATAATTTAAATCAGATTTTACTTTCACAAGAAAGAGGTGACCTAAATTACTTTTTCAAATAATTTAGCCGTTATTAAATTTTGATAAATTCACAAAACAGACAATGACAGGTGTAATGAACGTAGCGATTACATTACGTATCTTTATTCGTAAAATCTTTGGAATCGTGCCATTCTGCACCTCCATATCCTTCCTGCAAACAAGTTTTATTCTTTCGATTATTCGCATTTATAGTGTAAATTATAATTAAGGCCAAAATATTAGACTTTTTTTCTCGTCTCTCAGCAGATGAATTGATATTGTTTACGGTTATATCGATTTTTTCAAAGAAGGCCAAAAAATCCTCGAAAATTCGGCCTGATTCATAGCTTCTATAAAATTGTTCACTATTATGAATCATATTTTTCGATGAATTTTTAATTATCTCTTATATTTGCTGCAAAGAATTTAGACGCATTTTAGTGCCTTAAAATTTTTTCGAATTTACTTACTGTCATAATCTTTGCAAGCGTATTCTTTTGCAATATTGTACAGTTAAATAGAGTTGCTTTATTTATTATATCAGCTATTTATCATTCTATATTTGCATAAACGAATGTACTCGAATCAGTGCTTTATCACTAATTATCAACTTAGCTTAATGTATTTGTCAAATCTCTTGAAACAATAAAAAATAATTTTTTGATTTTTCTATTTATGTCCGTTCGGCAGTGTTAAAAACATAGTGAAACGATATCTTCAAAGAAAAGAAATGAATACAAGATGCTTGTCTAAAAGCGTCATTTTCAAATTTTAATTTAATGAAGAAAGTTAGATAAAAGCCACTGGAGATTTTTAAAACTGCCCTGAGTATTGTCATAAATATATTTTATTCCTTATCAAACATTATCAAAAACATCGTTTCTTTATTTTAGTGCAAAACTTTTTTCGTTTAATTGAAAATGAAATGCAGTAATAACCGCTGTAGCTACTGCGGTAATTTCTCACGATATCTTTTTTTTTTCTTCGAATTTAAACGAATGGACTTTCAAGCTGTTGAATTTTCAAGCAAACCTTTTAACTTTTCGCAAAAATTATTTCTTCGATAGATTTGTAAAATAATCACCGACATTGAAGATGGAAGAGATTACCGGCATTGTAATATCACAACAGAATCAAAGTGACGAGTGACTGCTGTTTCGGGAAATTGAAATATTGCAAAAATTCTGGCAATCCACAACTGTTCGTTTTACAATGGCCGAAGTTCGATCCATTTCTTCAATTGCTAACCATTGAGTATTTGCCAACTCTTTCCCTCCTAACAATTTTAGGTAAACTACGCTTTCCACTCATCTTCAATGGCATTTTGCTAATATAGTAGCCTTAATTAATGAGATGCTGAAGTTGTTTGACACAGTCAAAGAATACTATGTTAATTGGAATTATTCCCGTAAACAAACTTTCTAGCAGGAATCGGAATGATTCCCATCATTTCAACTTTTTGGTGTTAATGTCATCCATTCATGACAATGTGTAGTATCTATCGTGTGGGTCTGATAACAGTGCTGAAATATATATTACATATTGTCTCTTCTGTTCAATAGCTGTTAAACGATGTACGGAGAGAAAGTCCAACAAAATCGGACATTTGTAGATAAAACTATGACTATTCATATTTGTGCCTATTTGTGTATCTATTCGCTTTACATATCGGCGTGTATAAATGACAAATTCGATAGAAAATTCAATAGGATAGCAGGAGTCTTGGAGATAGAAACGTTTAAATGATTCAACTTGGTTTTAAAAGCATGCATGAATCGCTGCCACTTCATTTTTCCCGACTCTGCAACTTTTTCTGACTTTCACTTTTGAGATGACTTTGCAAAATTTTGGGGTGATTTCGCTTCATCATAAGTAATTTAGGGTTATAGTACTTTTTACTTAATCTAGACAATTCAATTCCTTAATTCATATACTTCATTAAGAGTTGAAATGATAAAATTAATGTGTGATATTATCAAATGGTAGCATGAAATGCCTTTTGTTCACTCACAACATTTACTGCATTTTATAAACTCTTCTGTTTTTGTTTAAATTGTGCGCGACATTTCGACTTGAGGTATAACTTTTGCATCAAGTACTGATATGACGAAGTGATTACATAACATTGTATTTCAAGTTAATGAAAAACAAATTTTATGCGTTCATAGAATTAGTTCTTTAGCCTAATTAGGCTAACTAGGCTAAAGAACCGCATCTATGAACTTATAAGAATAGTTTGTAAGATATCAAGACCATAATAATTGACTACTTTTTGTGTTAACTAACAAAAAGTTTTAAACTTTTGTTGAGAATTTTTGCATCATTTATTTATGCGTTCAACCTCTGTTTGGCTGATATTTATCTTGATTGAAGCAGGGAAGAAGTATTTTAAATACCGGTTATGGTTAGCATATACAATGACGTAAGTAAAGTCATTAATTAGTTTCTAATAATTATTTCGACAACTGAATGTAGACAGAGCATGATAGAATTATTTGTCCTTCAGGACATTGAACAGTAGCAAATTATTGTTAACCTTGGCAAAGGTAATCGTCATCTAACAAATCCAAACAATCATGAAAGAAGCTGAACATTTATGGAGAAGAAAACTTGTTGAATTATTGCAGAATACCACAGATTGTAATACATTACTCATCATTGATTAGATATCTACCTTGAACCGTTTGAATTTCGCTAATACTTACTGAAACAAACGCAAAAAGAATTCATTCATGCATTATCAAAAAGAGCAACATTTCACACAACTTTCCGAAGGCCAACTCTAATTAAGAATTCAAGTTTTCAAAAATGTTTCCAAGGCAAGCATTAATTTCTAATGAAAATTAAAATTTCCCAAAGCAAAAAACAAAAAAAAGCGTTTCAGAAGAACTTAACTGTGTTCATAGCATTCCTCCAGCTTAAAGTTTTTCAAGACAAATGTATTTCCATGAGATTTTATTTTGCATTTAAGTTTTTTAGTTTTCTCACAATTTCATAGTTTTATAAATTTTAAGCCTTCGATAATAGCTATATTTGAAAATATGTACTTTTCTTCAATTTCCAGGTTGTGAGAATTATTAATCAGTACTGATCAGGCAACAAAATTTTAAATTACTCGATGAAAGCTGCTACTGCTCGTAATTCATCATTTGTAATAGACTGCGCTGATGAAACACAAAACGATCATCACAAGTAAGGTCTTATATAAATTCCTTCTTATTTCGAAAAAATTTTTTCCAAATTCTAGAAAATCACGCGATTTTTGAAAATGCATCCAATCTTTTTCTTTTTTTCTTTGAGTTTTCTGATCAGATAACTCGTTTTTCCGATTTTAAATTTTGCCACAAATTGGAGATCTTGAATATCTTTGATATACGAACGTCTATTCTTTTGTTATCATTTTCCGTCCTTTTTCTTATTTTTAAAGAAAAACTTACTTGTTTTTATTTACTTACTTTATCCAGAATGTTTTTACTTCATCATGAATCACTAACTTGTTTTAATGTAATATCAAAATAGTTTGGTAATTAACACAAAAATTCAAAAACGGCTAGCATTAGTATGCATTGAAATTTAAAAAAAAGTTCAATTATCTTATGGTAATTGAATGAAATGTTTAAAAAAACATATGTTTACATTCAAAAAAGTACCTTGGATTAAGTAAATCAAATAAATCGAAAACTTTAGCGAAGGATTGATCATACTCCAATTGAATTAATACAATTTTATCGTTACGAAAACTTGGCTTCATTCAATTTCAATTTATTAGAACAGGAGAAAATGATATACGGTCTAATTTTTCATCTATCTAATTCCAAATGTTTTGATCAATTAATTATTAATAATTAACTTACTTTTAGTTCATTTACTTATGCCAATTTATCAAATATATTTGCCGTACCTTAGATGCAACTAATGATGCATTCTAACATATCCAAACGTTTATCACTCGTAAAATATTCTTTTAAAATTACTATTTTAATGAATGAAGCAGCAAGTTGAACAGAATTAGCTTGGGAAAAGTTCTCTGCGTTATTGAATTTTAAAGTTCAAAAAGTCAAATTAAATTTCAATCAAATGAATGAATCAATGTATTATAGATCGAGCTATGAATCGATTCGCTCGATTGCTGCAGAGTTAAATGTCGATTCATTCACTCCAATCAGTTTCATCGGTATATTTTCTCATTTCATTAAGATTTTTCGTTTTTTAGCAGGCATTTCAGCCATTTAAATTTCGATATTTCACATTCCCGCAACGGTTACTTTCAATATTTGAAAGGTGAAAGTTCAATTCTAATTCAGTAAGGATCAAAGTCAATCCAGAAATGCAAAGACCAGCCACATAGAATTTAAGTTGCTGAAATTATTTTCTCTTGAACTCTTGTTGCTACGTACATTCTTTTAATTATTCATTTTCTTCTCTCTAATTAAAACTTTGATTATAATTATTGTATGAATTAATTTATCAGACCTGTCATAAATTTATCATACCCATAACCTGAATTTATCATACCTGAATGTCGTATGAGTTATTTTATCATATTATAATCACAAGTCCTGATTTCTTGTAATATGCCTAAATTTTAACTTACTCAAACATCGTTTCGTCAGAGAATGTCGAAAATAGAAATCTGAATGTGATCCGTTTATTCAACTATGTATATTTTAGCTTACTGTAATATTCTAAATTCCTTGTTAACCTGGAAGATACTTTGCAACTTTTACAACATTACGAATTATTTAAATTGAGACTGAAACATGAATTTGGATCAAGTTTTGAAATTGTAAATAACAGCTATCATGAAAGGTGATTTCATGAAAAATCTTGCAAATCGGCGTCTTTCATCTTTTTTTACATTCTTTGTTTACATATTTATGTCGTCTAAAGGTAAAAATAGATCAGTAAATAGGAAAGAAACATCAATTTTTATAAATAGAAATGATTTGTCACATTTCTAGTTGGTCATTTTTACATTCTATCTCCCATTTTGTCGATAAAATCTTAGTTCATTTGTAGGATGTTAATCGTATTTCTATGAATATGTGAAATATGTTATTTCCTATTTCAATTTTTTTTTTTTTTTTTGACATTCGAACTTTTTCTAATTCTCTATTTCATTTCTTCCTATGATTTTCTGTTCTGCCTATTACATCCGATTTTTTTTTTCTTTACATGTTTATGTCGTGAAATCAAAATAATTTTTTAAATTATGGTTAATTTTTCCAACTATCTTGAGTTTAAAAATTATATACTCAGAGATTGGAAATATAATCGATCATTTTAAGCATGTAAATTACAAGCCTCTTTCCAATTTTAGAATTGAATGAATGAAATTGAAAATCCGCTTTTGTCAAGAGCATCGAGCTAAATCTCTTCATTAAGAATGCAGTGTAGCATAAGAAGATTTCGAAAATTTTAAAATTTATTCCCTCTTGTCGAACAAATTTGATTTGATTTTTATTGAATTTTACTACATATTTTCTTCCTTTCTATTATTGCAAGAATTCATTCACTTTTCAATGCTTTCAAGCAATCCGTCCGAACATCTGTCTTATTAGCTATAAAGCGTGAAAACTTCATTTCATCATTTCACATCTTCCGTCATTACACGTACGTTCACGTCCAAATTACAATTCATCTCAGTTATTCATTCATTCCTACGCAAATCTTTCAATAAACGATTAATGCAGATGGTAAAATTTTATTTTCTAACAATGCTACACAACTCGACGACGCTATTTAATCGACCAATCAGTGCTCATTTGGGTGAATGAAATTTCAAGAATTTATTTTATATTCCGCATGGATGAAATGGTATCTCTGCTGAGTCAATTATTCCACCTGCTCGACAAGGACGAGAGAGAGAGAGAGGGAGAGAGAGAGGGAGGGAGACAAAAATTGCGAACAAAACTTGGAGCATTTTTGTTTTTTGTTTATTTTGTCGATTAGGATGGAACAGGCGAATTGTTTCGGACAAATAAAAACTTTTATGAATAATTTTAGAAAAAATTAGCATTTTTTCAAATTTCTTAAA
This sequence comes from Onchocerca volvulus, assembly GCA_000499405.2. NCBI lineage: Eukaryota > Metazoa > Nematoda > Chromadorea > Rhabditida > Onchocercidae > Onchocerca > Onchocerca volvulus. Next base: position 21,761,109 of record HG738138.1, on the reverse strand, counting down.
TTCGTTGCTTAATTCTACAAAGTGACTCGTATTGGCAATTAGCATAAAATGTAGCATTATATTACATTTGTCACTGAATATGTCATTTATTTTTAGCTATGACAAACCAATAATTCCCGCAAAGTCTTTAATCTTTGATCGCAACTTTCGACTGTTAAATCCTTGGACTCAATTAATAATGACATGACCTTTATTCTTACAATACATATCTGCATTATTTGTGATACCGCCCTCTACAACTACATTAATTTCAGCTTCCAAATTTGGGATTAATGCATTTTGTGCAATCTTTGATCTCCCACAGATTTTGTGATGGCCTCTCGAGAAACCTTCTTTGCAAACCGAATTTTTTTCCTAATCAACTTTCTCTTCAAGTTTTTTGAGAAAATGAAATATGTTTAGATGGGATAGTTTTTACACTTTCTTCAAGGAATATTTTTTATGGTTAAATTTGAAATTTAAAGTATTACTTTCTAATTTTATCTTTAAGGGAAAACAAAAGAGAAAAAAACACAGCTCACAAATTGTTAAATACTGAGTTCTGAATTCCTATGCTCAAGTTCTTTATATAGTCATTTTGGCAATTATGTTTTTAAATCATTTTGAAAAATATTTCATTAAGCAAATACGGATCAAAATCAATAAATAAAAAACTTTCGTTTTTAAAAAATTTTGTTTTTGATATATGATATTTTTTCCTTGTATTTTACTTTATCATCCTTAAGCCAGATGTTATCTTCTTTTTATAAAATTGAAATTCAAAAAAATTTGAGACGAGAGAATTCTTCATTTTCAGCAAATTCGTTCATAATAGGATAAGAAAACGACAAAGTTGATTGATGTTATTTTCATCTACAAAAGCATCAGCCGCCTCTCTTTGAACATAATTTCTTATTCCTCCGTTTCTATCGATGGATGATGTTTGTGACAAGAAATTTTTTCAACAAACTTCTTAAAAAGTCCTCAAGGTCAAACATTTGCTCAGAAAGGATTTTTTTTGAATGCTATTTTGCAAACCATCGTGCAGCATTCGTTTGATTTTCATTTCTTATAGTTTCAAAAAAGTTTCTCCGTCTCTTACAGTTTTCCAAATTTCAATTCAGATTTAATTTAAAAAGGTTGAAGAATATGCATTGATTTAACAGGCATTGGTAAAAGTGATTTAGTGATTTTTCTCATTGTATGTTGCTAAATTAATTTTAATGAAAATTAGTTTCATAATAAATAAAGCTGAATTAAATGATGGAAGGTGAGATAGAAGACATAATATGGCTTCAGAATTACTAAATCACAAAAAGATCTGATCACTAGATAATCATACGCTGGAAATTTCAAAATATTGCAACCATTCAAAACATAGAAGTTTCATTTTATCTTTTTTAAGTAAGTTAGTAGAAAAGATTTACTCAATTGGGATTTAACAAATCGTTCATTTCTTTTTTATTTGGAATCCCTGTGGTACCATTCAGTTTCTAAAAATCAGGTAAAATTTTCAATTAAAACGTATATTCGCTGTTCAAGTTTTTAAAACAAGTTTCTGGAATTAATGCTGTGCTGTTTAATTTTCTTAGCTCATTAATAACTAATATGGCAGTTAAGTATTTTCGATTTCTTCAGGCCACGATACAATATGTCTAGAAATGAATTTAAGCTGAAGACAAAAAGGTCATGATAGGATTGAAGTCTCTGCAAAAAAATCTTTCACTGGCTAGTTCCATTTTGATCGATCGATAACTCTAAGTTTATATTCATTGTCACAGCTAAATGATGTTTATTTAGTTCATCGATTAAAAATGCATATTATGTATAATTCACCACAGCTTTTCCAGAATTCTCCTTCGTTTACATAGTACTGAGTACATTTTGTAGATCTTTGCTAAATTTACTTCTGTATCGATCCGATTTTGAAATTTGCAGACGATTATTATTAATTTTTAAGTTTTACTTTCTCATTTGACGTTGATTAGTTTATTCTTTGCTACAGATATTTTTATTCATTTTAATCTCTTAATCTTGTTGTCTGTAGTGATCGGTGCCCGAATTGAACTTGTACTATTCAAGAGATGTAAAATTTATCGAGATTCTTCTATCGTTATTCATACTAAAAAAAAAAGAAATCATTAATAATTCTAAAAAAAAAAGTCATTAATTTAGGAAAGTTATTCACATATTAATCATAATTTTTATCAATTAGTGAATTTGTTAGTTTTTACTCGTATTGAATGAGTGATTTGCTATGCTAAGCAATAGAAATATTTCTGCCTTATTTGCTGAGTAAATATCTTTCTCTTATTTGTTGAGTAAGCATCATTCTCTTATTGGCTGCATAAATGTCTCTCTTATTTGCTGAGTAAATGTCTTTTCCTTATTTGTTGAGCAAATATTTTTCGCTTATTTGCTGAGTAAATATCTTTTTCTTATTTGTTGAGTAAATATCTTTCAGTCCTTTTCCTTCTAAAATCGTTGCTTCAACGAAATGGCAGAATGACGATTTATCGTTTGTTTGAAGAGAGATGCGCAGACGTAGATAACATAACATAACATAAATTATCATCGCATCCGTTTCCTTCCCTATCTTCTTCAAACCTCTCAATATTCACAGAACCTAAGCCATCAGATACCGAACTTCTTTCCCATCGAAGAATTCAAAGTGCGCGAAAGATGACGCAAGCGATGATTTCATCGATGATTCAGTCAACGGATAAATTGTGATGAATAATTAGGCGCTTGCATCATAGAACTTTGATGGAGCAATTTATTATAATTCTGCCAAGTATTTATCATAATTTATGCATACGTGGGATATAACACGTATACGTGAAATATATAAGCTTACGCTAAATACGACACGTCTATTGTTGGGGCAATTCCAACCTCTCGGTAAGCATTATGTCAATATTGATCAACGATTTATTTCCTGTTTTAACTTCATCGAGCAAATATTATTGAACATTACGCCTTAAAATATCTATCTTCCGTTTCAACAAGACATACGTGACAAAGATGACATCAATTCCAGCTTCTCTTAATTTTGTTTCCAAATGGTTTTCATCAAATCTTTCCTCTTTCCTATTTCTTTGCATGATTTCTGTTGCTTTTCCTCTTTGTCCAAACATTTCCTCATCGTGAAGTGTCATCTGTTCTGTTTGCTGGTGGCACTTCTCCTGTTTGTTCTGCACATATCCGCATCTGTCATCGATCCATCTTGATCGACACCACCTTCACTTCTTGGTCAGTAGTACAATGATCAGCATATTCTTCTCATTCAGCTATCTCTCTCTGCCCATCCATCTGTTCGTGACCAATAGTTTTGTTCTTCTACAAATAATATCTCTTCACTGTCATCTTTCTTTCTTTCCTCTTTGCACAGCTATTTTTGACCTTTCACCTTTTTATTCTTGCTTAATGGATGATGCATTTTTAAAATTTATTTGCAAGAATTTTTGGAAATTTTATAAGTCTAAGTAATTGGTGGAACTATTCCAAATTACCCACAATAACTTTTCCGAATTATATGACGCATTCTTCTTATTTGATTAATTTGTAATCATGTGGTTTTAATTTGACACAAGATCAAAGAAAATTTCAAAGGTAGCAAAACTAGAAGACCTGTGCGTTTTGCAGTAATGTTTAATTTATAATAAGGTTTTTGTAATAAGGTTTAGATGATGGACCGAAAATGCGCTAAAAATATAATAAATTCAAAAGATTTTCTCATTTGAATTCCATAATTCAGAACTTTGCGGAATTTAGTCACATTGTTGAAATATGTTAATTAAGTCTGCATGATGGCCTTGAAGTTAGTAGTAAGAAAGAATATGCAAATTAGACTTTTACGATGATTGGTTCATTAGTTAATAACGTCAGCTGTTGATTGGTCGTAGCAATGAATAACTTCTTATCTATTAGTTTTTTTTTTAAGAGAGAAAAAACTTTTTGAGAGAGATGGCTAAATGCTTTAGAGAGAGAAAAGAATAAATAAACATCTTGACCAATGGACTGACAAATGTTTTTTTGTGCCGAAATGTGAAAGTCTTTAAGTGATTGTGCTTTTCCCATAGGAAATAATTTTAGTATTTCATTTATGTTGACAAGAATTCAAACTTTCCTCTCTTTGATGGCTTCTTCTTTATCATCTTCGCTTCATCTATGCTGATTTTTGCTTGATAAAGGATAATTAACTGATTACTTATAGAATTATTAGGGAAAGTAAAATCGATTTTCGGCTCCTTCAAAAAGTTCCCGTGGAAATTTCCTATTTACTTTCCATTCTTTTCAGTATTAGAGGAAATGGAAGTTCCCGTTGTTTACAGAAAATAATTCTATCCGTGCTGCTTATGGGCATTATTTGATTCGTAATTCAGAAAGCTTCCATCATCTTTATTGTGGTTTATCCCGTTCGTACATTATTATTGATCGTTTGTTGATTGATGATTAGATCATATTGATCGGTTATTGATAAATGATTTGATCATTATTTGATATGGGGCTGAAAGGGATTCAAAAAGCTTCCATTATCTTTGTTGTGGTTTGTTCTGTTCGCATATTATTATTGGCCGGTTGTTGATTAATGATCAGATATCATCTGCCTTCCATATATCTCATACGCAGTGCCACCTGATGCTTTCCTGATAATAATGAGATGGATCAGTATTTCCTCCCGATCTTTTCAATATCTCTTCTCTATTTGACTTTGAAAAAATTTCGTCTCCTCCCAGCTAATTTGCATAATATTCCGGTTTCTTTCATTTTAAATCCATCAATCGAATCATGTGAAGAATTGACAGTTTTATTGTAGAAATGAATCTGATTTTATATTGAGCATGTCAGGATTCCTTATTCTTTAAAAAAAAAAAGAAATTTTTTCTTGTTAATGTTTTTTTTTTTTTAGTCAATTCAGCACTATTTTTAAAATTTTCTGAAATTTTCCATCGTTTCCCAATTTATTTTGTTGAAATCATCAAAATAAGTATTTGGAAAATGGAATTATCATTCTCACTGTAAAGTAGCTTTGACAATCGACATATGAGAGTGATGAGAATAAGTTTGGAGAAAAATGATTGCTCGTGTTAAAGGAACTGATAACTATAAATAGATTATTTGTCTTTCATTTCATTTTAATTTTTTTTGAAAGAGTAACGAAAATGACATGTTGGAAAAATATTCTTAATTTGTTGTTATTTGTGATAGATATTTGCCAAGTTTCGAAATTTTCAATAGAGCTGCAATTCAGATCCGTGAAAACTTCATTCATTTACAATATTTTTTTTTTTTTAAATTTTTCTTTGTTGCATTTTTAATCGGATTTATGTCTTTTTCATTTATTTGTATTTTTTAATCAATTTAATTAGTATTCGAAGATTCTGCTGTCTGAGCAGAGCAGAAGAATATTGTTTAAAAGTCCAAGAACAGAGAGAGAGAGAGAGAGAGAGGGAGAGAGAGAGAGAGATGGGATAGTTTACGAATAATAGGTCAATCTTCTAATTAAACCGAATTATAATTCGTGGAGATAACGTTTATCTTAAGAAGATATGTAACAGATAAAATGTAAAATTTAATTTAATACTTTGCGATCATCTTTTATCAGTTATCCAAATGAATTGTTTCGTGATAATTCGTATCAGACGGCGAAACAGATAATGTTATCATAAAATGATGCACTAATGCATTTAAATTAAATAGTAAATATTAATATCTTCATTGACAGTTCACAACGATATGCACTTTTTATAAACTTTCACAATTTTTAAACAGTCGCCAAAAAAATGAAACTTTTTCATGATGGAATTTCATTTTTTCAAATTGTCGAAACAAGGTTGTTAAGACGGACAGAATAGGATAAAAACCTCACATTATTTTAATTTTGGACAGGGAAAGGACATTTTCATTTTGAACTTTATTCAGCTTATTTATGAATAGCTTAAAAAGTTGTTAGAAGGCATAGTTAGCCAAGCTAACGTTTCTCACTTATGCATCATCTAAAGTAAAAGCTTTCACCATTCTACAACACGCTCACACGATAGTTATGTAATATTGATTAAATAGAAGTCTCAGATAAAAATGAAATCGTAAGACAGTTCTGGCTTTACGTTTTGTTTCTCCTTCATTAGGAAGAATCTGGATGGATGCCGGCTAACAGCTTTGAAAATGCTTACAAACTTAGAAACTTAGAAACTTTGTTGGAAACACAAATTGCATGTTTTCTTTTCTCTCCACTTTTCGCAATCCCAGTATCTTTTCCTGTTTTTCTCTACTCCTACACATTATCGACAATTTTTTATTTATATAAATTTGGATCATTCATCTGCGATAATTGTCGGTGCCACCTTTTGAAGTGATGAAGAATGCTAATTATGTATAATGCATGCATGCAGTAGCATAAAGGATTGCGACAAAAACCAGTTCTTCACTCTCGTGCATGCATGTTTTTCCGATGAATCGAAATTGATATTAGAAAATTTCCTCCTGTGATATGATAATATCTTGCTTTTTTTAATGAACCAAACAATAATGATCGATGAAAGAAGTGATTTGAAATTTGAGAATGAAAATTGCTGTAATTTTTGGATGAATAGTTATTCTCTTAATATGAGCATTCCTTGACATATATCATTTCATTCTCGGTATTGAAGAATGTGAACTGACCGTCTTTTCCTATGCTTATCCAATCGATTGGTGGTGATCAGTTCTTCAAACTCCTGGAAATATTGTCAACAAGAAGATCGATACTCCAAGTTTGTCATGCCATTTGAGAGAACAGTCCATGTATATTCCGCCATTCTGTATTGAATTTATCTTTCGAAATGACATAAATTTCAATATTAAATGATTTTATAGCAGATTGTCAGGGAGCAGAGGGAAGATTCAGACTGATGAAAGGATATTATGTACGACCAACTGTTCTTGAGAGAAGAAGAAATGTCAGGCAAAATGTCCCAATCTATGAGGGATTACATATCCCCCTGTCCTAACTCTACAATCTCTTTCATATCCATTCGATTGGATTGATGGTGATCAGTTCTATCCTTGTAATATTGATATTTATCTTTGAAATTCGAGCTTTAAGATGTGTGAAATCTGAGGAAATTTAAACTGATAAATAAAGTAGCATCAACACCTCTATCATTCATAGAAGTGTCAAACATCCATCCGATGTATCATTCCACCTTTTCAATATTGTCAGCTCGATGTACTTCACAGTACCTCGTATTGTACAATTACATATTATTTAATTTATCATATCGTTTTTAGCGTTAAATAAATTAACACGGTCGAGGACGAACTATAGCATCTTGATGACTCCTTTTCTGACACGTATTACTATTGAAATGACTTGATAAAATAAACGGGCAACCAGTGTTCTTCTTTCATTGAATTCTCCCAGCTATCTATTGATAATCCCGTTGTTTGACGATTGTATTGGTGGAGGTGACGTGAATGACGTGGAGATGACAAGCCTTCTTGTCAAGTTAGTGATAAATTATGGGATTGAGTTCTAAGCAGTTGTATTTGTTTGCAGTGAAAAAGAAAATATCTCATTACTACAACATGAAAACTTAAGATCTTTTTCCTTAACCTATAATTCATTTGGTATATTTAGAAGATTGAGAATTTTCAAGCAGTATTCCATTTTCAGTCAACAAGAATGCATTTGATAGATCAAATATACCAAGGTTCCCATCTACCGATAATTTGCCATCCTTGAATCTATACTTTTTTTTTTTTATTAAACATTTTAATTCTTGCTTTCAATCCTTCTCATTCTTTATCCATTTTTTATCATTATTTTGTGAATAATTAAAGATTTATTATTGAGCGAATTTTCGTTCCCCATGAAAATTTTTGCAATAGTAGAGATACAATAGATGTTGAAAATCGATAGACACTTGAAGAATTTTCCCCTTTTCTTAACTCTTCCTATTAACTGAAATTTTTTTTTTCTTACTCTATAGATTGGCAAGTTTTTATAGGGAAAAAAAAATCAAAATTAACAATAATATTAATTTCTGGATTCTTTTCCTGCGTATTTGATTGTTTTCTTTGAAATGTATGACTTTCAAATTTGAAAATCAATCATTTTACAGATAGTGTGGAAAATGATGATCAATTAGTCAGAGAAGAGGGAAATAATCAAAACAACAACAACGACGACTCAATGACAACAGTTGCTGAAATGAATATGAGTAAGAAACGTGAAGCCTTCATCATCGATGACGGATCTATTCATCTCGTCGCAAACAAGGTTACTGTTTGTAAAATAACCATATGTGTTTGGAATTTAATGCAGATTTCGAAATTATTTAGAATTTATGAAAGTTGAGAACGATAGATTTGCAATCTCTTATAAAGTAGATTTCAGACAGTTGGGGACTGTTGTTCATCCATTTCTATTATACTTATGTCATAAACAATGTGATTTTTTTTTAGCTGTTCATATCTCGAATATAATAGTTATTTGATTTTGACTGGTATTTTTTATTAGAATATTTTGACTATGAGAAGGAAAAATAGACAATGTGATTATGAAAGATTAAGTGATATCTTATTCAAGATTTTTGTAGTTTCCTGATCAAGCGGTACCGACGACAGCGATGAGTAAATGTATTCCAGTAGAATGTACAAGTAGTCCAATTGTCGACATACCAGCCTCAACAACTATAGATGTAAGCATTTTTTCTCATTATTTCCGGTTTTAAATGAACTGCTAATTTACCACTTTTTTTTTTTATCAAAGTTTAATAAAGCTTTAAGTCGCTTTGATAGCAGACTTGTATTTATTGAAATTTTTGAATATCCGTGTATGCTGAGGTCATTTCCTGTTTGCGAAAGCAAAGTTATTGTGTGGTAACAAATCATTGCTCAGAATTAGTCATCGACGGGTTGAAATGGCCGTCGGCGAACAACAACATGAAGAGCTATGTTTTATTTTTCAAACTGTTGTGTAAGACCTTTTTGACTGACTCGGCATTGGCTTCCTGGAAGAAATGGTTTTAATATTTTAAAAAATTAATTTGGATATTTCGCAATTTGAGAATTAGAATGAAGATTCGCTGAAAAAATGAAACTGCTTTTATCTGTGTTCAACTTTTTTGTTTTTTTCTAACAGTGTTTATTCTCTTTATATGATCTATTCATGAAGAGTCCTAGTTTTTATATTGGTCAATCATTTCATTAGATTCATATTGAAAAAACTAAGTCAAAATTTACTGTTTAGCTTCGATTATTATTTCAGCATTCTAAACCATCGCCAAATTTCCAAATAGGCATCGGTCGTATGAAGAAGTCTACAGCAGTGCAGTGTGATAGATGCACAAATTCATCAAAAGATAGAAGAAAAAGCAAATTTGTTGAAGTAAGTTAATGTTAGTTAATGCATTTCTTGAGAAGTTTTAAGTATGAAATTTTTTCTGTCCAAATGTACATACAAGCAGTAATAAATAGTGAAATTAGACAAACTAAAAAGAGAAGTATTCCTTCTTTGGTTAAGTAGTTGAGTTTTTTTTTTTTTTTTTTTTTTTTTTTTTTCAAGAAAATAAATATTGATGAAGAAATAACACACTTCAAGTTCAGATATAATTCAGTATATTTGCAGCCATCAAACTATAAAGTAAAAAATCAAGATGGCTCAAAAACTGGAAGTGAAAAAGGGATCACGTTGCTGGAGCAAATTATCCGCACACATCCCATTTGGTATCTGCAGCATATTGGGCGTTCTGCTGCTTCCCATTTACTTCGCCCAATGAAAGAAGGGGTAATTACACATATGACAAATAATTTAGTCATTTTTTAAATTCAAACAAGAAAATCATTTTTCATAAACAGATCATAAAAATAGTGCATTCTGGCAGTTTGATTAGGATTTTAGAATGCCTATGCTTCGTTGCTTTCATTATATCTATGAATTGATCTAGCGTGCAAATTTCAAGGTTAATTTGAAATTTTCACATTCCCATCAATCACAGTCATTATCTCTTGAATTTTCCGTATCGAATATTTTGCAAAATTAAATAAATTTATTCCAGTAAATATTTTTAGGCTTTTATCGTGAGGTCATCATCAAAACCTGATGCCATGGCATTAAGTATTCGTTCACCTCCTGGCTTAACGTCCGATATCGATCATTACCTTATTGAATCAACCGGTCCAGACAGAAATGTACGTATAGAGTCATCACCTTACTACTTTAAATCGCTTCCTTTATTGATTGAACACTACTGTCTCAATGGGTAAGTTTAAATTTTTGGATGTCACGGTCTAAGTATTTCTGACAAAATTCGAAATTTTGTTTCCCAAAGGTTTTAAAATTCGAATTGCATTTTTGAAATATATTATTGTATTTTTATAAAAATCTTTTCTTTCAAAAGAACATTCTTGAAATCATCAGGATTAGGAATAGTAATGTACTCGTGGACGTTTAGGATAGTAAGAGTATATTATGCTTTAGCAAAATTCTTTTTTGGCTCTTTGGACATACGATATATTGATAAATCGAAAATCGAAACTCATAATCTTTAGCTTTTTATATTTCTCTGCGGTTTAATTTCATAGAATAGTGCCAAAGTTAGAAGTAGTTATGCTTCGGTAAAATTAATGTCAAATATTCGTTAGATCAGAAATGCATTTTGAATAGAAGATTCATTTTAAAATTAGGAATATTACACAAGATTGCACTAATATATTGAAAAGGAAAGATTGTAGAAGTTTCCACTGAAAAAAAAAGAAAAAAAAAACAACTTATATTAATATTTGATTTTGTTATACCTATATACTAATTTTTATAAATTTGCTTTGCATTTACCCCAGTATTCATCTCTTGCTTGTTATGATTAAATTTGAAATGGAAAATAGAATTTTGAAATGACAAAAAAAAAGATTTGAATGCATGAAGAAATTTATTTTCTATGATTCGTTTGATTTACAGCGAAGAACTTCAGACGAATCTTGTTTTACCAATTGCAATTACTCGCTGTTGTACGAGCATGCAATTACAGAGTCTGGCACTGATGGGTCAAGGTTAGTGTAGTACTTCGTATTCTTTCATTCTCTGCATTTTCCGCCATTGTCCTTTAATGTCCTTTATTCAAATAATTGTTCACATGATACATCTTGTATTTCTAGTGATTAATTAGGTTTCCTTGCAGCCATTCTTTTTCTGAATATTGGAAAACTCTAATTCTACTTTCGAATTTAAGATGATAAAAAGTTGAAAGCTAATGAAAATATGAAGGAAACTTTTTGCTACGAAGTTTATTTTTCTGTCAGATTCATGACTGATAACTGCTTCTAATAAATATCCTTTCTGAGAACTGCTTCTAATATCACTGCTTCTAATAAATATCCGGACATCAGTCCATCCTCTGCGTGATTGCTATCATCATTCTTGCTTTCTGTTAGTTTAGATTAAGTTGCTTAATAAAGCGATATTGCATTAGATAAATGTATTGATATAGTAAGTTTGCATTTTAATTTGGAAGCACATGATGTCGCATGTTTTAGACAAAATTTTTAAATAGAAGTAAGTCATAAGATCCTGCCGATTTTGACATCAAATAAACTTATATCGGAAGTAAATTATATTAGATTTCAATAAACTTATTTCGGATCCTATTCTTAAACACAGTGATTTGATGCATTTTTTTCCAATTTTGTAAACCAGAGATTCTCATCTTCGAAGTTTTCAAATTCGAACTAACGATTGTGCTATTCCCATTTATTTACGACTTTTTCTGCTGAGCATTTTATCTTTGAGTCCATTGAAATTAGTCAGCGATTGCGTGATCTTACCAGCAACATTCACTATAAACGGAAAGTATATATATATATATATATATATATATATATCTGTGAGTGTTGATTATTGGTGGAACAATGAAACACTTTCCTATCCATGACCTTTGTCCTTTTCTGAGCATCCATCTGTCATTCCTGTGTAAGAAAGGAACTATCCTTTAATGAATAATTTGCACTGCTTGGGTCCTTATGCATCGTTTTTTGTGCACTTCATTTCTTAACTATCTTGACTTTGGTATCGATTCAGTTAAACTAATCGCTTAACCGATGGGATGAAGATGAAAAATTAGATTAAATTATAAATCAGTGTTAAATTAATACAAAGTATTAGTAAGAGAATGTCAAGAACCTTTTTCAGCGATGATTGAGGATTAAATGCATATCTTGTAAGATACCAGATAGATAATTATTATGCAATATGCTTGATCTAAAGAGATGCAGTTATAGGCCCCTGAAAACTAGTACTGCCGTAAATAGTAGGATTGATGCTTAAAAGATGATATGATACCTGGTGAAAGACAATTTCTGTGGAAAATATATCTATTAAAACATTTATGAAAAATTCAGGCAATTTTAAAATATCGATCAAAATATTAGCCATAAATTTTTTGTTTTGTAAAGTTAAATTTCCTATTGTAATCACTATTACCCAGAACAATAATCCGTCTTGGATTCAGGTAGATATTCCTATCTTGCATTTAGAATTTTCTTTATCGTTACTTTTTTGAGAGCTGACTTTGAATGTAAAACTACGGACAAGTTACGTATATTATTTTTTATCTTCAGTAAAATGATAAATTATTCTTAACTTTTTTTTTCTTTTTTTCAAATAACTTTTTCTTTTTTTCATAATTACATGCCACGAAAATCGTTTCAAAGAACTCTATCTCTATGTACTTCGACACAAAAAGAGGTACATCAAATATATACTGTTGACTCATAGCATAAATTTGTTTTTTTGTGCACTGCGATTCATTTTCGATGTTCCTCATCGAAAAGTTCATATTTTGCTCTTCTATTTCAAAATATAGTATCTAGTTAATGTTTTAATATAATAGTGTTTTAGAATCAGTTACGGAAAAAATGTTCCAAATGCTCAATGCACTCGTTAGTTTCATTATTTGTGAAAAAATGTGGAAATACACTTTATATATATATATATATATATATATTTTTTTTGAAATATTTCGCATTACTGTTGTCTAATTCAGTTATGTAAAGATTGAAATCTTTTTTGAACTTGGAAGTTGAAATCCTTTTTCTGATATTTCGTATGCAGAAATTGAGTAGTTGTAGACTTACTGGAATAAAGCAATGCAATAGTTGAACTTGGTCAGTAATAGGCAAATAAATTGAATTTTATTAAAGTAAAATTGGTCTTCGAATAGTCCGAAGAAGGTATAACAGCGAAAGATGAATTTTTTTAACATTTATAAGATTACTGAGAAAAATTTTGTGAAAGAAATTTTAAATTTATTCAAATTGAGATATAGCATCTCAGTCTTTAAAAATAAAGAAATTGGTTACACTTCATTCCTGTTGCATGATTCTTTTGATCTGTATATTAATCCGAACTACTAAATTTTTAATATTCCCTTTTTTTATATCTGTTTTTGAAGAGTTTTACACTATTCAATATTGAAAATCCATGTATTATCTAGATTCTTTGCTTACTTAAATTCTAACAAGGAATGGCGAATTTGCTTTGTGAATTTATTTTATTATCTTTGTTATTATTACTAGTTTTTAATTTTTATAATTTTTTGAAATGGTTTAATAAAATTTCAAGCATATAGGAGTCGACGATTATCATAAATGGTTCTTATAAATCTTCATAATTTACTTGAAAATTTTTTGACATTTCCTATATAAGCAATTCAGCTCTGATTTTTTCAGGAAATCTTTAAGTTTGGCGAATCATTTCTCTTTTTTTTTCCTATAATTGATAGTAAATCCGGATTATGATAAATTGGGTTTCCATTTTATGTTAATGAAGACAAAAAAATCGATGAGAAAATATTTTTTATACAATTTATGAAATCTTTTATTCTTTCGTGAGCTCAAGTGGAAGTTTGATCCAGTTTTTCTAAAATTCAACTTTATGACTGAATGGATATGCTTAAGTTAACTTAAATCACTTAATTAGCATGTTCGAGGATTTGCATTTGCTTTGTTTTTTGGTCCCTTCAAATAGTTAACATGCTTTTCCCGAAAGTGTTTCATAGATGTTTGTTTTTAAGAGTTTGTGTTTCTTAAATTTATGATGCGAACATTTCGAGGATAAAGTTTTGCTTTATAGATTTTCCTGGTTTTCATTTTCAAGAGTTTTCTTAGGGTAAAATGCCCACTGCGAACATCGGGATGGAAACAAATAAATTATAATTTGTCAAATATGTTAGTTTAAAAGCTCGTAAATTTTTTTGGGTTTTGTGGGATTCTTGAATCTCAAATTTAAAATAATCCCAACAGATATTCTTATTATTGCATAGCTACAGTTTCGCAATATTTAATTCAGAAAATGATGGAAAGATATGCATTATATCTGATTTTTCCATAAAAATTGGAAATATCAAATTACATCTGTATTGAATATTTTTTTGACAAATTGACCCATTTCAGTGCACTACTTGGATCGGTTAAATTATTCATTATTTGGCATTCATTGCTGTTTCGATCTGATGGTCCTTTACTGGTTTGAAAAAATTACAGTTTCAGCATTGTTTGAAAATGTGGAATTAAGCATTCTTGAAAGCTGGCAGTAATTGGTATTTTAGAATCTAAAACCATTACAGAATATGAAAGAAGTTGAAGAAAACGATATTTAGTAGAGAATTGCTTGATCGTCATTAATTTCTTCATTTTTTGCTTTATCATAACGATTGATGCACTTTGCACATCGTACCATTCTATTAATTTTGAGGTTCAAAATTCCTAAGTTATTTTAGTTCTGAAAAGAAAGGGAACGAAAAAAAAATCACTCAAATAGTCGCCTGAAATAAATCCAGTAACAAAATAATTGAAATCAAACAAAAGTTTTATTTACTTTGCAGAAAATCAATAATCATGGTTCTAACCAATTTTATTTATCTTTGAACGGTGACCTTTAGCGTTGACTTTCATGTTTTGTTGCTCTTCCCTTTTATTGCATATTTTATCGCTAAATAATAAATAAGAACGAAAATTTTGGCTCAATACTAGAGCATCATTGCAATCGTATGAATTATAAGCTGTTATATGACTGTAACTTGTATTGTATCTGACCTAGACTTGTATAATATCTAAGTAATCTTTTGTTAGTACTTTACTCGAAATAAATTTTTTTTCATATTTTGTTAGTTTTCCTGAAGCTTCCACTAATTGTGCTTCACTGTCACTATTTTTTTAATATGCATTACTATAAGGCAACTCAAACCAGATTTTGTAGTGAATTAAATGGATAAGTATAGATAATTAAGTGATTGTGATGAAAATAGAAGTTCTGAAACTGCTGTTAATCACAAATCCGTCCCATATATAACTTGTTTTGATTCTCTGATAAAAATCATATGACCGGAGCTTTTTTATTTTGCGTAGATGGTATGAACTCCTCCCATTTTCATTTTCTTTTATAAATTAGGTAAATAAGAAAATCAATAAAGTTCTAACAATTTAAACTTATCTTTTACTTGATTAGTACTTTTTTTTCCTTAAATTTAAACTATAAATAGTTGCTTAAAATTATTATTACTGAAAAATAGAAATTGATTTGGCTGTTTCTATTTCGATAGAAGATAGTCATGTGCAAAAATGGAACAGTGAAAATAAATATATATGTAATAATATAAGAGAAATTGCTTGGAAAATACAGAGTTATTATGGAACTAATTTTCAGGCTTCATATCTTTTTAACAGTCCAAAATATATTTAAAAACTTATTTAATCATTATAAAATCAAATAGAGTTACATAAATCCTCGTTTTTAGGATCATTTATCTGAGATCGAACAGATTTAGATAATGAAATTAATTTTTTTGTTTTCAAACAAGATTTTATGTTATTTTTCCAAAATCATCCAGTTTTTTTTTTTTTTTTTTGAACAAGCTTGGGATGGATCTCATTATATTCCTGATACCATCCATTTTTCTAAGGGTTTTTAGCATCCCTGTCAAGTCATTTAAGTCAAATCTACCTTTTTTTATTTTCTCTTGCAGTTTATCAATTTCTTCTTGATTAGCCTTCTTAGATCAGTTGATCTGTATCAAAAACTCAAATACATTTAGTTTTCCTTTAATTAATTTTCTGCTATCTCTTAAATAGACTTATTTGTTCAATATACAACATTTTTCCATGTGTCTTTCTCATGCTTTCATTAAAATGTTTTAAGAAAATAGGAAATCAATTCTATTTTTTATTTATGCCTTTAATGAAAATTGTTTTTCATCTCCCAGCCCAAGGTTTTTCAAATTTTTTTTTTTAATTCTTAAGATTATCACATCAAGATTTCTTATTATCATTTGTCACTTGTGTGATTATTATTTTTTTTTTTTTATTTCTTTCATTTCGTTATGGAAAGAAGGTATTATTAAAATAAGAGCTGTTTAACCTTTTATTCGTTTGTAAATGTTTTATTATTCATATTAACTTTCGGCTCCGACATTGATTGTTTTTTCATCCACAAATTAAAACTGTTCTTTGAATTAACATTCTCTATACCTCACTATGATACTTTTTTGTGGAAGTATTATAAAGCTGTTAAATTATATATTGTAATCTCGAAATTTATATTATCGATTTGTATTGTGTAATATGCATCATTTAATTTTTGTGCATTTTTTCTATTGGAATGTGAAATTATTACAAAATTATCGACAAAAATTTTTGCGACATTCCTTTTCAGAAATGATATCAACTATTTTCCCAGTTGATAGGTAAATTAGATATTCTTTGTCCAGCTTATTCCTTCATTGCTTTTTCGTATTTTCCATAGTTTGCAAAACAAACATTTAAAAGTAGTTTAATGTTGAAAAGAGTAAGGAAATGTAAGATTTCTTTTCTCACTTTCAGAAATTTTTTGAAGACTTTTCTCTAAGAATACTTGTTAAAGCGAAACGTCATGTTTCACTGAATATCTTATTATAATTTTTATTACTTTTGTTATATATATGTTATATACATAACAAAAGTAATAGAAAAAATATATGTATGTCACCATTTTGTTTCTTTTTTTTTTTTTTTTTTTTTTTTATACTAAAGAATGACAAGTTAAAAGTTGACGTTTACCATATTTGAATTTCAAAATTTTGATATTTTCCGAAAGTCCTAGTAAGATGACTTTCGACAAAAGTAATTTTGTTGTTTCTAAAGTGTTTCTGAAATTTCAAAAAAAAAACAAAACTGATCGAAGGAGATGGAAATTTATCTGGTGTGTTTGCCGATATGATGTTGTAAATTTATGTTTGCTTACTTTTATTTATGCATATCTATGTTTCTATTTATCTTATTGGTAATCATTTTAAAAAGTTGCTGTATTTATATATTTTGTGATGTTTGGTTGAGAAGCCAAAGAGTTTTTCCTTATTTTGCACATGTAGCTTGTAGCAATTATCTCTGGATTCTTTCCGCTAATTCTTTTTTTGATTCTTTTTTGAATCCCAGAAGGATATGTTTCTTTTTCCCAGACTGTAAAATTAATTAGAATAAAAATAGATGAGTTCTAAGAAATTTGAGGATCACTTTATTTTAAGAATCAATTTATAGGAACTCAAATTTAATTTATTGTTTACTTCCGGCTGGTATTTTTTCTTCAGTTAGCATTTTGTTCTAGTGTATTGACAGATATTTTATTTTCTCTTTTCAAACAAATAAAGAGCCTTAAGACTTAAAAGAATATCAATACTGAAAATAAGGTACTGACTAGAGTTTTTTTTATTTTTTTTTCATTTAGCAAATTTCTTGATATTTGTAATCAAAGGTTAGTTGCAAGAGATCTAATGGATATTTTTATCATTAAGATGAAACATTATGGTAAAAATTATTACTGATATGAACGATATTGCAAAATGGAGGGGATTACTTCCAAGAAATGGATTAACTATGGACGCAGTGATTAACTCCCGAATTCCCGTTATCAGAAAAGAACCCGTGCTAGTCAGATCTTTTCTTGTAGTACTACTATATAAAGCCATAGAGCCGAACATAACCGATGCAATGAAAAATGCTCTTGCTGATTAGTTTCAGCACTATCTACATGATTCATCAATACATCCACTTCGAAGAAATGTATATAAAAGTTGATTATACTAATAAAATAATTTTGCTTTAAAAGTAAAAAAGATTATGGAAAATCCAGATTATGAAGCTTCTGCAGAGCATGGTAAAAATATATTCATTAACAGCTATTTATTGTTATAACTCTTGGATTTTAGCAGTAATTCTTCGGCATTGTTAGCGCTTGTCACTATTTCGGTAATAACTTAAATAATTTGGCAGATTCTGTTTCAGCTTTTTAAATTCTTTAGATTTTATTATCGACTCGAAAAGTGGAATTTCGTGAGCTTGTTTTGATTTTTTCGAAAAAATTATATATATTTCTTTTACATCATTCGCTCATTTTTAGTAAATTCATTGTAATGATTTCCAAAGGGATTGTTCTCCTAAATTTTTCGCATTTTGTTGTCATTTCTGATATTACGCTGTTATTTTCATGTTAATAACATCACCACTACTTTATTGACATCTTTTCACTTTTTCGATGTTTATGCAGACAGTATTTTTACTAAAAATTAGAACTTTGGTCATTCTTTAGTCCTGTTCTTGACGCAATTGAAATACACAATCACACGTCTTAACATGTAAAACATTATGATCGTTTTATTTGTTTTTGATGTCCATATGCAAAAAATCGCTTGCTACTGATTTCAATGGGCCCTATGTAAGAAACTGTAATGTATAAATGAAAAATTAAATGATGATTACCGACCATTTTTTGATCATATTTTTGCGGTTTAAAATAATCGATAGTCATCACTCATTTCTAGTTTATATTTATCATTATTTATGCGATAATCACCGTTTTATGAAGCGAAGAAAAGAAACTCCTCACATTTAATATAACAAATTCAAAAATTCATCTTTGAGTATAAAAGAAGGACCGTATCTGCATTTCATTTGTATAATTATTCATTATTTCAATTTTATATCCTTTTTTTTTATTTTAACTAGTTTAAATTTCATTTTCCTGGGAACAGTACTACTTTCAGTGATTGAATTCATTATAGATTTCTGGACGAGTAATATAGCACAAGAAGGTAACGATTCACATTCGTCACAGAAGTATTCCAATTTGGAATCGTCAAATAATCGCAGGCGTTCAAGTTTCACAAAACATTATGTATCAACTGCAACGGATGATAGTTCTGTTTCCAAACGGACCAATGGCCAGCGTGTTAAAACTTTAGCTAATGCTTTTATGGATAAAGGTTTACTCTATATTTTTCTTCAAATTAACAAAAAAAGGAAGTAATTAGAAAAAATTTGCAAGATAGATGCACTTTTAATTGATAAGTGTTTAAGAGTTTACATTTTTGTTTCTTTATCAGATTAACTATTTTAATATAATTTATATCCATATAATCCTACGGAGATATCCTATTTTGGTCACATATTTTTTGTCATTGATTTATATGTCTTCAAGACGAAGTTTTCTAAATAAAAATTCAAAATGTCTTAAAAAATTAAATTATTTTCAGGTTTAGTAGCTACTGAAACATGTAGTTCACATATGACATCATCCCAAAGTAGCTCAGGAGTTAGTAATGATGCAACCATTTCGGGACAGCGGTCATCATTAAGGCACATATTTCACTCAGAAAATTCATCAAATACAAAAACCGGCAATGTTAATGGTATTACTGACAATAATAGCAAAAGGAATGCTAAAACAAAGCCTGAAATAAGAAACTTGGCTCAGTGTCATACTTTCACTCCTTTGGAAGAGCGAAGAATCACATCGTTAGTTATTTATTCTTTCAGAAAATTTTGGCCATACTAAGCGAATAAATTTTGAAAAAGTCATCGTTTTCATCCCCATTTTCTTACTATTCAATTAGCATTGTAGGAAAAAAATTTTTCCTATCGTATACAAATTTTCACATCATACTTTTTCAGAAGTCAGTCAGCTTTTGCATTTTCATCGACTTCATCACTATCTACGCAATATGACTCGAATTCCTTGCAATCATACAGCGCCGAACGTCCTGCTGATTGCTCATTTCTTAAACGGAATTGGTTTGCCGGACCTCTTCAGCATGCCGTATCTTCCCTTCACACCTTCAAACCAGGTCGTTCTGCCAAAGATCTTATTGCTCAGGAAGAAATCCAGAAATTAAATGGCTCGAATTTGCACTTCACTGGTATCTTTTTTTTTTTTTTTTCTGTTACCAAAGCCTTATTTTAATTTGAATTTAAACACTGATTTTCATTTTCAGATTATTTTAGCATTCGTTGTTAGGAAGATTTATTATGTTGTAATACCCGTTCGTTATTTTGAATATTAGTCAGAAAACACAATATTTCAATATGAATAACTTAATAAGTGAAAGTACATCATTATAAATTTCATCATTATTATATCGGTACATCATTATTTCCATTCCTTCATTTCTATTATTACCTATTTTTCAAGAATTAGTATTTGGAAACATGCAGTAACTAATATCCAGTACGGATTGCTGATCGGTACTGATTGATCTAAGATTCCTTACTTGGAAATTCACATAAAATAAAATAACATATTTTCCCATTTATTTGTTCGAATATTTTTATCTTGTCTTTAATTCTTTATCTTCAGTTTCATATTTTCAGCAAATCCGAAACCAGCTGTGAAACCGAAACCGTTAACACTGAGGCGTGAACGGAGCGATTTGACGAGTGGATATGTACCACGTACCGCTGCTTACTATACAAAGCATAATAATTCTGGTACTGGTGGTAATGTTAGTGTTCGATGTGCTTTGATGCCACCATCCACGTGCTTTGATGAAAATACTTTGCTTAAATGTTTGGAAGAATTGAAAAGGAAAAAGTATTCATTCCATTTATTGCCCTTTTTTGCTATTTATCTTTCACACCTTTTCATCTTTAAAATGCATATGTGGTTATTATTCAATAGTTTTTCAAGATTTTTTGATTATATCCTTAGAAATTATTTAAAAGGAAAACTATTTTAGCATTAATAAACGGCAAAATAAAACAAAAGAATAGCCGTTCAAATTATACTTTTATTAATTTTTAGTTTCATATCGTTTGGAATAAGGATGTAAGTTCTATTAGAAGCTCAATTATATCTTTGTTCTGTTATTTTGAACTTATTTTTTCTTCGTTCATAAATTCATTTCAGTTGTAGATTAGAAGACTTTCAGTTTAATGTTTCAATTTGCCATTTAGTTTTCAGTTTATCTTATTGATATTTTTACGTGGTTTCATTCATATCTAAAATTTGTGGAAGATTTTTCATAATGAAAACAAACTTGCCATTCATATTTTAACAAAACTTCAACATGGGTGTTTAGTAAGAGTAGACCTCTCTTTCGACTTAGATTTCATAACAGTTTTATTCTGTTGAGCCGAAGAAGAAGACAGAGTTCTTATCTACTCGTTATTTTTTCTTGTTTTCAATATTTAAATTTTTAATTTTTGTTAATCCATTTGAGCCACAAAAAGCCACAAAGTTTTTTATTTAAAATGAGAAATATTTCAAACTAGAGAGTAAAATATGCTCTTTAGTGGATCGCATGAATTTATTATATATTTTAGTCCTATATGATAGATTATTTCATAGTATGCCGTTTAACTGTTTTGACTAATCAGAAATAGGTAGTTTTTCAGGCAATATAAAATTTGAAAGTTCTATAAAATAAAAAAGCTGTGCAATAACAATTTTTATGTCTAGTGATGCAGTTCTCTTTTCTCACTTTTCTATAGGATAAAATTACTTTGCAGATAAATAGTTTAAAATAAAAAATCAATTTCAGAAAAATTTTAACGAATTATTTTGTTGAATATTTCTATTAATTTTTGCGTTTTCATTGAAATACAATATTATGGTGATTTTGATTATAGACAAGAAGCAACAGTTGCTGTTTCTGAAGCAAATTCCAGATCTCGTCAGCAACAGCAACGAAATTACCGCAAAGAAACAAGTGAAATTGATTTCGGCAAAATTAACGTCGTTTTAAGGTATGTTAGATAAGTCTTTTTTTTGGAACATATTTCGAAGTTTTCGAACTGATCTCAGAGAAGATTTGATATTCCATTTAGCCTATCCCAATAAACAGTTATGAGTGCTCTTGCTCTTGTAGCTGTTTTTTTTTTTTTTTTTCCATGCTTTTGAAATGCTGTTAATGCATGCTGCATTTCAGGAAAAAATTAGATTGATCAAAAATTTGAAATTCTTTTGAAATTTGGAGAATACAAAGTGTATGATTTAATAAACTTATTCTTAATAACAGGGCACGTTCCAGTGAAAGTTTCCGGACCGATCAACGCCGTTTGTCAGTTCCCGATTTGGCAGATTTGACACATAATCCACTAGCAAATGGTGTTGCCGGAGTTACAGCCACGGCTAAGGCATTAACTTCGAAGCTTGGCCGAAATCCAAGAACTGGAGAATTACAGGTTACGACTAATTCAATTTAAACATCTTTTTTTATCAGGTACTATTATTGCTGCTTCTATAAAATAGATATTGTACACTGTATATGCTTTATGCACTTCACACTTTATCCTATCTACATTGAGACATCAGCATTATAAGGGTGATTTTTTATTTTTATTTGTACGGTATAACTTAAATTTGTTACAGTTGTTTAACCAATTATAAATACTTCTGGATTCCAATGCATCTGAACGAATACTATTCCTTGCACTTGATAATAGTTTTAATTGCATTCTCTAGCTATAAATTCAGATATTTAGATCCTAGCATACTAACAAGTAAAACTATATCCCACATTTTAGACTATTAATGAAGGATTAGTTACACCAGTGGTGCGACGCAAGCAATACATCAAAGGTATACATGCAAATAATACAGCAAATAATTGTTGTGTTGCGAATCTGCTCCAGAAATCATCACCAAATCATAAGAAACTGGCGAAACAAACTGAGCAGGAGTATCTGAGATATGGCGATCATGATGGTTCAGAACACATCTTCACTAGAAAGTTAGTCATCTATTTATGTTTTTTGTAGAAATCTTTTTAAGGACAATGGCTTATACATTTTCATTAAACATTTCGATTTTTAGGATATTGCTTATCAACTTAATCCTAATTATATTTTTGCATTACTTCTAAATTTCTGAATATTGCAGGAATCTTAAATTATAATGAATGAGATTGTTTTCGTTGCTTGTTACCTTGATCTGAAGATTCGGTTTAATTTTACGGACACTTCCTGTCTTCCTTGTTCCAGAAACTAAACTTCAGAGAAGGACTTGATTCTCTGAGTATACTTCATTACACTAGATTTGGAAATAATTGACCTCATCATGTATTCATCATGAAGAGAATGAAAGAGCTCCTTAATTACGTGAGTATAATCCTGTTATTGACCATGTTGATAGTCTGTTCTCTTTTTCATCCTTTACATATCTATCCCTTAATTTCTCTCACAATTTTTCTTATCCATAGTTGTGGGTTATTATTTGGGTTATTGTGGGTCATTCTGGGTCATACTGACACTTGTTTAGCCATACTTGATGGGATAGTAAAAGTGCTACTTTTGCTGGGCAAGCGAAGTGTACTTCGTCTTAATCCAATTATAATGCCCGAATTATTACTTTACTGTTGTTGTTGTTGCCTTGGCTACGAGATGATGTAGAGATACATAATTCATGGATCTATATGTGTATGTCATCCATTCAATGTTGCAGAAATGTGCAGACGACATTTCTGCAACATTGAATGAGCATTGACAGCTTTCGTGTTGCAATCGAACCTGTTGTTTATGCTGCGTATTTCTGCATCCTTTTGAGATTTTTCGAACTAACACCAATTTCAAAACCTTTATCAATATTGCTGTTCCATTTCTCATATTTGATATTTTTCTTCACCCTGCTAATCCCTTAAATTTCTTATTTCATTTTCTGAAAATGTCGTATTTGTCGCTACTTTCGTTTGCCTTAATTGCAGGAAATTTTAATTTCATGATAATTGCGTGATGGTTATTGAATGAATGAATTGGAGAATATTATATGTTCTATATAATAGAGATTTAAAAGCTTTGCAATTATAAATTCTAGAGACTTACGCCTATAGTGAACAATGATTAATTCATTGTTCTTAAATTGTGGATTAGCCAGGAAACAGCGAGATTGTTATCATTATAAGAATCGCAAGTAGTTCTGGTATATGATGCATACTTCACACAATTCATGTTTGTAGGATTTATTACTCTTAATAACGGTACTTTATCGAATAATTAAGTTTTTTCTACTACAGTTAGTTTTTTCACTCTTTTATTTTTATTTTTGAAGACTTGCAATATTTTGTGCAAATTAGAAGTCAGGAAAGAACAACGCTGTTGGATTTGATCATAGATTGTTGGGTGAAGATTGATTTTGAGAAGCGGTCTAAACTGAGATGCTGATTTGTGAGCTGAAAACTAAGATTTTTATTTTTAAACTTTCTCATACTTTCTAGGTCATATGAATTTCGAAGGGCTATTTTTAAGGATCTTTCTGGATTTTACAGTTAACCTGAATGAGAGAAATTCGTTTCGTCTGTTTCCTTCATACAGAAATTGTGCCCTCCATTTATTAATACGGCGATGTTTTTTAGGCGGGAGAGCAGATTTTGATAATATGCGATTATCAGAATTCTCTGGTCACCCAGTATACTACTTTTTATTACAGATTTGTTTTCTCATCTGATTTAGCCGTGTATTCTTTCTGAGCAAGTTTTATATTCAATAAACTATTTTGCTAAAATCGAAGACATTTAGCACTTATCAATTCTTAAAAATTTGAAAAAAGTGAAAAATTCGAAAATCATTTTTCTTGATTGAAGTTAAGACAAAGATAAGCAACGCAAACTAAGCAAATTAATTTTCCATTGTGTCAGACATAGTAAAAGTAGCTATTTCTACTAACTGCTTTACTAGTAATATTGTTGTTAATTAGTAATTATAAAATCAGTGAAAAAACCACCAATTGTAACCATTTGACAACAATATTTTTAAAAAAGAAAACTGTGATGACATGAAACTTTTTTTAGAATTAAAATTCAAAATGTCTGTTTAACTTTTTCTTTGCTAAATATATGTTTTCGTAAAAGGCAACTCTTTATTTTTTGTAACCGTCGTAATAGTCGTATATTATTTGGTTACAGCTCTCGTCAATCATAAAATGATCATTACCATCATCAGATGTGTTATCGTTATCTTCATTATCATTATCATCATCTTTCTGCAGTGTTTAACGTACATATTACAAATATGCCAGTCATTTTTCAATACTTCACCAATTCAACACTTCTTTCCACAGTTTAAATCCCTGTAGGGAGGAATCGTTTCTCTGATTCATCGATGTGTAGTGAAATTTAATTACTTTCGTTTGCAAGTTTTCATTCTGTTCAGCTTAGTTTGGGATTGATTTCTTATTGTAAAATGTTTATTTCAATAATTTTATTTGAATTAGAAGTAGCTTTCATTCGTAATTCCTATAGCAACAGACTGCTTTCATACTTTAAAGAGATTATAGCTGTAATGCTAATTGTTTTATGAGTTCTGATTTGCATAAAAATAAGTAAAATAATACGCATTCAAAAAATGAATTTTTATAATAGCTACTGTTTTAAATATGCAAGCCAAACAATTAGATCGGCGTACAAACATAAGGAACCATTTTAAATTGTTTCGATCTGTGGAATAATGGTAATTAAATTTGTTGATTTTGTAACAGTCTCAGTTTATTCGGTACCGTTTTCTTCTGTTACCAGCCTATAATTTCACTTTTATTTCAGCTTTATAATTAAAAAGGTCACACGAAAGAAAGATATTATTGGTTTGTTTTTGTTCAGATTGAATCTGATCTAGGATGAGGTTTTTTTCTCTTTAAGAAACGTAATCTATTGAAATGAAACTCAGAACTTCAGTCGCTTTGTGATCGCTCATTATCGCATTTAAAATAGAGATACAACTCATCTCTGCGATACTAAGTTTACGACATTAAAAGATTGAATCGGTTGAAAAATCAAAATTACTGACCTAATATTATTTTGCTTTTAGTTTGCTTTTGCTATCTTTATCGGGAATTTTTGGGCAACTCATGTTTCTTTGTTCACTAATTGATTTCTTACCAACCCTTTTCAGAAGAAATCGCACACTTTTTTGTTACAAAAGCGGTGTTTAGGCATAATTTCACATAATAAATATAGGCTTGTTTAATATCATTCTTTCATATGACTTGAATTCGGTGGATCGCGTTCGATTTAATGAAAAGAGTATTTACAACAGTAAGCGTTAAAAAGCACAAATTTACTTATCTTTTTCTTCAAAACCGACATATCAATTACCTATCTATACTTTTCAAACTAAACTTTTTTTCGTTTTTTTTTTCTTTTGAATCATTAAATAAAATAATTTAAATTGTTAAAAATTATTTGTTATTTATTAAATAACTCAAATTGTTCTTCTAACATTCAGCATTCTCGTTGGAGTTTTGAAAACTAAATGCTCTTGTCCATAGGTTCGTCCAGGATTTTGTTTCTTTTTCTTTTAATTTAGCAGCCTTGGGAAAACTCATCATCGCATTAAGGAGACAAGAAATATAAAAATTCGAATTAGGATTAAGTAAAATAAATAGCAGTAACAATGGATAGATTTAGTAATGAAATTTATAATTGTGTAATGAATCACTGAGAATCTCTTGCTACCTTTATATTCTTTTTCTTCGATAAGAATTGAAGATATTTTATCACTTTGAACAAATTGGATACGCTGATTTAAAATGCCATCTTTTCAATCAATCGAAGGATTTCATTGCTTTTCACTACTGAATTCGAATTTGTTATCTCTTCCATTATCTTTTCTCTGGTTCATTTTTCTGTTTTCTTAACACAGATATTCCACTGTTAGATTTCTTGTCTTGCCAAAAGAAAATTCATTCAAAATATTGAACATTTTATCGAAAATTGGTGACATTTCGCCCTTTTTGCACTAATTGAGCGGATGATTTCCAAAATTGTTCCGCTCTTCAAAAGTATAAATTTGCAGTGTTGTTAGATTAATTTCTTATTGTGGTTATAAGTTAAAATTAGGTTGCTCTGTGCCATTAATGTTCTGATTTCATTGAATTCAGCATGAATAAGCGGGTTAGAAAAAAAATGAGCATGTTGCAAAAATTCCATAATTACAGGTGTAATTGCTTGATATTCGATGTAGGATATAATTCGGATGTTTGACCACGACGATAGAGAGATAGAAGGAGAGTGATTTGAAGTTGAAGAAATTATTCTATTCAACTCAGTAGTAGTTGTGGTAATAACGGTAGGAAGTAGTTTTGGTCTTTTGAGTTCGTTCACATTTCATTCGAACTCATTTGGGCTTTTCAAGGCTGTCCCCTCTTTTTCCTTCGAATTATTGTCGTCATCTCGCGCAGACAATATTAGTTTCGATTTTTCACTCCGAGTTCCCCCGATTCTTTGCATCTTTTTCAAGATGGAATTTCCGTCCACTTATTAAGTCTTTATGAAATTATGGTCTGGGTTCGAATTTATGAAGTTGACATAATAAATTATAAATTCCTGCATCATTTTTAAAATTCTTTGTCGATCTTTGATTAAAAAGTACATGATTGTTCTTACTGAACTGCTTTGTTTTTGTTTGAAAATGCGTGTTTACATTAATAATTTTTATTTGCTTTTTTTAAAGATTCGATTTTTTTCTTCAAATTTTGTTTTCAAAAAGATTTCATCAAAGTATTTAATAGTTAGGTGAGAATTGATTCTATACTTTGAAAAAAGAGACTTCAATTAACAGATGATTCGAGTAATTTTCTCTAATTACCTATACGTTTGTGCAAGATACCTAAAAATTTAAAAACATTCTCCGTTTTCGTAGTCTTAAAATTTCTTCATTTCTAAATCATATATTTTGCTTACTGGTTCAAACATGTAATTAATTTCGCAGTCTTCAAACATGTTGGCACCTTGCTGAATCTAATCTAGAAGTGGTCGATAATTATTTTCCTCTTGCTGAGTGCTACCGTTGTTAGTTTTCTTGTGATAGTGCAATAGCTATCTGAGCAAGCTCGTAATTTTTTTGCTCCCGCAGTCATGCTTTCTGAAAATATTTCTTTTCCTAGCCTGATTGTATTCTAACTTATCCAAAGAATTTTAGTGTTCTTTCATCTCTTCAGTTTAGAAAATTTGGTTTTATTGAATTATTTAAATTTGAATGTGAATTCTTTCAGTGACTTGCTCTTGATGTTTCGATTACTCTTTCTTATAGCACTAAATTATATTACTACTGCTCATCATCCCATCATCTCTATTGTAAAATTTTTCCCATCAATTTCAGGTTTCACAGCGAAAGACACTCTAGAGAACGAGTTTTTGCGCACACCAGTAGCAACACTGACTCATTATCATCAGCTTCTACTCAGACTTGTGCATGGAGTCCATCCGCTGTTAAAAGAGGTAAATGTTAAGTATGTATGAGTTGTTGCCATAGATAGATCAGTTTGTATTGCTGTGCTTCAATATCTACTATTCCTATGTTTTGTGAATGAAGCTGTGTAAATGCTAAGTTTGTTGCGCTTCATCATTTCATACAATTTTTGAAGAAATCCATCAAAATTCATCACCAATGGCAGGCGGTGCATTTTTTATCACTTCTTTCCCTACAATTAATTAGGAAATACTGGTAAGCGGACATGATTGGACGTGGCCTGTGCTTTTGTTCAGCTTCACATACCTCTAATCTCTTTCCGAAAAAAACAGTGGAGTAAGTTCTTTCACTACAGGTGAAATTTAAAACTTTTGGAAATTACGGCCAGAAATTCTGGCTGAGATTTATGAGGTAAACAATTAATGTTTATTGAGAGATGAACGGAAGTGGCATATAAATTTGTGTTTTTTGGTGTGTGGATGTGTGTTTTGTGTGTAATTGTATATGTGTATATATGAAACAGAGTTAATTGTAATATTGAAAAGTGATAGGTTATTCAATGCTAATGATTTGTAATTCACTTTTTTCTGAAATTAGTTTTGAGAATATTGCATTTATAGCTGTCTTGGAAATGCTTTGCATATTCTTGTAACCATGAATTACTTTTGCGATTTTTTTTTTTTTTTTTAGTTTTTTTATAAAATTTAGAAAACTCGTTTTTGGAAAATTAATAATTGGAAGTCGATTATAATTTATTTTATTTACGTCAAGATTGGATTATTATCCATTTCTCTCCGGAATTTCATTCAGAAAGTTAAAAATTTTCCTGATATTTCAGGGCTTTCCTTTACTCATAATGTTTCTTCACCATCTGATAGTAACACGAATAGTGAGCGCTTTACCTCTGCTGGGAATATTTTTTCTAAAGAACAAACAGCTATTTGGTCAGCAGTGAATAGTGAATTGAAAAATCGTCAAAAATTTGCCAAGGTTTATCTTTTACTCCATATAACTTGTCATCTATTTTTAGAGAAAATCAGTCATTACTGCCATTTCTTAATATTAACTTCATTCCTTATCAAGAACTTGTGTATTCGAGTTTTGATGGAATAAATCGTTTACTATATACGAATCTCCCTCTTTATTTTTTATTTTTCTTTGTTCTTTTCCTAACTAATTTTGTTTTCTTTTTTGTTTGTTAATCATTCTTATTCAATAGCAGTAACACAAGAGTATTAATGATAGTTTTGCCAACATTTATATTGTCCTTTTCCAAGAATATTGGTAAGTGAGACTAACATAATTATCACAATATTTTTTTTTTGTAATTGGAATATTTTTCCGTTTAGTAGCTCTAAGTTCAATCCATTCATCCCATTAATTAGTGGTGTAGTCATTTTCCAATTCCAGTTATCATTATGTCGTTATCTTCAGTCATTCATTCCTTAGTTGAATTTGTTTCATTTTTAAAAATCAAACTTTTCTCATCTCGTTATTTTCCCTATAACTACGAAAAAATGAATCGGAGAACTAATATTATTTCCCAAAGGAAGCTATTTATGATTTTTTCTAATAATTTTTTTAAATTTTCGATAATTTCTTAATTTTTAACTTTCTTTGTAGATTCGGCCAACTCCACAAGTACCTCTATTAAAGAAAAGTTTAACTGCGGTGGCGATTGGAAGTTCGTCACAGAATAAGCTGCATTCTCGAGGAATGACTACCGGAAATGACAATTTAGGTTGTGCTTGACAATAAACTGTTAACGCCTTCAAATTTATTGCACAGTGTTATATCTATTGAAAAATTTTTCATTTTAAAAAATTTGTTAAAATACTCACTTGAGTTTATTTTTTCGGGTTTTTGATTATTTTAAATCTTAATCCTGTTTTATGCACAAAACGTGGAATATAGAAAGCAGTGTGAAAGTTACTTGTCAATTGTGTAGCCTAAGCTTTTCCTAGATACATCTTTAACTTTAATGCCTTGTGACATTCTTTGTAAGAGAAAAAATTGAAAAATCACATTTTTAGTATTATCAAAAGTCCTCCCTTCACTGCCATCATCATCCGAAAGTCCTGTTCATTTACGACTGGAAAATTCTGATGATACGCCTATTTGTAATAAAAATGCCTGCGAAAACTTAGCATCTGAATATGCTCATTTATCAGAATCCATCGATACATCAATGAAAACAGACTTGATTGGTCAGTTTTTGAATTATTTCAAGGATTTAAATTTTCCTGTTAAATTCTTTAATAAGAGATATCCTTTAACGAATGCATCATTCCTAATTAAATTAAAGAATTTTCTCTAACGAAAAGTTACTACTAAAGTTTATGGTGATAGCTAAAGCAAAGTTCGTTGAAACTAGCCATGTAATGATTTCGTATTATAAATTAGCTATTTTGTTAAGAAAATTAAAATTCTGAATGTTATTCTAAAATTCAGTTAACAGCCAATTGATTTATAAAGATATCGGCCTCTATAAATTTCATATGGAAGTAAATTTTTTTTTCAACCCAAGATTTACCAATTTTCTAGTGAAAACGGGGTCTTCAAGTCAAGATCAAAATGATAAAGACGATGATGATGTTAGTATCGCTGGAACAGTCTTCAATGAACCGTGGGATTCCAATGTTTGGGAGAATTTGTTGGATTTGGCGCATTATGGTGATGAAAAACCATCCACTCTTACACGAAACCACGACACGAATCAAATTGTTCTAGGTTACTTTTTATTCTTATAAGTTTTAGCGTTGAGGAATGATTTGAAGCTTTCATGCACTTTAGAGCGAATGGCTTAGAGGTTTCTTTTCGTGGGAAGCTCGGGTTTGAAAACGAAATTTTCATATCATTGTTTTTATGTATTCCAAAGCAGTGGCAAGAAAATGATGCTTGTTTAATATAAGCGAACTATCACATCATTCGTTATTTGTTGTTAAAATTATTTCTATGAAATAAGCAAGCTGGCCATGCATTGATCGTTGTTTTGTTTATTTTAAATTTGTCGTATCTTATTCTTAATACTAATAATTTTGTTTTTCTTTAGACGAAGCGATTGCTGAAGAAGGTGATGATGAAGTGATTTGTTCGTTAGAGATGAGTTATGACGGTGATGAGGGAAGAAGTTTGCAGAAATTACAGTCCAATGTGGACGATAGTCGGAGTATGATTTATTTGTTTGTTTTAGAAATATTCATTTTAATTTGCTCTAGTGTAAATTAAGAACAATATCATTTTCTTTTTTTCTGGTTTATTTTGGATGGTGATAAGAATCCTTAATCGAGATTTCTAAATTCACGGACACGCTTCCGATTTTTTAGCAATTTAGATCAATTTTTCAGCGTTTGTACCATTTTTTTTTTATTTTTTTAATTTTTTTTTATTATTTACATTTAGACGCTAAAATTTCGTTTCTCTGTAATTCAAGATAACGATGACTATGGCGTAGTGATTCGAAGATCTGATAATCAATTAAACAATAACATAGAATCAGATGGTCGACGTAATGGTATTATAAACATTAATGCTCATTTGAAAAGCGAAGATGGCTTGGATCGGCAACAGCAACTTGAAACAATCTGGTTCATTTTATTTTTTGTCAGAACTTATAACATTTCGAAATTATTCGGTCTCTTTACTTTGGTAGAATCATTCATTAAGAAGAAATTTAATTTTGCGCAACGATTTCCTTAATTTCAGTAAATCATTTACGAGTGGTAGCGGAGATCCGGAAGCATCAAATTCAATGATGAACGTTAGTAATGCTGGAGAAATGTCGGATGGAACAGCCACTATAGATAGCCATAAATCTACAAACACACATTCAGTATGTTTGTTAATCATGTTATTCGTGACTAATTAGTGGACCATTTCAGTTTTGGATCTGGAAATTGTAATTATTTAATTTCATTAGCATGTATGAAGTATCTATGCTTTTCTATGTCCTTATTTTATACTATTTGTATGATTTTTAGCTGCCGCATATTCTTCCACGATATTCGAAGCTTGGTGATTCTTGGCTTGAGTCTCTAGATGACATTCCAACAAGCATTCGCGCGCTCTCACCCATTATTTCGCCGCCACGGTTGAAAAATAGTTTGAGCGCAGATCCGGGTACAAAAATTCAGGAATATGTTGAAAGGTAAATCGACTTTGAATTCTTACGGAATATTTTTTGTTAAATTATTAGAGAAATTAGATCCATGAAAACAATCTTGTGTTGATATGTTTAACTGAGGTTATCAGTTTTAGGCTATCACAAAAGGAAAATACTGTGTTCGGTGCTACTTTACGTCGTTTCATCGAATGTACATTTGAAGCAGAAGAATGCGATCCACAGGTATCTTTTAATTTCTTTTTTTTTTTTTTTTTTTTAAATTGATAGCAGTGAGTAATCTTTAGACCTAATCAAGCAATTTCTAAATTTAGATGAATAGTTTTAGGTAAATAAACGATAATGAGAAAGGAAAAGATTCCAAGTTTTAAATAGTATTATGCAGTAATGAGTTTTAATGCATGCGCAAAAATTTCAAATCACTCAGCAAATTCAAATGGGATCTTTTTTTTTTCGCATAATATAGAAAATGTGCATATTTAAGGTGGTAATTCGAAATGTTCGACAGTTTTTAAATGGTTTAAAGAATTATCTAGTAAAGCATGGAGAAGGCGAACTTCATGATCTAATCGAGAAAGAACGCGCACGACTAAATGCTAACGAATTTTTGAATATTGATGCAATTTTGGAAGCTGTTTTGCACAAAATTGTTCTTTGTAAGTTTTATTTTTTTATTGATTGTGTTAATACTATGCAATTCCTGATTTGTTTGTTTACATTGGATCGTACTGCTTCTATCAAATTGAAATTGAAGGGTTTTTCTAAGATTCTGGATAGACAATAATCCTTTTCATATTTTTGAGAAAATTTTAATTGAAATATTAAATTTTAGACCCAGTGAAACCACATCTTTATCACTTGATGGTACGCGAATATTCAAAAAATGGTTGGCTTCAAGCACTTTCGGAAAATCTTACTTATGTTCGAACTTTATCGCCGGAGCAGTTAGGCTTTGGAGTCCGCTGTAAAGTATGTTCTTTTTGTATGATATTGATTAATATTATAGTGGATGATTCTGTAAAAATTTTGTGATAATTCAAATAAAATCATTTTTGGACTATTGAAATTTGATAAATTTGCAACTCATTTTTGGCTCACTAGAATTTGAAGAATTTATACTTTTTTGACTGTAATGATTTTAGTTCACGCCACCCACAACGCAAAAAATGGAAACAATTAAGATTTGCTTGCGAAAAATGCAACATCATTATTCACCGTTGAAAAAACTGGAAAATTTACTGCGAGTGATATTTTTGGCGATTGGTAAACAACAAAACTGCGATAATCCGAATGGTGATATAGAAAATTATGACCCGGTTAGCATCGAATGCAGCAAGATTAAAGCTTTGCCTCCTGCTGATGGTTAGCATTAATAAAATTGGTTAAATTTATTTAAGGTTAGATTTTTCCGACAATGATTGTAGTAATAAATATGCAGTAAAATACAAAGGTATAACACTTTGTCATGAAAGTCCTTGTACATTGGTTGATGTGAAAGTGAATTCAAGTCTGGGTTACTTGATAACTTTCATTCGTTGCTCTGTTTGCCGACGATTATTTATGCAATCTTGACTTTTGAATTGACATTAATTTTGATTGTTAAATGAGGTTAGAAGGGAATTATCTAAATGATGGAATGAGTTAAATTTAGAACTGGTACGATGGTTAGTGTACTTGTTGGCACGTACATCAACGGTCGGCTGTGAAGTTGAAGCATGGTATATGTGGGAGCTGCTCCCAAAACAGTTGCTGACTACTGGTGATTCTAGTTACTACCTCATTACTCTATTTTCTGCTATTGACGTGCTAAAAAATACGGAAAGCATTCGAAAATTGGGCCAAGTGGATGACTCTTCAGTAACGGTATCTTAATTTTTTTCCTTTGAATTTTAGTTTTTTTAAGACTCAAGAAATAATTTTTTTTTCTTTTTTGTTTATAGGAAGATGGGTCATACTGTTCTTCATTAGGCAGTGTTAGTCCAGTACTTTTATCATCATCAGATGCTTTTGTGAAGGTAGCCGTCCCGGATGAACTAGATGGTTCTATCCGATATCACACATTTCCTGGTGTACCGCAAATGACCGCTGGAAAGCTATGTCGCGTTATCGCACATCAGTTTGGCATTACAAATCCTGAAGATCATGGATTGTATGTCCTTCTTATAACCTTTGCTTATGTCTTGATTAAATAGTAATATTTAAAATTAAGATGAATAACTGCTAATAAAGTCTCACACACGATCTTCCATACATTGAAAACACATTTCAAACGATGAATTTGCTGTCGAATTTGTAATTGAGACACTTCTCTGAATATTTATTTGCAAATTTTTAACTTTTTTTTGTGAGACGTTTAATTTCAGATATCTTCTAGTTGATGGTTACGAGACGTGTCTGCTGGCAAATGAATGTCCTGATTTAATTCGTCATCAATTAAGGCAAGCGCATAAAGCGCATCTGTTTGCTTATAAGCGACATGAAGCAAAAATAGCTTGGCCCAAATTTACAGTTTCCTCACTTTCTTGATGTTACTTGGATAATACTGTCCCAAAATAGCAGGAAGTGAATTTACTGTGGAGGAACTCTTTTTCGTTTTGTAAATTGATATTTGGAAGAACTTTTCGCTTTAAGAAGCCAAATTTCTTTTACAAATCTTATCAATTGAAAAGTTTTTTCTTCTCATAGAGATGAAGGCGATTAAGATGTTATTCTTTATTTTGTGCAAATTTTGCCAAACATTCCACTAATTTTTAATTAGGTTCAATTAGATTGTAATGGTGTAGATTTTATCTGTTTTTGCTCAAAATGTTTTGCAGTTATTGTGAAACTGTTATTTTAACATAAATAATAACTTGATTACGATTTTATGGTTAATGAAATGGGAAATTTTTGCAGATTGGCAGGTTCGTTTTATAGAGTTTTGATTAGGGATTTCAAATTATGCGGTTAGAGATAAAGTAAATTTAGAGATTGGTTTTTTCAGTTCATGAAACTCTGTGGAATTAATGAATGGATTTGAAGTGCATAGAGAAAACAACATTAAAATTGTAAATTATAACAATATTCACTTTCCCTGAAAGAAACATTTTAATTAACAGAACAGTTTATGTAAAAATTTCGGTTTTGGAATCATTTCATGATATTTGAAACCAGGATTCTTCATGTTATTTTCAGTTTTTTTTTCTTTTCTGTTTTTGGAAGAAAAACTTTTTGATCTGTTATATTTTCTGTATATTTTGATAACAATTATTTTACTAACTTTTTGCACATTTTATTTGAAAGAAAGAATATACTTTTATTCATTTAATTAAGTTTAAATATGTCCTGTTATTCATTTAAAATATTAGAAGAAACTTATGTAGTGATATTGGGTTGTGGTTGTAACTAATGATATCTCAATTCCATTCTGGAATTTGACACTAAATTTAATAAAGGAAAGGAAGTGACTGACTTGGATTCCCAGAATTGTTGACCTATACCAAGTTTATTGGTTGCTGAACTATTTTAAATATAAAAAAAAAAAAGAAGCAATACCTCTGCTAAGTTTCAAGGACAATGAACTTCTCTCTAAAAAGGAGTGGTTTCAACATGATTGTCGCAAAATTTAATGCTATATGCCCAATATGTCATAAGATAAGCTGTCACACTTCATCATATATCGTTTTGATGTATGCAAAAAAGAAACTCACTTTTATTATTCCTGTGTGTATAACTTTTTCTTTGAAAATTTTGTCTTCATCCTTTTACTGTACTTGTTCATATTTTAGCTTTGGAAGAGAGAAAGAAATTGGTGAATAAGGAATAAAGTGATTTTTTTAGTGGTTTACTGTAAAATATATTCAAATGTAAAATATATTCAAATGCTGCTGTCCTAAAATATATTCAAATGTTCAGACATCAGGAGTTACTGCAACCGCAAAGTGTGAATTTTGAGATTAGAAATATTTCTACACAGAAATATAGGGCAAAGGCAAATCAATTTGTCGAAGATATGCAAATGCTTAGGAAGAGTAATAGGGTTTATAATTTAAATGATTCATATTGAATTCTATATCTCTGTGGAACGAAAGGTCATAAGAATGATTTAGAAATATTAAAAAGCGAATAATTATGAAAGAATAAATCACAACTTTTGAGATTATTCGGATTTATTATATAGTAATTGTCCCAGAATGATCGAAATCAGGACGTAAAATTAGGGGATTTTTCTAAATTCTGCTCTCAAGTAGTAGTCAAGAATGAACAATATCTCTGGTGAAATCTATGATTATAAATCCTTGTGAAAGAAGACGTTGGATTAAGCGTGCAGAATATTTACATTTTTAAATGCTGATGATCGGGTTTCTCCTTTGATAGAATCAGTAGTCTAATCTGACAACTGCATGTTAGTTGCTACTTGTCTCTTGTGAACACATGATATATCGCCATCACTGTTCAACTCTTGGGCAACAAATATTTCCTTTCAGTTTTCAGAGATGCTAATCAGATTGTAAATAAGTGAAAAGATCATGCTCAACGCCATTTTAGCCCATCTCCCTCACTTCTACAGTACTTTTGCACTACTCATTCAGAGGTCAGAACCCCTGACCTTTATGTTAATGGCACTTATTTTACTAAGGTGTGCGGAATGAAAATCTTTAATCTCAAGCGTAGGGCTTGGGAATCGGTGTGATGAAATGCCAGGCAGCCAATGAATTAATTTGTGGTTTGTTTTTTCGTTGTATGAGTTAGTCTGAAAAGTCTTTTTCGCTTTATTTTTCATTTTTAAGGATTTGATGATTACATCACGGCAGTTAATTCGATTAATTGTGCTCAAAAAATGTTTCAATCGACTGTGTTCGGTTACTGTCGTTGCACCTACATCGAATAATACCAAAGAAGTAATTTTTTTAGGATTTTAGAATACCTCAAATTCGGGCTTAATACACGTCACCGGGAAATTCATTAAAATTCGTATGTCGCATATTTAAATCCAAATTCAGATTTTTCGAGTGAATGTTGCAAAATCAATTGAATTCGTTGTATTTGCTGCACTTCACGACAGTCTAATTTTGCCCGAACTTTAATCTTATTCCTGTTTCAAGCATTACCGTCATTTTCTTCTAATCCTCATAAAATAGAAGCTTTTCACTTGGGAAGTAATGAGCTGAATTTACTTTCACTTCTAGTTCAAGTTAGCATTTCAGTATTTTTCGTAAGGTTATGATTGAATTATTTTCTAGTATTTTTTCCATCCATTTTGCCAGTTTTGTTAATATTTGTTCATCCTATGTTCATTTCAGGCATTAAAAGAATTGCGAAAAAAGACTGGATACAGCTATGTGAATTGCCGCAAAGCACTCAATAAATTTGGACCAGATGATCTGGATGAGGCTATCAAATGGTTGAAAAAAAGGGCTATAGAAGAAGGCTGGGAGAAAGCTGCAAAGTAACCGTTAGTAATCTCTCGTGTTTTTTAAGCATATTTTTTATGCTTTGAAATTTTAGAGTTCAAATTGTTTTCCAGACTTGGTGATAGACCAACAAGACAAGGTGTTGTGTCGGTGCTAGTGAAGAACAATAAGGCGGCTATTGTTGAATTAAATTGTGAGACGGACTTTGTTTCCAGAAACGAACATTTTAAACAATTAGTAGGTTATAGAAAAATATGATTAATTTTCATCGAGAATCATTTTGTGAAAAACTTTTATGAAAACTCAATAATCGATGTTATAAGCTGTGTGATGGCCACAGTGGACTTATTCATTTTGGAATTATCACTGTAATGCTTATTATGTTTTAGAATTATTAATATGACATTCTTTTAGGTTGAAAATATAGTTAAAGCAGTTTTGCATGCTGCTGATCATGATCAGAATGGAACAGTCAGTGATGGCTTCAAGTTATTGAATTCAAGTGAGTAACTTTTTAAACACAAGCATGTGAGCATTAAATTTTTTTTCTTTCATTTGCAGATTTATATTTTCGCTGTTTCCGTTCTGAAAGAAAAATCTGTAAGGAAATCGCTATTGCATGATTTACATGCAGAATAAGTTTATTTGAAATTGTTCTATTACTTTAAGTTTTTTTGAAATTTTTAATCGTTGCTCTATTCTTTTTTTAATTACTGAAATAAAGCCTTACTTTATATTTGTTAAATTTAGAAATTCAGACAGAACTTTCATGGAGTTTGAGATCATCTAGATTTATCGGCATTATGAAATAATTACGAAATATTCATTAATTCTAATTTCTAAAAGTATCCTGCTGATTTTCTATAAACAGTATTACAGATATTGATTCTCTCAAAACATCAGAAAATGGTAATCCAGTCAAACACTTAATTACGAAAGCCGTCGGTAAACTTGGTGAAAACATAACCCTTTCTAGAGCGCAGCTAATACTGGCACCACCTGATGTTCAACTTTTTGGCTACGCACATCCCAAAGGTTTGCTTTTTTAAAGGCATATAATTTCAAAAAGTGAATTTCATGGTATGAAATTTATTTACTGCTTGAAATTATATGTCTTTAAAAAATTTGTTGAAAATTCTATTAAAACATTACTTGAAAAGTTGATTAATAAACAATTTTTTGTTAAGAAGGTACCGATACAGTATGCATGGGAAGATATGTATCTGTTGTTGGCCTGAAGGGGTCGAACAAAACTAATTTTCCAACTGAAAAATTGGGGCAGCAGTTATGTCAACATATTGTAGGAATGAGGTAAATCACTTTATCGACCATCACATGCTCAGTTTAATATCATTATGTTCGTAGAATCTTGTGTGAATACAATGAAATAAGATATTTTATTGAAATAAGATACTTTATTTCGAATTTGAGATTGGAATTGGAACTCTAATTTAGTTCAAATTCAAGTTAGTAGTTCATTATCTAATTTCCATGGTTTTGGAGACTAAATTACATGTGCATTAATAAAATTATTTTTATATAAAACTTTATGATAGCAAATATATTTTAGGTCTTTAACACTGGGTACACCATTGGCTGCAAAGAAAACAACAGTTGTGAGAGAGGAGGAATCTCTGGAAGACGAAATTAATGCCTATTATGATGGAGAGGTTGGTTACAATTAATAATGTAACTTTTTAAGCGGTTCAGTAAAAAAAAAAAAAAAAAAAAAAAGACTGAAGAGTAAAGTGAAATTAATCGAGGGAATTCTGGAATATCTGTTCTTTTAATTCCATTTATATGTTCTTACTAAATTTAAGCGGTTGCACTCGTACTGTTGACAGAACATAAGACTAAATATATAAATTTTTTAAATATAAACATATGAGTTCATACTTGTAGTTTAAACTCGTTAGAATAAAGTATTAATCAGAATCGAAAATTGGTGGCAACAAAATAAATGCAAAAAAAAAAAGAAAAAAAAAAAGGAAAAGAAAAAAAAGTGAGCACGAAATAGCAAAAGCGTTCGAAGGGAGATATTCAGGTAATTCATTAACAATGGTTTTTGTCATTGTTTTATAGTTCTAAATTTGCTGTGATATTTTGAAGATATTATAATTGTATGTTATTTTAGGTCACGCATATTGATGAAAATGAAACTCAGCTATTAAGACAAGCATTTATGCTGAATCCTTCACAAACAGTTCATGAGTACGTTACTGGACATGGAGCTAGTATTGTTGATTTTTATCGTACTGAATTGGGTGAGAACGTGAGCGAAGAGCCCATTAAAAGCTAATCTTTTTTCTATTTTTTAATTTTTGTGCAGAACCACTTGGTCTTATATACGAAATTCTTTTTTATGCACATTGACTTTATAATTTAGCGTAAGATAAAAGCGTTATCTTAAAACTGAACGGTTCCATCATGTTAGACACGTCTTTTGGTATGAAAAAACTTGTTGCTTATCTTTTATGGTAATGTTTTGCATGTTGCAATAATTGCATGTGTTATGCTGTTAAAGTATGAATTTGAATTTTAAAGTTTTGCTATTTTGTTTGTTATTGTCTTTAATTTTTATTCGTTTTTCACTATTTTCAATTATATGTACTGTCTTGCTCAGTATAGCATTAAAAAAATTTTGAGGACAGACATTCTTTTTGTAGCTGCACAGTAATACTTTTCTTCTAAATGCATCCAAATGATGTAGCAGTTTGTTTGACTCAAGATATAGAAGCTTGCGTTTTGTCTGGAAGTTCTGAATTAAATGTTGAAGACATTTACTGTCCCACTTATACGGAAGATTAAAGTGGTGGTTTGAAGTTAATAAAAGATATCAGTCTTGGATGCGAGAGTCAGGCTATTTTTCAGTGCTTATGTATTCCCTAAACTAATTCTTTCTAGACACTCAAAAGGCGAGGCAAAACTGATTTAGAAAAAGAAAAGAATTCAATTTTAGCGTAATAATCTCTGTTTTAGAGTCTTAGTGCTTCATGATTTCGCTTTCAAGTGCTTTAATCTAAATTTCTTGAGATGTTTGACAGGGAAGACAAAATTGGGAAATCTTAGGCATCAGAGTTAAGCTCTTTCTCGGCGTCTAAATACTTCAGTAATCTGATTCTTTTTTTTTTTTTTTTTTTTCAGAATTTTTAAACAATATAGTTGCAAGAGAATAATTGCTGAAATTTTTCATCTGAAGAAAAGCATGAATTTTTTCCAAAAATATGTTTTGTTTTTGTTAACATGTTTTCGTATGACAGAAATATTTTAGTACAACCAAGTTTTCAATATAGTTAACATATTGTAAATCGTGTCGAGCTATGGTGAAACAGTGTAAACAAACTCCTTTTGCGCTATGTTAATATATTGTAAAATTCCGCTACGATTGACAAGTAGAAAACAAGATCTTTATACTGAAGTTAATATATTGTAAATTAACTCTCTTTGTGCTATAAGTTAACGTGCCATAAATTGTGATAAGGTTGATATTTGGTAAACAAACTTCCACTATATAAAGAGTTAAGATTAACCAAAGCATTCATGGGAAAACAGAATGATCGGAATAATCAGTCGCCATTCAAAGAAAACTGCAAAGAAAATTCCACTCAAAGAAGATTCTAGGAGCAGTTCTTCAATTAGATTAATGAAGAAGAATAACCCTAGCGATCGACTCTACTGATAATATTCTCGGATAATTGTTAAGTGATGCCATATCTTCTCTTTGTAATTGTTGTTCTCCTTTCGCTTTACCACTGCTGTTGCTCTTGCTGAACTGTTGTTGCTCGTGCCGTTGAAATTTGGCTCCTGCTGTCGTGGGATTGTCCTCAAATTGATTTTGTGACTGAACTTGAACTTGAACTTCTGCTACCGTCGAACTGCACCGCTACTGCTGAATTGTGGAATTGCCACTTCTCCTGAATTCGAACTCGAAATTGAGTTGCTATTGAACTCATTTCAACTGAACTGATTTCAATTTCGAAGTCCTAAGCTACTTTTGGACCATCCTCAAGATTGGATTGTGAATTGAGTTGTGACTAAACTGCCTCAGCTAAACTACATGAGCCGACCTGCCCCAAGTTCCAGTCCAATCGGAATGCTACAGCTGAATTGACTCCAACTCCGATTTTGTGGATGCCTGCGATAGGAAAAAATATGCGTTTTCCGCTAATACATATGAATAGAAGTGTAAAATACTGGTTGTTACAAGTCTTGAATCTCCGGGAGTTTTCAATCGATTGCTTTGAAATTTCGGAGCAAAGTTGCATTCGAACAGGACTAGATCATCAGCTGA
Source organism: Onchocerca volvulus (assembly GCA_000499405.2). NCBI lineage: Eukaryota > Metazoa > Nematoda > Chromadorea > Rhabditida > Onchocercidae > Onchocerca > Onchocerca volvulus. The sequence continues at coordinate 21,718,868 of HG738138.1, read as the reverse complement.
TGATTTCCCTGTATTTCCATAAAAACAAAGCATATGGGCTAAATGCACTTTTTGGTTATCATTTTGTAAGTAGGGGATATTACCAATAATTTTTTTCGATTGCATCCGTGTCACTAAAAGGCAGTGAAATCATGTCCACAAGCAAGAATAGCCAAGGTTCAACATGATTTATCGATACTGCCAAATATTGTCATTCATTGTCAATCCTTTCTACTACTATACTATAAAATGCAGTACTTGAATATCCACTGTATTTAATGAGATATTTTGCAAATGACGTCGGGAACTATGAATTATCTTGCGATTTCCCAAATTATACTTTTTTTTTATTCTTATATCTTAAATTCCATGGAAAAATTCAGGAAATTTCAGATTTATAATCATAAACTTGATGATCACAACACTTTTCTTGTAATCAATATAATACTCAATCCACCAAAGATTTTTAATATACTTGTTTTGTCTCACCAGTTATCTACGATAAGCTTTTGTACTTGATTTACAAATTTTCCTGATATGAAATTGTATCAGTATTGGCACATAGGACTACAGAATTGTCATTTAAGCAAAGTTTTAGTTATTATGGGTGATGGCACACTTGTTCATAAGACACTGGGGTAGATTCATTTAACATTCCAATTTTAATTTACTCTGAATTAAACTGTCAAGAAGCAGTACTTTTTATTACAATAAAAACTAGATCAAGTATTCAAATACTAAATTACAGTTTTTAGTGAGATTGAAGTTTTTATACCGAATCATTGATTTACAAAAAACGAGTTTCCTTCGGACAAGAAAGCTTACACAAATATTATGCATAATGTCTCTACTGTATCCTTTTACTTATTGCTTACTCTTCGTTAAACTCAGTTTACTTGTTTAAACAAATGCTGAACATCATTAGAATGGAATATATGACTCAAAGTCCTTGAATTTTGCGCCATCAATATAAAAAGATGGACATCAGTCGAAGAAATCGAAAAAGCACCAAGTCACTTTGCAAGTATTCGATTGCCCAGACAATGACTAGATTATAGAATGTCCATACTTGAAGCAAACCTTATTGATTTGTTACTCGTCAGGCTAATTATATCTCCTGTCATGTTTCGAGCGAGTTCGAATGCACGAAAAGTGTCGAAGCATTTTGCCAGTTTAGGATTGTCATTGTGGATAGAAATTAAGAACTTGTTTGAACCAAATGTGTTGAATTTAGCGAACAGCAAATAAAAGTGAAAGGATTAGTAGAGACGTTATGCATAATATTTGTATAAGCTTTCTTGCGCGAAGGAAGCTTCAGATCAACAGCCTAATACGCTACTAACCTGAATTATATAAACTTAAATTCAAAGAATGGTGCAACTTTTATTCTGTCTGTGTCATAAGATGAAATTGATTTCCTCTTTCTTTCCAAGTAAAAGAATGCATAAAAAATGCCTTTTATGGTACCTTCTTTTCCCATATGTGAAGCATTTCTGGTATTATAGTTCCAGTTATTTCCTTCCTACTTCCTTCCTGTTTGGTTTTCGATTTATTGTGGAATATGTTTGTATTTCTCCTTGGGTCTTCCGTAACTAATGTGAAATCTAATATCTTTATACGAAAATTCTCTTCTTTGATTCTGCGGAAAATTAAACTTTCGTTTCATTTCAATTATTTTCACTTTCGATGAATTTGAACTTCATCTTTGTTTTCGATCTCTTAGTATATTTTGTATTCTCAATATTAGGAAATTAAATTGTAAATTTGAAATTAAATTTAGTGATAATTTCATAAAAGACCATTGTAAAATTTTTCTGAATGTGACATAAATATATTATCATTACTCATAATAATTTGAACATAACTCTCAATTAGACGTATATCAAGTATTAATTGAAAAATGGATGATAATAATATCGATTTTTTGTATGTTATTTCAATTGCTGATCAATGTCCAAAAAGGTTATTATATTGAAAGTCAACAGCTATTACAGAAGTAGTTATTGTTTTGATTATCATCTTCTAGGCTTTATAAACATTCCCTCTTTTTTCTCGTTTTTTTTTTATTTTTATTTTTTTTTTTTTTTGGTTTTGAATTACATTGGAAGAAATCACTTTGAAGGTCAAACAAGGTAGAACAAAAAGTCCTTGGATAGATTCACAATAGAGACGCTAAATGGTTTTAAAATTTAACAAAAATGAGTAAGATATAGTTTCACGTGAATCACTCATTTTGAATGCTTTTTTTGTAATGCGAGATGTCAAATCATTTTTTGCTATACTTTTTTGCTTATTAATAGTTCTCGTTCTTGCCATTCAAGGATGCTAAACACATAATTTTTCCCATTTTACTCAACTCTCTTTATATGTTTTTAATCGTTATTTTTTTATCTGCGACAGATTTCCTGTAATTTCAAAAATCGCACAGCCTGCAAATGAGCATGAACTCAACTTTTTATTCTTTTGCGAATTTTTATAATCTCTACATGCAACTGCAGCGGAATTGCATGGTTTACGATCAATTAAACTTCGATTGATGCCATTTATGCCCTCCTTTTTCGATTTATTAACAATTAATCGTAATATTGCCATTTAATAACAGTAATAACCTTGTGTTGACATATCACAGCCATTCTTAGCTGTTGCAATCTTTCTTATCAATAATCATCCATCTTAGCAATCATCGGATCAGTACTGCATATCTCGAAAGTGACGGCACCATTCTCCTTCTGTTTCTTTTACTATCCACAACTGTATCATGTCCTTAATCTGAAATTGAAGTTTTTTTTTTTCTTTTCTCCATTTCCTAATTTTTTTTGATTTCATTTCAGTTTTTTACGACTACAGTAGAAGGGAGCAGAATGAAATTAAGCTGAAATAAATTGAACCAAATTAAATTGAGTTTTCTATTTCACTATATTCAGCAAATAATATTCGAAAAACTGATTATTATTATTATTATTATTATTATTATTATTATTATTATTATTATTATTATTATTATTACTATTATTATTGACTTTCATATTTCCTACTAAACATCCGCAGAGAATGGATTTTTCTCATTTGTCGATAATTTTAAATTGAATAAGGAAAGACTTAGTGCCTTGTTCGAAATGTCTCGAAACTAAACAATTTTTGTTGTCTTTACACATAGAACTCTTTGGAATGGTCGAAATTTCAAACGAAGTTAATGTCATTTCATCTGTCTATAAAAAAGGAAATTCGAATAATTTTGAAGCATTATTTTCCGTGCAGTGTTATTGTTACACTGAAAATAAATTTTTGGAAATGGATCAAATTTCCGACCCGATTCCTTGGATAGTTTTCAAAAAAAAAAAAAAAAAAATTCAATATCTGTGAACATTTTCATGAGTATACAAATGAAATCACTATCAATACGGCGTAGAAGATCAACATTTGGAGAAGAGGCAGTAAATTTTATCGTTATTATCGTACTTTGTTCCATCCGTTAGTCATTCGTTCAATTGGTTAATTTAATTTGAACGAATTCAATTCACAATCGACATTTCTCTCGCCACCTTACCCATCCATCGTCTTACTTTCGTTATCATAATGAGTTCGCTGTCGAGAAGATCAGCAATATTATCGACCTGCTTTTCTGATTTGAAAACGTGCACATTTTCTACTTGTAAATTAGTTTAGTCTTTTATGAATTAATAGACTCACTTTCCTCTTTCATTTCGGTAAATTTCCAAACTTCTTTATCACTTACTCACTTAATTAATGTTCTCTGCTTCTTAATTAGTCCAGAATTTTCTCCTTTTTTTTGTCTCATATATCGTATTCAAAATCGCTCATTATTTAAAATTTTTCAGTGAAATCCAAAATCACTTCTTTTCTCAAAAATAATAATGACTAAAGATTATTAGTGTTATTTATTATTTATTATTATGACTATCATTATTCATTATTGTTATTTGCTATTTATTGTTATTTATTTATTATTAGCTCTTAATTGTTATCTTTATTAGTGTAAAGCGAAATAAATACAAATTACAAATCTAAATGTTCGTTATTCATTTTCACCCAACATTTGATGCAATGTTGGATTCGAATAGGCGCGTGTTAAAGAACTTTCGGGGATCTAAGAGATTTTGGACAAACGAACAGTTACATTTTTTATTTATTTAGACTAGCTGAACCGGCCATGGCCGGAACCATCTATTTTAAAACATATAAATGATCATAGGAAGAAAGAATTAGGGGAATTATCACTGAAATAATAGATAGGAGTAGTGAAATTTACTCAGAATTATTATTGAGAGACAAACAAAGAATTCTCGCATATATTTTTAATGTGCATTTGCATGTTAACTTTCAATTCGAGCATTAATCATTCATTGTGTCTTCGGATTCTCTTCTTTCAAAAAATGTTTACCGGCAACATCTCTATTTCACACTTCTTGCTTTTATTAGCCAAACTTCTCTTGCTGTATTTTCATCTTCTTTTTTGCATTCATTATCTTTTTCAAAAATCGATGAATGCTTAATTACTCAAATTGCCGTGCTAGCTAATTTCAAATGTTTGTATTCTACACTGAAGTAGAATAAGAAATAGACTGGTAGGTAGAGCTTTAAGCAGAGAAACAAATTAAGTAAGAATTTGTAACTTCTAAATACAGGATGAATGTTGCAAATTATAATAGATTCTTTTAATTCCTTCATTAAGAGTCTTGCATCTTATTTAAAGATTCATTAATTATTTCCTTCGTTTCTTTCTTTCTTTTCTTCCCTTTTTCATTTTTCGTTTTCAACTGAGCAGCTTTTTTTCTATCATTTCTTCTCAATATTCAGCCATTTGATGCAGATAATATCTAATGCTGTTAAAACTATTCAAACTTAACTTTTTCTTAATGGCATAATTTCTAAGGCCATTAAAACTTATTCCCAAGCTTTATTAACTATAAAAACGATTCATGCTGCTTGTATGACCTGAAATAATTCTACTTTTTCTGAACATTGCAAAATAATTGAAGCAGTTTTTCTGTGCCGCAAAAATATTCTACTTTTTCTATTATTTCAGTGAAAGTTGAGAGCATATATTTCATAAGGAACTATGCGTTTTCATATTTTTCCAAAACATGAATTTTTTAGTCTTTAAAGAAAAGGAAGCCTGACTGAATGAAAAGTGAGATAAGAAAAAGAAAAAAAAATTTGTTTGGGATTTCTTTTCCTAGCCGATTATTCTAGATTGCGGTGTTTTAAAGATTCTCATGTATTAAAATCTCAAACAACCGCTTGAAGTGTATTAAATTTTAAACTTTACTTTAAGCCTTATTATTGCTAGCAATTTTTTCACTGAAAAATAATCATTTTGCTTACCATTGACCCTATTATTGACATTACAATCAGAATGGAAAATACCAAAATTATAAGTTTCGAAGTTGTGGATTATAAGAAACTTTAAAATTAATATCTGATTATATAAATACAAATTATTCTAATACCGAAATATGCAATGTGATCTCTGACATGCGTTTTAATTGAAACAATATATTATGGGTGGAAAACCGGAAATTTAGTTGTCATTTCCGTTTCCATCAGAATGAATGACTGAACATATGCATTCGAGACAACAATTATTAACCTTTTCACCACTTGTAAACCATCTGCAGTGCGTTAACTCGATGTACCAAATTTTCATTCTCGGAAGCCAAGATGGGTGGAAAGTTGAGTTGGGTAAGAAAACGAGCAGTCTGTTGACATAACTATTTTACACTTCATTTTTTACTAAAATATTAAAATGAACTTGCCATTTTCTCATTTTCGTTCCGTTATTTCTTCAACAGCAGAATAAATTTATTGTAAAATAAACGATTCCGCAATATTTTCTTCATTTCTTATTCGGAACGTTTCTTTCTTCTTCCTGAAATTTTGTTAAATTTATTAATCGGCGATCAATTAAATAATCGAGTGTTTAGTATGGATTTGCTTTCATTACTTTTCCTATTTATTCGCATATAAATCATGAATTCCAGTTATTTTGCGGGCAAATTCAATTTATTTCTCCACCATGCTTGTACAATTAACTTGTGAAAATAAGGTTAAATACGATTTTTTTGTTCCAGGTTCTTGAAAAGATTGGAAAAGTGAATATGGTGCACGTCACATTATATCAAATATTTAAAGAAGCCGATTTAAAGTATGTTTTGTTTTGCCTAATTTTTTTGTTTCTTTGGGTCTGCTTAATTTTCTATCGCAAATTTTTAAAACCTGATTAGCTATCACGTGCAGCAAGCAATTCAATTACGATTGCAACAAAAAATGCTAGGAAAAAACTCATTAATTTATGAATTTGAAGAGATTCAATAGATTAGATGTTTAAAAGGGCTGAAAGAAAAAAAAAACAAAAACTGTTTAATTTTTTGCAATTATTTTATCATCTCTAACGAAAAAATTTTCGGAAATTTTGTTCCGTTATATTGTTGTCATATAGAATTTATGTTGGTTCATTCATTTATTTCATTCACAATTCTTTCTGTCTGAAAATTTTTTCAGACAAAGATTCTTCTCTTGATTTATTTTCATCATAATTATTGGAAATGTTTGAACGATAAGAAAATCAGTAAAGACGATTAATTTCATTATCGTGATAACATCTTACTGTACATTTTTCATTGGTCTCATTTTTTAGTAGATTGAGCTGATGTTATTTTTCAATATAAGCACAATAATTTTGTAAACACTGAATAAGAGAAGATTTAATGTAGCACCGATACATTTTTCATTCTCTCCATACCCTATCACTTGTTGATTTTATAGTTACTTCAGCTTTGTGATGGATTATAGATGAATTCTGACTTCAACACATTTCTTTATGTTGAAAAATTTCTTTTCATTCAATTCCTTGGAAGAAGATATCAGTCTTTTATCAAATCCATTTTATCCAATTCTTCATTTCATTATCAATAATTCGCATCGTTTGGCTTCTATTAAGCAATATGCAACGATGTTTCAAAGTTTCGTTAATGTGTCAACAACTAAGAGCGCTTCTTTTTCATCCTTTTTGATAACACTAAGTCACTGAACCGTGGACAAAGAAGACTTGTTGCAGTTGTAATTTATTATATTATTAAATGATAATCTGTTGAAAGAATTTCAATTTGCGTGATTTTTAATTCAAAAGATTTGAAAATTGAAGGAGATAAGACACCGTTGCAAGATGCAATCATATCGACTTGTCTTAGTAATAATATCTTCTTAAAATCGTACATATCAAATTATTTTCATCTTCTAATCGGTTTTTTTTTTTCAGTGATCCTTAGTAAGCAAAGCATATCCAAGACAAAAAAAAAAAAAAAACTCTCTTTTAATTAGCTAAATTATTCATCGAGGATAACAATAGTTTCTTTATTCGGACAGACTAAAAGACAATGAATATCATTAATTTTTGTTTCTTTTTTGTTTGTTTGTTTGTTTTTTTTGTTTTTTTTTGAAAATAATGAAAAAATCGTCTTCGTATTTTGAGAAAATATCATTACTGATTGATTATCTTTAAGATAAAATCTAGGATGATAAGGAGAAGAAAGACCAAAGTTTGGAATTTCACATTACAGTTACAGCCTGAAATAATTCAAAAGAAAACGAGTAAATACTTTGTTATCTCTGTACATTTCTCGCAGGACAGATCTGGCATAATTAATATCCTTTTCCAGTGATACACGAATTATTCTTTTTCTTCATTTATCATTTCAGTGATATATTGAATCATTTTATCAATTTTTCGCTGTCATTAAATTCCGGCAATTCTGAGGATGTCTAATTTGACTGAAACTTGCAGATGCTTATGAAGGTAAAACCGTAAAATCATAGGGAAACCGCTTGAAAAACTAGAAAAGCAATTTAGGCTGAGAATCAATCAATTTTGAATATAAGATATGACTGTCATGATATAAAAGCAATAAAATAATTATAAATTTATCAAAACTCGGCCATAGACGGGAGCTTTATTTATTTTTTTTTTTCAAATTTATCTTGCATTTAAACTTTTTAAAAAGAATGAACCGAAAATCACTTATTTAAACGGCACTTGAAAAGTTTTGATCAGAATTGAGTAATATCAATAAAATGAATCAATATAAATTAAATTTCATGGAATGAATGATAATTTTGCCCGAAATAACCGTGATAAGAAATATTATTGATCTTTCAAAGTACGAATTCAAAGAAAATTGTTAACCTTGAAAATGAAATCATTTTTCTTTCATATTAGAAAGCAATTGTTGGGAACTATATAATTATTCGCGAGAAATGTTGTTAATAGAACTAATTTAATTCAACGATGAGAAATCCTGTCAACGATGAAAAATTCTATGATCGTGTGGAAAAAAAAAAAAAAAAACGAATAAAATAATTTGAAAATTTATTTAAAATACAAAGTTTTGTTGTATTTTTGAAATATAAATGCATTTTTTTTTTTTTGAGTTCGTTAAGTACTGTTATTGAAACGCATTGAACTGTAAATAAATAAATTGAAGCATTAATACTGAAAAAATCTCAGATCCAATCCATAAGAATATTTTAATAATTATATGCTGGAGAGTATGAATGCTACATTTGTTGCTGTATTCAAAAATTTTGAAAAAAAAGTTTGAAACGAATCAGTAAATTTTAACTTACTCGTATAGTTTCTGAAATATTCACCGAAAAAATGAATCATTTTAGGAATCGATGAAAAAAAGACAAAAAAAAAAAAAAAAAAAGAAAAACAAAAGTTATGTTTGAAGCCCTTTTCCGAGATGAATATGCCAACTTTGATTCACATCGAAATATTGTAAACACATTCACTGTCAAGAGATTTTTGGAGAATTCAGGCAAAAAAATATTACAGATGTCAACTTCTTTGGGAAATATTTAGTATTTTCATTAATATTTTCCAATTTTACTCAGAAGAAATCACTTTTCATGAAAATTTTTCATCTCATATTTCTATCTCATGTTAATTTATATGACATTAATTTGATTAAGGGATATGAGGAAAGATGAAAGATGGGTGACAAAAAAATTGATAAGATTAAACTGATAATGGAAAACGAGAAAAAAAATTTGATGAATATTTGTCAAAACAATCAACAGCAATCATTGCTCCCTAGATGGGAGCAGTGTGTGTTTTTATGTGAGATATTCCGTTCATAAATATCTGTCCAATTCATCATTTTACTAAAGTTCACTATATAAAAAAGCAACTTACCTAAAAATTTCAATGTTTACTTTATTAAAATCACTACCATTAATCATGAACATTATTCTTTGGACGGTAAATTTTTACTAAACTTTTTAATACTAAATAAATATGTCTGAAATCTAAAACGGAGAGAGAGAGAAAGAGAACTATTACGAATCTTTTTTCATTACAAAACCCAAATTTCAATGATAAATGAGGTTTTTTTGCAGTACTAGAAGTGGTGTCATTTTCTTGCCACAATACATTTTAATATCTTGGTATTATTGACTGCTTCTTTTCAGTTTCATCACACTTTTTGATATTCATAAAAATGCTGAGTTAGTTAAGTCACTATAAACTCATTCGATGGATAAGTTGTTTGGAACTAGTTCGTAAACAAACAGTACTAAAACAAATTTGTAGTTTTAATGCAAAATTTTGGTCGAATGCTAACATTTTACACTTAATTGAAAAGCAAACTCTTTGATAATATTTTGAAGGAGAACTTTTGTTGTAATGGAATATATAATCTATAAAAAAATTGATTCAATAATTGCTGAAATTTTCTAATCATATTTTATTTTTCGTTTTCAAAAATTTCTTTCGAAATTTTTATCATCAGACAGATTTTTAAAAAATATGTTGTATCATCTCTTTTATTATTCGACTAATTCTTTATAATAAGTTTCATATTTGTAATTCTTTCTTCAAAATCTCGAAATTTTCTTAAAAAATTCATAACATTATTTTTAAAGCATAAAATTCGTTTTAAAAACTTCTTAACCAAAATTCTTCAAGTTTTTATCACTTCTTACATTCTGATTACTGGAAAATGGAATAATTTTGAAGCAAATTTGAAGATAAAAAATATTTGTTTACATGATAATTGTCAAGGGAAAGAACACGTGAGACAGATGAATGCCTTCGCCCAGTTTAAATTATATAAAAAATAATACGTGAAATTCAAACGATTGTTAGCATCCTTCGATTGTCGTCAATATCTGTCAATTTTCTTTCTTTCTCGAAAGTAATTTTCGGTTTTCCATTATCAGGCTCAGCAATATACTCATAAATCTTGCTTTTAATCTATTAAAATCGAACTTTCAAGTTCCTTCAAGTTTATTTTCCTTCTAAATATTTCTGTGCAAATAAATTAAAGAGCTGTCTTTGATTTTACCGGTTTATCATCGCTACAGCAATATGGCTGATATGGAATTGCGTGCCTTCGAGGCCCATCTGGATACGATGATCGATCAGTTGAGTGAAGAATCCACAGAATTGATCATCGAACGACCGCGATATGCTCATGCGGTCATGGTATTTGCTAGTGGTGATGAGCCAGGCGAATTACTCACTGTAATTAATTTTTATGCATTTTTTGCGATTTTCAAAGTTTAATTTTTACATTCAATTTGCAATAGGCATTTAATATTCAATAGCTTTTTACTGTTATATCTATTCCTAATTAGCTCGTTTTTAATTGAAATACACTATGATAATGTTGATTTAAAATAATTAAGCGAATATTGTTTCATATTTCCAAGTTTCTTGAAAAAAAAAAGATAACTCTCTGCAAGTCACTCGCAATTTCTGGATTATATCTATAACTAATTTTTAACCAGTTTTCTGTTTTCTAAAATTCTAAAGATAAGAACTTTGTAATGGGACCTTCATTTTCGTATTTTAAGATTTTTCTACTTCTAAATTATAATTTCAAACATTTTTAAAAAATCAAATCAATAGGAAGAGATGCAAAAAACAATACTTTAGTATTAAACGTAAAGTTGTTGTTGGGTAATGTTATGTGGCTGGAATAGCAAGACATAATTTATTATTTTTCAACAAAAACTGCCATCCGATTTCAGATCTATTTGGACATTTTTGTTGAAAAAAAAGTCAAAAAATCAATAATTTACCAACTGAAAAGGATAAATTTTTAAAGTTAAACTTTCTGTTTTTTTTCTTTTTTTTTTTGCATTTGCCATGATTATCAAATGGTTCGATAGTGGCATATGAACATATTAAATTACATCAGTGTTGTCAGATAAAAACCGGTTGACGAAGATGTACTTGCACTATCAATGTGTACTTATCATGAAGTTTGAAAGTAATGATAACAAAGTGCCTTTCCTACTCATTTCCATTGAGAAGTTTTTGTTGATATACACATTATTGATAATTTTTCTCTTTTAAACAATACGAAATTAATATATACACAACTAATTCTTTCTATATATAATTACCTCCAAGTTATAGGTCAACTTCGGTTGCAAGCAATAGTGGATAAAAGAAGACAAAAAAAGTATAAATGCTTAGTTTTAAAGAGAAATAATGAATGATAAAATGACAAAAGTATAAGAAATTCACCGAGAAATAGTTTACTTTTATAGGCTTCGCGAATCAAAATGCTCGATCCAATATATGTTCCGGTTGAAGCTGCAACAAACGGCCATCAAATTTTCCATCATTATTCTGAGTTCACTTTTTTCTTTAACATAGCTAAATCCAAGTTTCACAGAATTTTTTTATAGCAATAGGAGAGAAACAGATTAAAATTATTTCAATGTTCAAATCAAACTGAAATCTGATTCTCAATTTTAAAATTTCAGGGATACAAATGCTACTTCAGCAGCGGAATCAGCGAATGAATTGAATAACTGCAGTGAAAGAGATTTTGATTTGATCAATGCTGTGGAAATTTACGACGACGATGACATCCAGAAAGCGCTAAGAAAACTCGAAAAATCTCGAAGCATGCTTGATGAACCGATAATTTCACGTCCTACCGTAAGTCCTGCAGCTAATTAAGCAAACATAGGAATGAGGAATTAATTGAATTATTGTTGACCTCCAAATTAATAAATCATTTGCTCGCCCCTTTTTACTACTAATCTAAGGATAATAATGATATTTTCTATGAATTTGAATGATTTCGTAACGAATGTAGCAATGAAATTTGGTACCCAATAGAAAATTTTTATTTTAATTTCTATGAATTTACAGAATACACTTCTGTCAAACAGTTCTGAATTTGATTATGCTAATGACAGCAGCCCAGTACGTTCGAAAACGCCACAAGTAATTAGAAACTCAATATTTTTAAATTGTAAATTTAACAAATGTTTGAAGCTTTGAGCAGACATCCCTACGCCAGTATTCGAAAATAATTACTGCTCGATCAGTTCGTCGCGTTGAATGAATCCACCATGATTTGGATGAGAAAATTTTCAGAAATTTCGGAATGTATTTCTATATTGCTTTTCGCTTATACGTGTGTCTAAATCGACATTTAATGGGAATAAGCGTCGCAGAAGCATCTGGAAAGAAACTCATGTTGAAACTTCAGTCAAGGGGGTCGGTAAATTGACTAAGCCATGCGGTTAAAACAGTTATTATTAGGATGTGAAATAAATGATGATATTTGATGAGGATTGATTTTTTGACCTTTCAGGCGATCCATCTCTCGACCTATAATCAAACTATCTCTGAGAGATATGCTTCACTGAAGGAGGGCAAAAGCCTGGTAAGTTCTCTCTACCTATTCATTTGCATAATTAATAACTAACTCATGAAAAGAATGGATGATGTTGAAGAAGAATTGAATATTTCGAAGAAAATAATCTTCAGTTTCCGAGTCAATTGCGAAGAAAACGTCGAACATCCCCGTCGTCAACATCGGCAACGTAGATTATTATAAACGAACAAATGCAACGTCTTGTATATATCAAAAAAAAAAAAAAATTCGTTCCTTTATTTTGCTATGATTTATTGATTTTGCGTCTTTTTAATGATATCGTGATAATCATAAATCCCCTCAATATTTCTCTAATGTTGATGTCATCCGAACTGTTGATCATTTGGTCATGTTTTAGAAACCATTCCTTTGTTGTTAATGCATTTTTTTTCCTGTTCCTTTAAAAATTACAGATATTGTGATGAAATGTGTTTATTTGGAATTCAGAATTTTTTGTCTAGACAAAAAAACTTCAGGCGTTATTGGCTGAGTAAATAAATAAGTTGTCTGTTATATTATAACTAATAATGTTATTGACCTGAAAAAAGAAGTTTGGTGTATGAATTTCGAAAGTTAATAGAAAAGTTTCGAAAGTCTTTAGAAAAGCGTATTTCGTCGAATAGTATAGTCGCATTTCAGTTTATGTTATTGTCACTAAATATCATTGTATACTATCTCAATTTGAATAATCTGTACAGTAACCTCAGGAGAGGACTTTTTCATTGTGTTTGTTTAACTTTTTTTTTTCTTAAACAGAAACCTCACAGAAAATGACCCATTGCTTGTGAATTGAATAAATAGCGTTTGTTGCCGTTCTCTCCTTTCTTAATAAATATAATTTTGGTCGAACTTTATTCGAAATTTGCCAAAAATGAATTCATCATCTAACCTGAATGATGATTAAAGCATGGTTATTAGTCATTTTGAAAACATCGAAATACAACTTTCACAAATTATTCAAAGCATTCAGAGCATTGAGCTATGCCTCCTAAGTACTATAAAAGTTTGGAAAAAAAATGCAGCAAATTTGAAATACCAAACAATTTTCGTTATCTGTTACTTATCATCTATCGTAAATGAAACTAGATCATTGCTATTTGCATCGTCTCTGATTGAAACCAATAATATTTGAAGATTTTTCTATAAATTTATCGAATGAGAAATTACACAAGACTGAATGGATTCCATTTTGCTATTATTAGTCATCTCTTATCAATATGAGTTTTTCATAACGAGTTGAAAATCCTATGAGAATTGCTTCAAATGTCATTTCACTTGTCATTCTTTGGAATTGGTAAAAAAAAAATGGAACGATTTTTCAAAAACAATGTTTCCTGAAATTTGTTATTTTTTAGATGATCAATTCTTAATCGAATAGATATAAATCCTCGTAAAAGTTCGAAATTACGAGTCACATTAAAGTAAACAGAGATAATATCCGAGAAATCCCTAATAGCATCATCCTAAAACTTGGATAAGGGAAATATTCGTAGTTTAGAAATATTTGTGTTTTGTCTGAAGGTATTGAAACACACTTTAAACAGCAATAATTGCCATCTCAGAACCTTTTTTGACAAAGTGCTGGTAGAAATTTTGAGATGTGATTAATTTTTTAAATAAAATGATTTCAGTTATATTCAAAAAATTTATACCTTAAAAGCAAAAATAAATTCAACGATTGAAACATCTATGAAGTTCTAATATGGCCAAGAAATGCAAGATTATTCCTTTAATTGCCAGTAAAACCCAATTTGCACTAGAATTCTTTACATTTTCAAATTGAGATTTTCTGACTTCTATTTAACTTCTATATATTTCTCAGGAAATTTATATTGCAACTAGAATATGTACAGAGATAATTCACATCTGAAATTCACGCTTTCAAATTTTTGAATTTTTTAAAAAAGTATTTCAAATTATTGATCAGTTTCGATTGGGTGACAGAAAGCTCATAGATATTGTACATTCGAAACCTTTTTTTATCAAAGCAGTAAAATGAACATTGTTCTTTACTGACGAACACTATGAGTTCACAAAGATTAAATGAACCTCAAGTAACAGCTATAATTCTATATAAAATATAATCAGCAATTGTTAGTAAACAACTTTTTCTATGATTTTAATGCGCATGCATTTTTCGTTTTCTTACTCAAATTGATCCTAAAATGATTTGAAATTTCTTAATTATTTCGAATTTTTAATTATTTTAATTATCTCTATCACTATTTCAGAAAAAAACTCAATCACAACGCTTATTTTCCCTAATGTCAGCGAAGCTAACAAGTGAATCAATTTTTGTTCATTTATATGTCATATTCTTTGCCAGAAAGAATAAAATGTGATAGAATCAGTTATGTTACCCTCTGGTGTTCATTGTAAATAAATACTCAGAAGGATCTATGAACGGCTTAATATTTCTTCCTTCGAGAAATGCACATTATGGTTGAAGAGAAATATCAAATGAAGATAAAGATATTTGAAAAGATTGTAACTGAAATAATTCAACCTAATCTGATCAAAATTGTCGAATTTATTTCTAATAACAGTCATCAAATAGATCTGAGCTCTTATGGGTAAAATCTTCAATCCCCATAATTTTTTCACTAATAATAGACAGATGATTTTTTTCTGAATTTAAGAATTATTAGATGAAAATTTAAGAGTTTTCATTAGCAGATAAACCAAAAAAGTAAAAGCCAATAGGCAAAAACAAGCAAAGATTTATTTAATGTTTTAACTCACATTCATCATTTCTATACGAATGGATCCTGAATTTGACATTAATTTTTAATTTTTACAGCGATGAAGTATTTCGATCATCTGGAAATATTTTTGCACACTTTTAAGAAGCTTTCATATACCTCAAAATCCTCGTAATATATTCACCTTGTCAATTATTTCGAGCTCATAGTAAATTATTTAAAATATATTGTTTCTCATATTAAATTATTTTGTCAGTTATTCCAAGTCATCGTCCTCATAAACAAAATTTGCTTTTTGCAATGTAATATGGATCTATGAAATTCTAAAACTTCTATACAAGCTGACATATTTAATATTTGGAATTAATATGCAATAGTTCATTGTTAATTGTTTTCAACTTCGATTTGGCATCTTCGATCTATTGAAGCGTTAACAAATTAATGGAAATAGCGCTTATCTTCTCTCTACCTTGAACAAAATTTGCAATTTCTGCAGCTCGACGGGATTCGTATTAATAGCTATGAACGGATTTTTAATTCCCGTTTGTTGATTTATGCTTCAGATTTGCATAAAATCAAATTAAACTTAACAAAGAGTCATGGAGAAAATAACATTTTCTTGGACATCTGTTGATTACTTTTGAAATTTGGGTAATATTTCATTTCGTAACTAAGCCTTTGGAATGTTAAGAATAGATTCGAAATTTAATAAAAGCTGCGACATTACTTGTCCATTTTGGTCCCAAAATTTGCTTAAGTGCACACCTTCTTTTCTTGAAGAAACCCTACTTTTTTTAAAAAATGCCTAAACAGCTTTTCCCTTCCAACTTTTTCCTTCCATTTGCAAAAAAGTGCTTCCATTCTCCAAAATTATACGGACAGCTTTCAGAACAATAATGAAATCACAGCATCTCATCATCTTTTTCTTTTACCCATCAGTCGCTGAAAACTTTGACGGTAAATGATTTCTCAATCGCAATCTGTACATTGCCTTTGAAATTTCACATGATCACTAGTTTAATTAGTTGCGACATTACTTGTCCACAGTTTTGCTTCTCATCCTGCACTCTTATAAAGTGCCACTGTCGGCAGCATTTGGGAGAAAAGCCCAAAGAAATAAATCAAATTCCAATGTTGTAAAACGAAACCAATAAAAGAAAATTAGCAAAGATGTTATGCTTCAGCAATTCTTTCAATCCTGTCTTCATCAAAACAAGACAAAAGTGTAGTTTGAAGTCCCAAAGGAATAAAAATCCAGTCAGGTGATATCCTAAAGTTATTCTGAATGAAAAACCTATCTCCTCATTTTGGGATTTCTAAATTCCTTTACTTTAGCAGAAGAACATAGGGAAGAAGAGACGGGATTGGAAGACAAGGTGGAGGGAGAGGTTATCCATAGTGGAAGATATCATGTTCAGTCTCTTTTCCATCCTAGGCTAACAAGCCAAACCATTCGTTTCGGTTATCACAAGATAAGTTGATTTGGCATTGTATTGATTCCAGTTGAAAACAAAATGCCTTTAGCAGAGGCCTAAAACAATGAAATTTCATGGCTAAAGCAAAGGACAGCCATTTGGAAACAATCAGCTAACGACATGCTGCTGTTTCAATTTTTGTCTCTTTCCTCCCATTCTTTTGTTTCTTTTCTTGCTTTTACGAGGCTTATCAGAAGTTTCGAATCACATGTTGAACTTATCACTCATTATCTACCTGAAATGTCAACTTGAAATTAACTTATTCATTTCATCGGTTTCATTTATTGCGCTTACCGCACATTTTTTTGGAGCCTTACTTTTCCAAGAAATCCTTAAAAATGCCATTGGAATGAATTCCTAGTATTCATTTAT
Source organism: Onchocerca volvulus (assembly GCA_000499405.2). Taxonomy (NCBI): domain Eukaryota; kingdom Metazoa; phylum Nematoda; class Chromadorea; order Rhabditida; family Onchocercidae; genus Onchocerca; species Onchocerca volvulus. The sequence continues at coordinate 21,701,639 of HG738138.1, read as the reverse complement.
TCAAAAATTGTGTAAATAACTTGAACAGGTTTTCAGCAATTTTTTGTAAATTCCTCAGCATTTGAAACATTACTGTAAGTATAATTTTTACAACTTCTTCAGTATTTGATATATTACTGTAAGTAAATTTAAGAAATTGTTTTGTAGTTCAATTGTTGATGAAATGCACAAAAAACATTCTGAATAAGAAATAATTATATTAGTGATTGGATCTCAGACGAATTTGCCATTCTAAAATTTAGCCTTAAATGTTTCTGGAACTTAGTTGTAAAAAAAATTGAAATTGTTTGACTATTTAACTGCAACGTCATTCATGAAAATGATATATAGTAATATGTCTACACAAAAATGAAACTGAACTAAATAATGGAACGTTCTATGATCGCTGAAAATTTCGAACTGCAACATTTAATTTGATTAATTCTATTACTCTAATGAAAGATTAGGAAGAATTGATGGAACAAAAGTATCTGATTTTTGAACGCAAAAGATCTGGTGGATAACAATTTTGAAACTCATGTTAAAATTTCATTTTGAACTTTCTGCTAAAACTACCATCGTATCATTTGCAATCCGCAACCAGAATCAGCATCATTCCTTCCGGCATAATTCCAGAAAATTGAATTCAAAAGAGCAGGAAACGCACATACATTTCTTCACATCTTTGAAACAGTTGTTTTTCTAGTTCAAGCTACTGCTAATTTTTCCAGATTTTTTAGCCTATATTAATCGTAGTCTAGGCTCTAATGCTCAGTTTTGGAGCTTTATTTCAGCGATTTCTTCTCTTTTTTTAAAATTTCTTTCATCAGTTTGCGTTTTAAAAGTTCCTGAAAATTTGCTAGGAATTTTTCGGAGATTCAAACATTTGCTGATATAAATATCTCTACTATACTATTGTTTTTGATGTAATTTATTTACGGATGAATAGCGGGTGCTATTGTCATTCAGCACAACTTAAAGTGTGCACATTTTTCTTACAAATAAATCCTCCTTGTTATGTATCATTTCATTTTTTTATTTTCCAGAAACAAAAATTGCGGGAACAATAAAAGGAAGCTAGAAAATATCAAAAAAATTCAGCGTCAAATAAGGTCTTAGAGGTCAAAAGTTTAAAAATTGAAAAAATTTCAAAAGTTTAAAAATAATCAGATTATATACGTGCATTTTCTGCTGTTCAAACAAAATTTCCGAATAAAATTGATGAAGTAAACAGATAAAAGAAAGTTTTGCATATCTAGTAACAATAGTTAATTAAAAATAATTATTTAGATGTTATCATTATTGTTGCTGTTGCTAAATGGTTACTCCTGCAATGATACTCCATTCGTTATCAATCGAGTCACAAACCGCGTAGAATTCTCAGAGTTATTACTAGAATACAACTATAATCATGCTGCTAATCGTAATGTGGAGGTATGAATACTTCCTTGTTTACATCATTTTCCAGGCTATTTATTAATAAATTAATTTATTTGCTTATTAATTCTCTTTTTCTGCTTGCTTATCAATTTTTGATTATTAATTATTATGCATTTTTCATTTTAAGTTATCATATGAAATATCCAGATAATTGTTTCGTCCCGATTTGATAACTTTTAGTTTCTAATTTCTCAAGCTAAACATTTTCAAATTTGGTTTTCTAAACAGCAGCTACATAACATCAAAAATCATAATGAATGTTTCATATTTGTTTAGATTAACGCAAAGTAAATCATATATTTTAAACATTTGAAGAAAAATTCTAAATTTCGGAAGTAAATCTTTAAATTTGCTAGATTTCCAAAAACTGAACTTGTTTTATTATTATTGTACTACTTTATTAAAGGACTCCCGATAGACATCTTAATATATTTTGGATTGTTTGCATTTTAATTGATTAGTAAAGTTGAAGGTGTTTTAAATGATTATCGTATTTTAGGTGACGATAAGTTTTGCAGTACGTCATGTACTTGTTTATTCTGATACAATTTCATTATCGTGTGAAATCTTCCAGAAGTGGCAAGATTCACGTATTAAATATTCTGGGATTAAATCCATTACTGTGAGTTTTTTTCAGTGCTTAGAATAAAAGAAAAATTGCTGGAATTTTCCTAGTTAATGCAACTTGGTTTTTTTTTTTCCTACTTTTCAAGATTCTTACACTTCGTTGCATAAAATTTCTCCCTTGTTCCAGATTCCAAAAGACATCAAAATTTGGAAGCCTGACACAATTTTCCTTGATTCCGATACAACGTATGGCGCAGAATCGCTTCGTTTGTATTCTGATGGCATTATTTGTTGGAAGCAACAAGCTTTTTTAACTTTTCCTTGTATTTCTGACTTTGTTTTTAAACAAGTAAGAAGTTAACTCTCGGCATCTATTCAAAAGTAATGAAAAAAAAATATTTACTTAAAAATAGGCAGTAGGCAGATAAAATATGCAGGTGTGCCGTGTAAACAATTTTTTATCAATCTTACGTGCATAAGTTTTAATGAGTTGAAACTGTTTGCAATTCATTAAGTAACTAATCATAACTATTATTACATTTCACAACGTAAATTCGATATGAGCAACGTAACAACAACAAATTGAATTAAAAAGGGAAATTTTTCGAAATATACCCATTGCTTTTATTTAAAGCAATGATATTCCATAGTGATGCTGCTGCCTCCAATTTTCCCCTCCTGTTTCAGGGGAATTTCCTGCAGAAGTTTGTTTTATTCACGTCATGTTACGTGAACTACGTGAGCTGATTTGATTCACTTTTTTGGGGGCCTAAAATATTTAACCTATTAATCATATAAATGGATCCAAAATGCTTTGTGATAAAATTATTCATAAATGACAACAAGTCTTTCAGAGTGATTTATCAACGCTGAATTGTTCGTTGATTATTGGAAGTTTCGACAATTCGGGAGCAGAATCGATAATATACAAAGTGGGTGATATAATATTACCATCAAATTTAAAACCGTCGCATGCGATTTTCATGACGAATTATACGATTACAACTTTTGAAGAAGTTGCATTAAACGAGGAATCAATGACTCAAACTGCCATACATTTCCTTATTGAATCGAATCAAATTTTTCGATCTTTTAATGGAACAAAACTACAATAGAATTATGCAAAATTTTCGTGTTGATTTCTAATCTCATAATCGTATGTCGGGATTAAAGTTCAGGATAGTAGAAATCTGGAAAGCAATCGAATTTTTTGTTTTCACGCAGTATTACTATTTGAAATTTGGAAGAAGCTTATGATAGCAACATGCAATCTTTTTGCATGCGATTCGTGCATTGAATTTAGGAAATTCGAATTTTTAGTAACCATTTAGACTTAGCCATCATGTGATACTATTATTTAGCACAGAATCCTTTATATCATCGAATAAATTGGCTTTTGTGCTTTACATTAACGATGAAAGATTAGTCTTGGAATAGCATTCTGACAAGTGCATTTTGCAAAAGTTTTACGATTTTTCCAAAACCATCAAATACACAAAACTGATATTTCAAGTCCAATTTTGAATTTTAGCAAGTATATAGGATAACGTGGAATAGATTATTAAAAATTAACCTAAGTTTTCTAAACGATATAAATAAAGTCAGAACGTACGTGTAACTGTGTTTAAGTAAATTGTTTAATTAAATTTGAATTGAATGCTGAATAAAAGAAATCAATTTTATAATCGCTTTTATGCTGGAAAATTTCTTTACCAATAGTTTCGAAATTGCATTCATAGACTGAGCACAAAGATGATTTATATGTTTTATCCTTTTTTTTCTTTTTCGCATGTGTTATTTTAAAAAAGACAATAAATAAATGATAATGAATGTTAGAAAGAAGAAGAAAGTTCAGAACATTTAAATAAATCATTCTCTCTTTTGCAATGCCAAAAAAAAACATTGGATACTTAAAATATCCGGACTACATCGATCATTTCCAATTTTATTTGCGGACGAGAAGTTTCTGGAAGAAAATTTTAATAGAAAAGTTTTGAAAATTTTCTGTCCTTCAATGTTTTGTTGTCACATAAAATCTAATAATTTAATCAATTCTTTATCAATTGAATGGATACACATGCTCTAAACAGTTTGCTACTTCATTAAAGGATACATTAAAATTTTATAAATTATCTAACAATCAAATTAAGAAAGCGTTTCGAATTAATTATTCGAAAATTTTGCATAGTTTAATTACCATTAATCAAGCTATGAAGTAGTGAAAAAAAGATTTTCCTGGAATTTTATTTATTTCGTAGCAAAGAAATGGAAATTATTATATAATTCGAATAATTCAAGCAACTAACGTCTTTTTCTGACATCAGTTGAAAAGATTCAGATGAGAAAAGAGAGAAACTGAGATAATTCTCCACAAATTAGCTATCGTTGATGAATATGATTGTACTAATTTGTATGTTTAAAATATGCCGATCTGTGATAATCTGCATCACACTTCTGAGAAATCGCTATTAGACTATCAATTCTTAAAGTTGCTTGGAATATTTCGATGTTGTTTTACTTTATTAGATTCTGTCAACTTCTTGCAAATCCCAACGCCTCAATAACTTAAAGACTAGTTCAAAAAACGATGCTTGCTAGGAAATATATTGTCATCCAAGAAATTATTTGTCATAATCGCGGCATTGCGGTATTGGAAAGAAAATGCCTATTCTTTACAAATATCTATGATAGTAATTGCATCTATTGAAAATTTGAAATTATCAAAATGTCAAGAACAAGAAAAATGAATAAGTTATGTTTAAGAGTTATTAAATAAATAAGGATTAAGAAAATTTTCCAGAAAAAAAATGAAATTTGACATGTTGTTATTACATGAAATATAGCAATTTTCATCAATTTTTTGCTAATCGTATGACGAATATTCGTAGTGAAAATAAGTGAAGAATACTTTATTTTTAGTTTTTCCTTATTTCTGTCTCATTTGCCAATTAATTTTTAATTATAGAAGGAAAATCACAAACACTTTTATTGCGTAAATTTAGGAAGCAAAATTGTTTTCCTTCAAACATGATTTATTTTACAGAATTTGGAAATGGAGCTGAAGCAAGTTTTGCTGCCATTAATCATCGAAAGCCGAAAAAGATTTGGGGAAAATTCGTTGCTACTTGTGCTTGATTCTGTTAAAATTAGCAATCAACGAACGGATCCGGAATTGAGTCGAACATCTTTGCCAGAATCAGCTGCTGGATTAAACGTTTTAGAACTTTTCAAAGTTCCATCTGGAAATAATACAATTCAAGGATATATTGGAGAAATACGTTATTGGAAAGCAAAATTATGCAAGAATTTAGATGAAATTTTAATTCGTATGTTCAAAATTGGTAATTTGGATATATTGCCTTCGAAGAATTTGCAAGATGTCTCTATATGGAAGAAAAAAAATGATGAATTAGTGAAAAATGGAGAATTTGAAACAATACTTTGTTTTAGCTTGATCGATGATAACGAATACTTTGTTTCGGATAGTGAGATCCTAACCTTTCTTGATTATTCTTTGCAAGTGCATTTCGGGACAACTGTACAAATATCGGTGGAAGAAATTAAACAAATCGCACTGCCGATAGCCGTTTTTCGGAAGTTATGGGTTGCAATTAAAGAATCCAAATTTATCACAATAAGCATGAAATTGTATGATTTTGATGGATTTGAATGTGGCTATATCAGGAAAGTCAGCTTCAACAGCAAATTTTCAGGAAGTTTTGGGGATTTTCGAAAGGAACTACGTGGAACAATGGGATATAAAACTTATGAAGAGGTTAATGAAAACTCACGAAGTAATGACTGCACATTTGATGAGTTTTATTTCCATGATATAAAAAGTATAAACCAAGAAATTCAAAATTCGGCAGACATTGATATAGCGAATACGCGCACTTTTCATGACGAAGAAACGGTCCATGCTTCAAAACCTTTTACTAATGAAAGGAACAAATTACGGATAACTAATAAAATTCGCAAAGCAGTAGAAATGATAATTCAAGCACCGTGTGACGATAATCAAGTACCATTCATATCACTTGGATTTGATTCTTTAAAATTAGCAAGATTGGAATTTATTTTGCAGAGCGAATTTTCTGTAAAATGTTCGATACCTTACGGGAGTGCTCATCAGTTTCCTAGTATTGATGCCCTGAGTGAATATATTCTGAAAAGTTCTACGCAAAGAAACATGGAAGTAACAAATTTTCAGTTTTTTATTGAAAAGTTGACAAAAATTGTCAAAAGTGGCATTGAAATACCGCTAAGTGCAGCGCAAAAACGATTAATTTTTCTTCATCAGTTGGATCAGGAACGTAAATTTAGTTTTGTTGAAACTTTGAAGTTTAAAATGGAAAATTTAAAAGTTCATCGATTCCAAAAAGCATTCAACAAAGTGGTAGCGAGACATACAGCAATGCGAACTATTTATACAGTAACTGGTCAAATAATTTTATCCCTTACTGAAGCTTATTTTTCAATTTATATCGAATCTAAAAATACATTCAATTTATTGAAACCAATCGATTTATTTGATTCTTCTATTCCAATGAGAATATTTATCACTGAACAAAAAGATTATAAAGGTAGCAGAAAATTGAAAGAAAACATTTCTGATCGAATTCGGGGAGAGATTCTAACTATGAGCACAGAAGTTATGAAGATCAAAAGTAACAAATCTACAAGCATGTCAAATCTGATTATCATCCAGATGCATCATATTATGATTGATGGTTTTTCTATAAAATTATTGACAGATGAATTGCGCATAATTTACTATGAAAAAAATTTGCTCAAACCTGCAAAATATCAATATGGACATTTTGTTCTTTTAGAAGACCAACAGAGGCAAAATTCTGAAGATCGAAAATTACGTGAAAATTTCTGGCAATATCTGCTCCGTGACGTTGTGTTGCAAGCGTTACCATCAGATGAAGTTAGACTTCAATTAGCGAGGTATTCAGGCCATTGTTTAGAATTTAAATTGGATTCCAAAGTCCATGAATGTTTGCAAAATTTATCTGTTTCGTGTTGTGTAACACAATTTTCCATCCTTCTCGCCAACTTTCAACTTTTACTATATAAAAGATACGGATTTAAAGATTCTTGCATCGGAATAATAGTTGCTCAAAGGGAAACTCCTGAGTTGTGTGCCATTGTTGGTTGTTTATTGAATGTAGTACCACTGATCAATACCATTGATTCCAGTGATCGAATCCGTGATTTTATAACAAAATCTTACAAGCGTTTAAATGAAAGTATCCAGAAGCAATTACAATTCGATGATTTGATAGCAGCCTTACGTTTGAAACGTAATTTATCAAATTCACCACTTTTCCAAGTTTTGTTTATTTTAGACGACAGCAATGACATTTCTAAGGAGGACGAAAATATGAAACAGAATAACGAATATTTCCAGAATTATGATTCGAATTTTGCACAATACGACCAGGTTTGGTGTTTTCAATGTCATGAAAAAGGTACAATAATAAAAATTGAATATAACCGGAGCCGCTTTTTTAAAAGTACCATCAAAACAATGGTACATCAGTACTTTAGACTTCTTCATAAAATGTCACAAAATTTGTATATTCCCATTCAAAGCATAGAAATGAGAAGTTCTATGGAAAGATTAATGGATTATCAGCTAAGATTTGAAAATCGATGCGATTTTCCACAAAAATGCACCATCTTAAGTCTTAGCGATGAACAAAACAGGATAAATCCTTACTCTAATACCATTATCCAAAGAGAAGTATCATTTTCGAGCATATTCTTACAAAGAAAAAGTAATCAATTATCAAGATTTATTATGCAAAGTTGGTTGCAATTTTTGGGTGAAGATATGCATAACGATAGTTTCGTCCTGCTTAGTTTTGATCGATCTATTTATCTTTTGCTTACGATTTTCGCTCTATGGAAATGCGGTATTGGAGTAGTTCCCTTGAATCCGGAAATTTCTGCAAAACAATTTGACGAAATCCTTGAGAAATTCATTTCTCCAGCTATCATTTATGAATGCAAGCGAAAACAGCATAATGTGCCAAATCAATGTGTTTTTGAGGTTATTTCCAAAAATTCCAATGGAACATTATTTCGTAGTTCAGATAGTAAAACTGTCAAAGAGCAGAATCCTGTATTCAGACATAATATCAATGAAGTAATTACCCTGATTTCTGGATATTCTGACCAAGAGATCAGGAAAAAGTTAACTCAGCATAACTTGGCCTACATGACTTTTACGTCAGGAAGTACCGGTAAACCAAAAAAAATTTGCACCGCATTTTACGGACTCAACAACTTGGTAATGAACTACGCGGAGAAATTGAGCATTAAATCAAGTAGTACCATTTATCAGGTAGTAAATCCATCATTTGACGTCTTTTTTGCAGATATTCTAGAAGCTCAAACAAACGGAGCGAATCTGTGCCTTGCAAGCCAACGAATACCAGATTTAAAGGAAATGTCGAAGGTAACTCATGCTTATATTATGCCGGCTTATTTATCTGCTATTCAGCCAGAACAATTCAAAAATTTGACAAATTTGGAACAAATCAATTTTGGCGGTGATTATATTCAATACAAAGTCTTACAGAAAGCTATTCAAAATGGACTTCGTTTCCATAATCAATACGGTATGACTGAACATTCCATTTATTCTACTTGTAAATTAATGAAAGTTTGTGATAAAATTTCGTCTGTTGGGAAATCCTTCAAGAATATTCATTTTTCTATACATGATGGTGATAAAAATTTGTGCGGACAACATATTACTGGAATTTGCTGTACTTCAGGACCAGGTATTAGTCGTGGTTATCATGATAACGAGCATCTTAATCAAATATCATTTCTCGCCAATCACAATTTGATACAACTTGAGTTGCTATTAAATTGCGATAAGTGTTATTTCTGGACCGGTGATCTGGCTGAAATAAAAAATAATGGCGGTGGATTGCATTTTCTCGGTCGCAACGATTTCCAAGTGAAAATTCGAGGAATTCAAGTTGATATTCCTGAAATTGAAGCTATGTTGGGACAGCATGAATCAGTAAAAGAATGTATTGTTTGTTTGCAAAGAACAGAAGCGGAAGAAATTCTGATTGCTTATATTATTTCTTACAATGGTTTCATGATGAAAGAAGAGGAAAGACAGCAGATGATAAAAAGTTTGAACGAATACATGCTGATAAAATTACCAACCTTTATGATTCCGAATCAGTATGTATTTCTCCACGAATTCCCATTGAGTAACAACGGAAAGATTGATCGAAAACTATTACCCATACCAGAAAAATTCTTGAATTCGAAAAATTCTTTGAAAATTGATTATATTTTTGAACCGCAGGAAAAACAGGTTATGGAAATATTTGCTGAGCTGCTTCCAGGAAAAGCTATCCAACTCGACGATTCATTTTTTGAAGTGGGAGGCGACTCGTTGAAAGCTTTAATTGCAATGCAAAATATCAAACGCGAAACTGGAATGGATATTCGGCTTCGAAATATTTTCGAACTGCCATCTTTCAGAGCTATTTTAGAGCGCTTGAAAGAAAGCTGCTCGACAGACAATCATAAAAAATTTGAAAATTCAATAGACCTGAAATTGGAAAAGTTTGAATCTAATTCATTGCAGATTCATAAGAAGTCCGGCAAATTAATGAGTAACCAATTAATAAGCACTACTAATATGTTAACTGAGGATTCCGACGAATTTATAGACAAAGACAAGACCATAAGTAAAAGGATGTCATGGAAATCTGAGAAATTTTATGACGATGATAAGCAGAAAAGCAAATTCTGGTATGATGGAAGTATCCCAATAAGTTTACAACAGGAAAGACTTTTATTTCTTTACAGCTTTGGAAAAGAATATCATGAAAGTTATAAGCTACAATTTTCAATTGTATTTTACGGCCATGTGAATCTTAAAGTTTTAAATACTGCTCTAAATTATATTATGCGAAAACATCGACTTCTACGGACAATTTTTCCTCAGAAGGCTGGAAAAGCATTTCAGGAAATAATATCATTGAGCGAATGCTACATTGAAATTCATAAGACTATGCTTAAATATGATGGAACACAATCGAGAATAAGGGGAGAATTGCCAGATTCATATGATACTCCTTTGCTAGCAATAGCTGTTTCCAGTAATCTCGAGCTTGTGCTGATTCTCGATCATCTCATTGTCGATGGCCGTTCGATCGCTATACTCAGCAATGATCTCATAGAATTTTACAATACACTTAATAATGGCGGTAATGTTTCCATTGATGTTAGCAAGGACAGTAGTTATGTTGAATTCTGTTTGAAACAACGAAGCCAGTTGGAGAAATTCCGGATTGCATCAGAAAATGATGATTCGATGAAAGATGAGCTGCAACTGCAGGATGAAAGCAGACATCTGCAAGAGATGATCCGAAAATTGCAGGATTTTCCACCACTATTGCTTCAAGGTGATCTGTCTAATGAAGATTTTGACAGAAGAAATGATGTAATTAAATTTAAAATGCCTTTAAATTTGTCTGTAACTAAGGATTTTTGCATGACAGAAAGATGCACGCTATTTGCTTTTTTGCTAGGCATATTTTCGCTAACTGTGCATGCCACACAAATTAATCAACATCAACAAAAACATCGCTTTTCTATAGTTACTTCTGCAATGAATCGCACATCTGATACTATAAATTGCGTCGGATTATTTGTCAATACTGTAATCATTCCGATTGATATTGCTTTTCAAACTGTTTCTAAATTAATCCACAGTCTTCAACAAAATATTGCTGACGCTCTTCAATTTCAACATATTCCATTCAATTACATCATCCAGAAACTAAATCCAAAACGAAGCAGCACAGGCACAGATACATATCAGATTTCATTTGTTGTTCAGAATGCTTCTGCGATAAAGCTACCAGAAATTGACGGAGTTAAGACGGTTACCGAAGAAACTGGAGCAAAGTATGCAAAATTCGATCAAGCATGGTACTGCGTCGAATTTGAAGACTATATTGAAATATCAGTGGAATACAGAATCGCGAAATATAGTAATTTGACGATAAAACATACTATGGAACTGTTTACTCAAATAGCTTCTCAAGTGTTGTCGAATCGATCTGCAGAAGTGAAAAGCATTCTAGAATATTCTAAATTAGTCAGTGTTGAAAAACCAGTAATCGACAAGGATAATCAAGAAGACGTGATTGAAATTCAAAGTGCAAGCAAAAAAAATTGGGTGCTGAAAGATGTCCTGCTCGGTATTTGGAAGGAGATATTGGAATGTCCAGAAATTACGATTTTGGACAATTTCTTTGCTAAAGGTGGTCATTCCCTGCTGATACCGAATATTTGTTATAAAATAGAACAACAAATCAACTATCAATGTCCACCACAAGCAATTTTTAAGTACCAAACTGTCAACGAACTGGCAGAATATATTAGCAAAAAGCAAAATTTGGAAATCTTGACAACATCAAAACAAATATTAAAAATTCGTGTGTGTCCACTTCAGGAATCTTTGCTCAGAATGTATTATAATTTAGCTGAAGAAGCAGCAACTTCCATTACTACTACTGCTGTTAGCAACATTACAACTATGACAGTTGATCTTGTCAAGGCTTATCAGACGGGTTTTTCAATATCTCTGAAATCTGTAGACTTATCAAAACTAAGACACTCTCTCAATCTAATAATAATGCGTCACTCCTCACTTCGAGCAACATTCTACTGCCAGAACAATAATTTTTTTCAAGAAATTCATTCTGGTACTGAAATTTATATTGCACCGCGGAAGATTAATCTTGAGCAGAAACCATTGGTAGTACCGAATCCTTTTCATGAATCACCGATTCTTTGCTGGTTAATCGATGAAATCACTATAAAGCAAGAATTAGCTGATAATGACCATTGTCAATTATATTTTAAAATAAGTCACGTTATTTGCGATGGCAAGTCGTTATCTATAATAGCCAAAGAATTAAGTTATAATTATTTCGAAGATAGACATGTCTTGATGAAAGACGAAGGTTTCATTCAGTTTAGTAAGGGAATTGAACAACGATTCCGGGAACGTTTTAGTGAAATGAAAAGATTCTGGTCGCAAACTCTGAAAGATGCAGAAAACATAAATCTTCATCATGAGAAAATGATTGCTGCCCCTTCAACCAGTAACAGATGTAAATTTTTCTCTAAAAATTTCAGAAATTTGTACAGTTTGATCAAGAGAATAGCTAAGAAATGTTGCTGTTCACCATTTGTTGTGCAGTTAGCTGCATTTAGCAAGGTATTCTCTGATGTAGCAGTACAAGCTTCTAAGGTGATTATTTCATGTCCAGTAGATATGCGGGATTCTGAAGCTCAGCATTGTGTTGGAATGTGCATCAATGTTTTACCAATAATAATCGATTTGAAACAGAGCAACTTCCAGGATCTAGTTCAGGATATTGCTAAAAGCTTTGCAGATGCTTACGTGAACGCTGATATTTCTACTAAAGAAATGGAAAAATTATGCGAAAAACAGGGAATTTCGAATTTTGTTGATATAATGATCGTTAATAACTATGAGGAATACTCCAATGATTGCTATCAAATTTTAAATGATAATTCTGAATTTACAAAATGTGCTTTGACGTTATTTCTCAGCCAGCATCATGAAGATATTGTTGCAAAAATTGAATTTAAACAAGATCTCTTCTATGATGAATCAGTGAGTATAATGCTCAATCAGTGGGCTAAAATAATTCGCAGAATGGAAATGTTCATTGTAGCAAACAATGAGATAAAGAAAAATAAAGAAAAACGAAAATACCTGCGTGGCAATACCTTTGCTGGCGAATATTACGGTACAGAAAATAGGACAGGATTGGATATGAAATCAGAAGAAAAAGTAGTGTCAAGTAGACGTGACGAATGTTTTGTGAGGAAAAATCAAGATGGAAGAGAAGCTCTTCAAAAATCTGACTATCCAGCATTCAGCTATCAACATCTGCTTCGAGAAGCCTTCATGGTCGATACTCGATTGGCAGTCCTGACAGCTCTAACTGCAAATAAAGAAAGTATCAATTATCGTGCTCTAAGTCAATTAATCCGTCAAACTTCGAAAATTTTACGAGAAAAAGTAACTCAGATAACAGGCAGCATATTAAGAGCTGATACAGTGATACCAGTTATTGCTTGTAATAGCATCAAAACACTGATAACATGTTTGGCAGTTATTCTAACTGGAGCGGCTTATCTTCCTATAGATTCCACAAGCCCAGGCAAGCGAATCTTGAATATTCTGGAGCAAATGAAAGCAAAATTCTATATTACTGTTGATAGAACAATAAATAATGATGAAGAATTTCAAAATCTACTTAATTTTTCATTTCAAAATGCAATAGAAATCAATTTACATAGCATAAAACTTCGCGAAGAATCGATAGATTCTCCATTACATCTTAGAAACACACCGAACGACTTGGCTTACGTGATTTTTACATCGGGAACTACCGGAAAGCCTAAAGGAGTAGCAATTGGTCAACATGGTCTTATCAACATGGCCATGGCATGTACTCGAGATTTCTGGATGAAACCTGGTGACTGTGTTTACCAATTTACAAACTTTGCATTCGACAATAGTGTTCTGGAAATTACGATGGCTTTAACTAATGGTAGTGCTTTGCTTCTCCGAGAAGATTTTTTCATGTCACGTAAGTTTCTGAATGAAATGAAAAATGCAAGAATTACTCATGCACTGTTGTTTCCTAGCTTGGTGAATACCTTTACCGATGAAGAGATTCAGGAGCTGCGACATTTGAGATACTGGATTGTTGGGGCAGAGAGTGTAAGCAGAAGGATTTTGGAATGCGCATTAGAATCAGGTGTCAATGTAATTCAGAATTATGGACCAACTGAAACGACAGCTTATGCTTTGACCAAAAGAATGAAATTATTAGATAAACCCAATAATATCGGTCGTGGAATTCTAAATATTGTCACTACGGTAAGAAATTTCTGTGGAGAGATTGTATCAAACACGGGAATAGGCGAATTATGCATCACAGGAATAGGGATCATGCGGGGTTATATTGTTTCAAGTACAGAAGATGTAACACAGGAAAATACTGATGAAGAAAATGAAAACAAAAAATTTGGTGCTAGAAAACACGGAACTTTCGAAATGATTGCTTGTCGTGAGATACTACCGAGAATCAGTTTTTATACCAAAGATATGGTTCGCTTCCAACCAAATAACGACATTCTTTTCCTGGGACGATACGATAAGCAAGTAAAGATTCGTGGATTCCGTCTTGAACTCGGTGAAATTGAAACTGTTCTTTGTCACTATCCGCAAGTCAAATCTGCGAAAGTAATCCGGAAATTAATAAAGGGACAGCAACAGCTTGTGGCTTTTATTATTTTGTCGAATTCGTCGAACATTGGGTTCCATCCCGGTACTATACGACAATTCATGTTGGAGCATTTACCGTACTATATGGTACCAAATCAATATCATTTCCTGCAAAAATATCCACTTACCAAAAATTCAAAAATTGATGTCGCCGCTTTGGAAATGTTACAGAATCCTGAAAATGATCAATGCTTCGAGCATATAGAACCAGAAAACAGCGTAGAATGGAAGTTGCTTGTACTCTTCCGGAAAGTTCTCCAGGATGATAACATTTCGGTAAATGATGACTTTTTCGCAATTGGTGGAAATTCATTTTCGGCAGCACAGCTCTCCGAATTGATAGAAGCTAACATTGTACATAGTTTCGATATAAATAATATTTTTCACTATCGGACAGTGAGGAGACTGTCGCAGTACATTCTAGATTCTTATGAAAAGCCAAGTGACAGAATTTATGAAATTCAAGATTTTTATGAAATAAACAAGAAAAATTTCAAAATTGATGACATTCCCTTAAGCTTTCAGCAGCAACAATTTCGATTCCTAAGTGAAACAAAACAACGGCAATATTATGAACTCATATTTGTACAAAACTTTGATGCATCATTGAACCTGCGACATTTGAAATTGGCTTTTTTGCGCCTAATTTTACGGCAATCTTCGTTTCGGACAATTTTTCCTGAACAAAACTCTGATATGCACCAGGAAGTACTTTCTGGCACAGAAGCTTATTTCTATAGCAACATTCTACAGAATGGCTATTTCCCAGTAGAATCAGCATTCTACAATAAAGATCTTATTGCAGAAAAAATAAAAATACTTCAAAACGAGGAAGTAGATTTCAAATGTGAACCACCAATTTTATGTGCAGTTGAAGCAATCAACAATACATCTCACACTGTTATTCTGAGAATAAATCATATCATTAGTGATGCATGGTCAACGAATCTCTTGGAGAATGATCTGAGAGACCTCTATGAGGAAATTTCGAAAAACAAGCAGTTTAGTAGCAATTCAAAACAAGCTTTTACATATGCCGAATATTCCGTCGAACAATTTGAACAAACGCACTTTTTAGAGAAATTAGCAGATAAATATGCTGATAAGATAGTAAAGTGGATCATGAATGACGAAAATTATAACAAGATTTTGGAAAATTGGGAAAGAATCGAAAGTCAGGCAAATCAGTTTGATCGGACCAATCAGAATCTAGATTCTGAAATTTTTATAGAGGCAGATCAATATTCGAAATCCACAGATTTTAGAAACTATTCAGAAACAGGATTTACTTTTGAAGCAAAAAAAATTGAAAAGATTTGCGGATATTTTGAAATCACTCCTTTTGTGACTTTTTTTAGTGCATTTGCTTCATCTTTACACGAACTTTCTGGTACAAGTCAACTAATTATAAATGTACCAACTGCTAATCGATCCCTCAAAACAGGCGGTATTATAGGCAACTTTCTCAATTATTTACTGATAAACAGTACGCATAACATTTCAAAGGAGCCTGATATCATTGATGATAATGTTATCAGTACTGCGTCGAGAAATATTATCGACAGTTCTACAAATCCAATCAAAGTGTCCATTTCTAATCAGCAAGCGAAAAGAAGCGTTTTACCTATTGTAAATGCAAGATTTATAAAGAAATATATAGATAGCATTAATACAACAATTAACGAAGTCCGAGAATTCGAACAGGTGCCATTTATTGTACTTTTAAAATTAATTCGAATTAGGTTGAAAAAGCTGGAATTACCAGGCACTAAAATCCTGGATCGCCTTCATAAAACTATATTTTTCAATTTTCGTTACAGATTGGAAGAAAATCATGAATCAGTACTGGGGAAAGGCGAAGCTCAAGGACAAACGGATTGTATTCATGAAATTGAGGTTGAAATAGATTGTGTGCGAAGCTATTATTCTTGTAGAATCAGAATGAAAAATCGCAGAAATAGTAGCAAACGTATCTTGTCATTATGTCAAAGAATGATTTCTTTCCTACAGCAAATGTCAATTAATTCTAAGATGCTAGAAAAAGAAAAAGATGAAATGAAGGCTGAGGAAAATAAGCATGAAATAATTACGAAACATTCTTCGCTGTTCTTTACGAATTCTGATGGAGAGAATACAATCGACTTGGAGCTGAGGAGAATATGGAGTGAATGTTTGAAGAAAAAGTGGATTAGAGATGATGATGATTTCTTTCTGGAAGGTGGAACTTCATTGCTGACTCTAAAATTAAAGCGTCTCATTGAATCAGAATTGAAAATTCATATTGAACTTGACGAAATATTTAAATACAGCACTTTCACACAGTTAAGCAGTTTATTACAAAAGCGATTTATCAACAATGGCCTTCTCTCGGACAAGAGAATCGGATTCATGAATCCTGAATTCAAAAGAAACAATGTTCCGGTATTGCAAAATGATAGACAAACGTTTGAAAAGCATGGCATTGCAGAAGAAGCAGAAAATTTACAAGCATCCAAGAATCAGACAACGGTTCGATTGTTTCATCGAAGCGAATCAAATGTTAATGACATAGAAAATACGGTAATCGTTTTTTTCCACGCACTTGTTGGTGGTGTGACTTGGACATATGCACCAGTAATAAGACAACTAATAAGAAAGCTGCCAGGCTCCTTCAGAATAATCGGTGTTGAACATCCGGATAGTTTTTCTCGAAAATGTTCGACGGATCCCGAATTTTATCATTCTATTGAAAGTTTATGTTCCAAATATGCACGAGATTTGCATGATCATTTATGCAAAGTAAAAATGCGCATATTCGTTGGTGCATCATTTGGTGCTATTTTGGCTTATCAATGCGCTGTACAACTGCAACGAGAAGGTAAATCCTTATTGTTTTAGTTTAAAAATTATCTAACTTCAATTTATAGTACATAGGTTGATATATAATTTTTTGGAAATATCTGGAAAGATATATTGATTAGGAAGAATATCGAAAATTACATTTGTGTGAAATCGTGACTAATTTAAACAATTTACGAATTTCGGAAGAAATTTAATAACAAAAATTTCGAGAACTTATATATTTCTTCTATTCAATATGTTATTTCAGGAATACATGTCGATGATATAATATCAGTTGATGGAACGGCACAATGGTCCAGAAATACATCCTTGACAGAATTTCCATCTTATGAACAGCATCGCCAGCAGATTAATAAAATTGTGAAATACCAAACTGGTGATATGAAAATCGATGAAGAACTACTAGAAGCAATGATCGGAAATGCATGGGAATTGCTGAAGATGATGTGTATTTATATTCCAAGTCGAACATCAGAAATTGCTTCTCGACTTCACGTAACACTTCTAAAGTCACCTTCTCGAAAAATTTTAGATGATGATGATTATGGTTGGATGAATCTTTGCTCTAGAACTATCGTAAATGTACCATTTTCGCATGATACAATGCTTCGTGATTGCAACATCTATCCAATTGTTGATATTATCTTAAAAACTATAACAAAGGCTAAATGACAATAACTGAAGTTTTTTTTAACTTAACCAAAATACCATTATTCTCGCTTATATACCATTGCCAATAAAATTGTATAGATTATCTGGATTTTAGTTCCTCAGCTAAGTTTCTTAATTAACTCTCTTTTTTTTTTTTACCTAAGCCTCGACTATTTGCTCATAAAATCTTATTTAAATGTGATCTACTGCACAAATGAATCTTAAACAGCATATCTTTTCTCATTTCCAAAGCGAATTGAATACACTGACCATCTAAAAAATACTGCCAGTCAATTATGATGTTTATAATTCAAAGATTGAAAGAATTTCTGAAATCCACCAAATCCGAGAAAAAACGCGAGAGTAACTACTCATTTATAATACTTTCTTCGATTTCCTTCTACATTCTCTATAGGATAAGGGAGTGATCCACACTCTTATTGAATCTTGTACAATGTGCTTTGCTTTGGAATAATATTTATTATAATAAAACGCAATATGCAATAAATGAAACTTTCATACAAAATATTTTAAAGACATATTTTTTAGAAGAAAAGTATAGATAAACATTTAATATTATCTGATACTTTTCTTCTTTAGCATATCAAAGCGTTTAGCCAAATCATCGAAATCAAGCTCATCACTGCCATCAGCAACACCTGGTTGCTGTTCATCACTACTTTTCGCTGATGGGAAGGATGCCGAGTCGAACATTTCCGGAAAATCAGTTGGTGGTTCTGGAAACTCCGGCGTTTCTGCAACGAAAATAACATTCATTTCATAATAAACTTATAAATTTTGTTCGAAAACTGATACACTCTTTTTAAAATCCTATTTTTGTAGAAATGACAAAAGAAATGAAGAAACTAACCATTAAGATTCATTTTTGAAGGAAGCGAATTAGCATCTGTGGGAGGAGCCGATGGAATACCTGGTGACGTATTCGGTTTGATTTTGATATCTCCCGATGAATTCTCAACCTACAAAACGATCTCTAGTCTCCTCCGTAATTTGCTGTTCGTATAAAAATCAAAAAGAAGAAATACTTAATCCAAACTCTAATTAGTGATGGCATACCAAATAGATTGAGTAATGAAGATCAAAAAACTAGAAGATAATAATTCGATGCATATTTACGATGGATCATATGCTAATTTAATATTAAAACTCAAATAACAAATATAGGTAAAACGAGAAATGAAAATGAGCAAAATATATGCATGAATAATGCTGATCATATTTATGAATATGTAATGAATGATAAAAAAAACATACTTGACTTAGACGAGGATAATTGGAAGCAGTATAATTAGTTGGATCTGACACTGGTGCAGAAGCTGGAATACTTGCTTCATCACTTCCTCCGAAAACATCTTTAAAACCAGCAGGAGGAGGTGGTGGTGGCCCCGGATAGTATCCTGAAAAGCTAGTGTTAATTAATATACATTATAAAAAATACTGCGAAAAAATGATTTTCGAATGATTTCAAATAAGCTACGATATTGATAGCAATCAAAAAGCATCCACTAACCAGATCCTTTATTCGTCGGTGGGAAAGGTGGCTTTTTATTATCTGGATTACTGCCATCAGAATACATCCAACCATAACCTTGCTGAAAATTATTTTTAATTGCCCAAGTGTCTAAAAAATTGTTCCAGCACAATATTTTTCTGCAAAAGAAAAAAAAAAAAAAAAAAAAAAAAAAACACAAATCTTCCGAAATCAAAATTGCATCTAAAAGAAAGCAAGAAAAACATTACTCCGCCTTGATTTTTAAAATCAATCAGCATCTGTTCAGCAGCAGCGACTTCGTCTTCGCGCATAATATTTGGATCAGGGGTGAAAGGTATTCCTGCACACTTTGCAATTTCAATCATGTATCTGAAAAAAATAAGTTTAAGCTTCTATGAAAACAACTCATATTTCTCCTTAAATCTTAAGTACGGAATAATTTTAAATTAAATATGCATTTTTCTGTCTTATAAAAAATAGAAAAAAACCATACCGTTCCACCAAAAGTTTTGGAGGCGCTTGTACACTTAGCTTGGCTATCAGCTTTGGTGATACTTTAGCAGGATATTCTAGCTGATTATTACGCGCTGCTTCAGCAAATGTTTTGCCGTATTTCATAGTCAGCTGGTCACTAATCACCTAAAATTTGAACCCTTCCAAACCAAAAACCAATAGATCAACCTGGATTCTAGATATAAAAATAAATTTCCAAAGAGAGTTTAATGAAATAATAGAAATCAGATCTTATATGAAGTGATTTTAGATCGATCAGGTTTGTAATGATATATTTGGTACAGCTAAATGCTCGGCGGAACCTAACACAGATCCTTTGATATAGTCCACAATTAGAATTATTTAATTTATAGGACAATAATTTTTCCAAATACTTCTTTTTACATTAGAATAGAGTGTCCAAACCATCAAATTCCACTGAAAAGAAACTCCTATAAATACTTATTCCAAGGAGGAAACACTATTACCTTAAATTCACTCACATCTGTTGCAACACGAGGAGCAGCCCATAAAATATTGATTACTGCTTCAGCAATTCCATCGTCAAGTTGCCTGCAACGTTTCTCGTTACAATAAATCTATAAGTGGAAAAGTGATGAAAAAAAAAAAAAAGAAAATCATACTTGATTTGCTGTATAAGACCAAATCGTGCCAGAATAAGATCGCAGTACATTTCTAGCAGCTCGTATGCTTCAACAAGAAAATCCTCTCTTATAATATGCTCTACTCTGATACGAGCACGATCTTCCTTATGGTCTAAAATATAATGAAATATGTCAATGAAAATCAGAGGTATTAAATCCGAATTCACATCTCATAATGTGGAATATATATCTTCTAAAGCAAGGTATGTCTCCAGAATTTTGTTTCTGTATTTTTAAGCATTTCTTTGAAGATATTTTTTTAAATATTTTAAAGATATAACCATCAGAAAAAAATATACAAGTCGCGGGATGAAATGATTGCTTCGTATATAATTCGTAAGGACTATAAAAAAATAAAGTGAAGTATTGTGTTTTTTTCCCTGTAGCTCACTATCCAAAATAACTGATTACTCCCATCAAAGTTTTGGTGTATAAAAAACATTCTGAAACCGAAACATACTTGCGATGAAATCAGCAATTTCGGTGCGTGATTTCAGTGCCATCTCAGTTTTCTTTTTCTCCAACAGTTTCAAACGATTAATTGCCAAACGAAGATTAGTTTTCAGCTTCGAGTACTGCGTTCCCCAGCTGATTGACATATTTCTTCTAAAGCAATTATTATTATATTACACAAAAAGCTTACCTGAAATGTATAAAGTATTTGTGACAGTTGACCGTTAACTGATGAAACATAAAACATAATTGGCATATAATATTGTTGTTTCTTAAAATACATTATATTTTCTATTGAAAATAGGATTTAAGAAAATATGAACTAGAGAAGTAAGCGCATCCCATCAATCATATATTGAAGATGATACTGAGGATTTTATTATTCACCATTTTGACATTTGAAGTAGATGAGTTGCAAATGAAAACAAATAAAATATATATCCAATTGCATAAATCCAATCATAAATCATAAAAATCAAATATGCCTACTATAAGCCTATTTTGTTTATTTGGTATTTGCACTTCTCTCTATAACACATACAACGAGAAAAGCAAAGTTTCGGTAAAAATTTCTTTCTTCCTTTATCCTAATTGTTTGAGCTAATTAATGGATTAATATAAATGTTCGTGCAAAGTCCTATGCAAAAGACGTTTTCTGCCATATTTGTATATTCGCTAATATCCTGACAGAAACATGAATGTTATAAATGAGTATTCCCATTTCTTATATGTTTTTATATGGGAGCATCTCCATATAAATGAGAATGAGAATGAATAATGATTTAGAAAACGCAATGAACGCACTACCCACGTTGATTCGTATCGGTTGACAATTAACGACTACTAATCACGCCAAAAATATACGTAATCCACGTATAACCAACTGATTTTAATTTTGGAATCCTCAGACCACCAAATAATCATCGCTGATCCCACCACAATCGTTTTAATTTCATCTCTTAATTCAATCTCTTCAATTCTCTGCACACCATCATATTTCGGACAGCTGTGAAATATAAACAGCATATTTCAGACCAAGGACTACTTCTGCTGTGACGATATTTGTGATACAAGCAGGGTAGAAGTGATGTTTTTCGACGCCCTACACAGTGGACTGCATCAGTTTTGCGATCAGGGTGACAATTGTCACTGCGAGCAGTCACGTGAAGTGACACTTCTTTCGAAATTGTGACATGAAGTGACTCAATTCAATACTTCCCATCATTGATCACGATTGGGAGTTGCACTTCCTCGAGAATGGGAGAGGAACATGCTGGAATTGAAATGGAAATTTCCACGGTGATGAAGTCATTGCGATATGCCGTACCATCGTCACATAAGAAATTATTAGTTATCGCTGACCATTAAGATTTTGATCATTTACCTCCCAAGCGGTATGATAATGTAATATGCAATGAAACTCCTAAAAATAGAAGCATTCATCGTATAACAAAATTTCGTTGGGAGACGAAACGTCTTCAGCCTATGTTCAACTTTCAGTCTTGCTTGCATAAAATGCTGCAAACTTTTTGAACCTTATAGAACAATTGTTTAGTGGAATAGATCTCTTTCGGTTATGAAAATTTTCTTTGATGATAATTTTAGTATTCCATCATATGGTAATCCTTCTCTTTCCAAGCAATTCCTTGTTGAACATTGATTCTCTAGTGATTGCTTATAACATAATTAAAGAATCGTTGTTCCGTCATAGAATATCCAAGTAAATTGATCACTGGGTTATTCTTTCCTTTGTCGCTCATAGAGAGGAATACTGCTCAATTGAATTGTCGGATTGTTGCTTCTGCTTTGTTGCTTTGAACTCCAAATAGTTGCTTTTGCTGCGTCGGTGTAAGAACTGACTTGAACTCCGAAAACTGAAGCGCAAACGTTGAATGTGTGCTCCAAATGGGATGTTTTGGGTAAGCAGAACTGGCGCTATGGGATGAACCAAATGTCAAGTTCCACTAAGTTTTATGCCACATTGCATGTCGATTATTATTGGCACAGAAATTAAAGAAAAGGAATTGTGTGAATTTTAGAAATGGAAAAGTTAGAACGCCTTTTGCCAGTGTCAGGAGTATGTCGTGCTTGGTAATTACTTTGGGTTAGCAAATAAGAATGTCACAGAATTTGCCATATATTTGGCCACTGAAAATCTAACTTTCGATAAGTTCAAGAAATCAATTATGAAGGAAGGATTAGCTGATAAGGTAGTACACATATAAATCTCGTTTTGAATAATCTTTTAAATCTTTCTTCATGCTTCTTTCTGGAAAGCAATTAATTTTTCCACTTTCCAAGAAAATAAAGTTTCAGTCAAACTATGAGATTAAAATTCGGTATGTTCGGAAGAAATTCGGAAGTAAAAGTCGAGAAACAGCACAAGAAAAGGCATGATATTTATTAATTTTAGTGTTAGAGCCTTTTTATATGATTGGTGTATATTTTATTTTCATTTCGATGATGCTCTGTTAGCGAATCTCCTTGCATTATATAATAATACATGCAATAAAAAAAAAATATATATATAGCAAATATAAAGACTTTTACGGATGATAAGGAATTGCTTCGTGAAACACTTCCAACTTTTACATGCCAAACGTCGACGCAAGTAAATTGATAACTGAGCTAGAGGGATCTTAATCTCGCATGAGCCTACAATACTTGCAGATGGTGTTCGTCTACCTCGCCATCCCGAAACACCATGGATGGGTCCTTCAGTTTTTCGTTATCCGGATGATGTGTCTCAATCTAAAAGGTTTTTGATTAAAATATACAATTTAGATATCCCTGTCGAATGCTTTTTTGCTTTATCTCATCATGAAATGGCATTTTGTGAGGTATTTCAGTGTAACAAGAAGTCGTATTTCATTTAAGACACTTGAAAGGTAGGAGTTGAGGCAAACGCAAGACGGAGAAGCGGCCGCTAATGTAGATTTACCTGATTTTGATGGGAAGCTTAATGTTCTCAAGAATTACGATGGTTATATACATTAATATATAGATTTTACCTAAAGTTAAGTATTTTCTCTGCATGCTTTATTTTAAGGGAAAATAAAAGTAATCTATTCCATGCTGCAAACGTAATAATTTTGGGCTTGCTTCGAAACATCTTCAGAATTTATGTGAAATAGTGCTCGAATTTTGCTTTATTTTCCTATTTAAATGGAATTAAAGATTAAGCATTACAATTTGTTTTGTTTTTCTACAGTGGACGCTGTCAAATTCTCAGAATATTTTTATGCTTTCATATTTACAATACCTACTAGAATGTTACAAACGGATTATTCGGACGAGACATATATAATTGTCGTGCAAATCTGTCTTACCAAACCTTTGGGCGACATCTTCGTATTTCTTGCTGGACGGCTGTAATGCAGAGAATTCATTAACTTCATGGCTTCTTCACTTCTGCAAGATAACTGGTATTTAAGATTGCTTCGTGAATTTTCCTCAAGTTTGATTTTGATATAACATAATTTATTGTTTTTTATGAGACTGACAATTATAAATTGAAAAAATAGATTTTTTTCAAGTATAATGTCCCGTGGAACTAATTAGATGACAGCAATATATTGAGACATGAATTTTTGCAAGTAACTGCTAGCGAGCCGAAATGGTTAGTAAAATTCGCGCCATCTTTCTTCGAAATGGATGATAAAGTTAAATTATCAGCATCTGTAAGAATTAAATGATTAATTCTTTGTATAATGAGTACGAAAATCCGAATGCTTGACGTATCACACGGTTGAAGAAGAAGATTTATAGTCCAAACAGATAATTTATGCACTTTGTCTTACATTGATTCTCTTTCTTTTGTACAAAAATAATAGATATGCTTATGAATTTTGAACTTTAGTTCTTGTATTTTAATCAAGTCTTAATTTGCTTTCACTCAATTTTAAGCTTTGAATTGTACTTTTTATTGACTATTTTTTTCTCTTATTTTTTGCTCATAAATAGCTTAATGAGAGTATTTGAAGTGCAAGAATAAATTGATATCGTTTATTGCTGATGTCAAAGTATATAACAAAAAAAAAAAAAAACATAAGAAACGACACGTTACAACCTCTACTTCATTATTTACTAGGACTCCTTGGCTTATTTCGTAATGTTTAGCAAACTGCGATCTAAATTCTATTTTCTTAACTTACCAGTAACTCGATATGCTCGCTTGATTTACCATTTTCTTACATCAGTAATTCTTATTCAAACAGTCCATGTTATCGAGGTGAAATGTTTAGTTAACACCTTGCTGAGGAGCTGTAATCAGTTATAGTTATAGGACTGTAACTATTAATTATAATCAGTTATAGTATGGCTGTAACCATTAATTCAGTTATTGCACGGTTGTAATCAATAATCCGCTTCGTGCCGGAAAATCGAGAAGTTGAAGTATGGCAGTAATCTTATTTAAATAGTCCATGTTTGTTTTTGATGTCAGGGAAAACTATCAGCGAAGCAGCACATATGTGTAATTTATGCAAATTTTGAGCATCGTCTCAGCAACCTGGAAAATTTAATTTATAATCATTTGTGGAATGGTTCAAACATTTATTGGTGTGTCTGGTTTGATTGGATTATATATGAATAGCATAAAATCATTTAAAAAATATCAGTTGTCTCTAAAACTCGAGTTCGCTTTTATCCGCAAATTGCTGCCTTCTGAATTCTTCCGTGAAAATTACATTCCAGTCAGTAAAACTGTCAGTGGAAGAATTCGGTTCAGTTCGATTCGATTCTTCATTCTCTCTTAATCGTATTATCGCTGCATATTTTGATCAAATTCCTGCATTTCTTAATAGCATAGTAATTCCAGATTATGTATTTACCTTCCATTATTGTAATAATTTCTTATGTTTCCATATTTAAGCGCCTTTATTTACAATTAGGCAAATAGGAAAACTTCTATATTTTTGGAAACACAATCATGATAATCAAGATCAGTGGTCAAAATCAACGCTTTCAAAACTTTCTATGGGTATAGATGGATGAAAAGCTTTCTTAAGTTTTCGAAACTTTTTTTCTAAATGAGCCAAAACTTTGTTCATTTGAAATGTAAGTCCGTAATTTAAAGCTTCGATGATAAAGTTCCTTGCTGGCTATTGAATACCTTATCTGCTGTGCATTTACAAAGATTCTCAATGTTGGAATGTGCATGAATGTCACCTAATGCACTAATTGTTCTAATATAATTGTTTTAGTGTAACAAACAACAATAAAGTAAGCGAAAAAACGATAAATAAAGTTCTGTTTATTTTTAATTAACTTGTATTTTAAAGATGTCTTGGAGATGTAAACAATTTGTTTGATCCTTTTCCATCAGAATAACGAAGCATAACCAACAGATTAATCCTACTAAAATTCACTTCATTTTGATGCGTCAAAAAATCACGGATTTTTCTTTTTTTTCTTGAACAACACATAAATTTGAAATCACCACGTTCGCTGATTTATACGGCCAGCATCAGGATTATTTCCAGCTTTCATCTTGTCTCGATGAAATTCGAGTTTTTGATAGCAAAACAAATCAATATGTCTTTCATTCATTTGTTCTGTTGCAGTTGTATGTAATCAAATTAGAAAGCTCCGTCATTAAGTGAAACTTTGCTACATCTGTCTACCTGTTTTCTCCTACTCACCTACCTGCTGCTGCAATCCAACATGATAAAGAGAGCAAAAATGGAATCTGTCGTGCATTCCTTGAGAGAGAATCTGTCTTCGAAGAATTCACTCCATGCTTGTCATATATTTATATAATACAATCCATTATTGGATTAAATTAGCAAGCAAACGGCTTGGGTTATGAGTTTGTTTTGACGGGTTTCATGCTCGGCACTATTCAAGACACTACTTTACAAAGAGATCAGGATTTGCAGTATCAGAAAAACGGGGGCGTACTTGAATTTCCTCTGAAAGCCATGACCGTACGGTACTCAAACGCGATATATCGATTAGCTACTCATGCCCGCACGCCGAGCATGACGTATACAGCGCTATGAGTGTTCCTCGGCATTTTAGTTCTGGAATCATTTTCCCGCACTAATGCGATAAATGGGATTTCTGTTGTCTATCAATGATAAGAATAGTGATAAGTGATATGTAATATCTTTCTAGACAGTGATTCAGAATAGATGTCTTTGATTTTTTAGAATAAACACTTCATAAGTCGAGGCTGCTTATTCATTTCAATAATTTCTTTAAAATAATCTTTTCCTGAAATCTCTTTCAATGATTCAGAAGAGAGAGAGAAGCGTTCTCGCTAATGTTTATTTCACAGCGACATAAACATTATCATTTCTTTTTTGCAGCTTTAACGGAAGGAAATGTTATATGGTTGAGTATAGTATATCATTTATTATGAAATATTACAAGGAATTTCGGTGAGTTTTACATGATTGATTGCTTATAAATTATTTTAGAATTGGAACCAAAATTCAATTCTTTGTATTTTTCGAAAAATTTTGGAAATTTTTTAATTTAATTTTAAAAGCATGATTTGCTTCATGAAATCTTTTTAGTTTATCCAGTCTTTATAAATAAATTTATGCACAACATTATTATCATGTCATCATTATATCTTTTGATTGTGCACTTCGGATATAGTCAAATATCAGTGTATTAGAAACGATTCGTAATGCGGACTTATAAAATTAAAATTGAAGCTTACCTGTTAAGTATTTGATTTGTCACAATTATATTGGCTATATCGTGATTGCTCTCTTTCAAGCGAATTTTCTATTTTTCTTTTTTTTTTTTTACATATACTGTAGCATATTGAAATAAGATTAAGTAGATTAAATTTCAGTTAACTCTGCATTGTCCAATTCTTTATTTCTTTTCATCATTTTGTTCCTGAATTAGGATGTGTAATTAAAACGGACAAGACAGGAAGCCTAAGCAATACAAATGCTATTTAACATTCATTATGTTATCTAAACATGCCTGAACTTTTTATTTATTTTGCTTTTTTACATATGTTATTATTCGTTTGTTACTGTACTTCAAATTATTTATTTTGCAATTTTGAACAAAGGTTTTTAAATAATTAATTTAAATTTGATTTAACTGATTATTTACAGGCGGTTGAAACGAGCAATTTTGAAGCGCCCACAAATCATAAATGTTTGCTGTATGGTCATCATTTTCTGTTCTTCCATCATGATATTGCATACATATATAAATTTTTCTTTTAATGCCAAGCGAGGTTATCGATTTCGTATTTCGAGAAATAACATATTGGAACGATTTTATTTAATTCGTATTTTTGATCTGTTGAAATTTCAAATTCAGGATAATCACAACGTTCCTTTTTGGGATTCGAATTTTCAGATTTATAGAATTTTGGTTTAGTATTCTTAATTCCTACGATTGAAAAATTATTGTGACATGAAGGATTCTCAAAACCATATAATTAGTCGTTCATCTTAATTTTTAGCGTATGAAGCAACCAAAGCAATAATGTATAATTTTACGGACTCTAGGATATTACTGAGTCCTAGTTTCCAACAGTGTCCTAATGTACCTGTTTTTTATATTATTCGTACTCATCCAAGAAATACGAGGTGGAGGAGTATCATTCGTTCAACATGGGCTGGATCTCTGAAACATTCCTTAGTTAGTAAAATTTATGCAACTTTAAATATTTTGGACTTATTACTAATCTGTGCTTCTTAATCTTCGTAAATAATATACATTTTTCAGATATTTGTATTGGGTGTTGAAAAAGTAGGTGAAGTACATAAATTGATAGAGTTGGAAGCTAATAGATACGACGATCTGATCGTTTTTGATATGGTTGATACATATAATAACATGACACTGAAGTCATTAAACATTTTAAGTTGGATAGTTCGAAATTGCCAGAAACCTCGATTTTTTATGCAGGTAATTTTGCAGAGCATTTTCTTATTTTAAATTTTTGGTGTAATATTAATACAATCATTAATAGCAATATTGCCGAAATTTAAAATGCGGCAACATTTGACTCGGTGCTCTGCGGCCAACAAACTTTTTTTTATAATAATGAAAGAAATCTAATAAAGACATTTTCAATTATTTTTTTTTTGTAGTAAAGAAATTCTTAATTAAAGTCTTATCGTGATTGTGGTTAAATTTATATTTGCATTCCTTCTGTAATTGGTCGCTTTAAAGTTCTACGCTTATAATCAATTTGGCATTATTTGATCCGATAATTTGTAACACTGCTCTTAACTACTATGGTTATCTGTAGTATAAAACTTACCGTTGAAATAAAGACAATAGATTGTAAAATGCATTATAGGGTGATCCAGATATAGTGGCTTTTCCGGATGAAATTGCTTCGTATACCTCGAAATTAAATACCAATTTGATAGCCGTATATGGAAGATGTTGGAAAGGTGCAAAAGCACGCCGCGAAGACAGCAGTAAATGGTATATTTTTTACGGCTCAGCTAAGCTGACTAAATTTATTGCCTTGATATTTAAGAAAGATTCTTAAATAATACTGATTTGAGAAATTTACTTAATGATATAGAGAGTTCGGACCGAATTTTAACAAACTGCTGGTATTTCGATTAATTGTTCATAATTTTAGATACTTGTTTGGCTTTTAAAGCAATCGAACTTTTTTCGTGGATAATTTCTAAATTAATTACCAATTCAGGGCTTTGAGTTCGCTGATTTATGCATCAGTGACCTATCCGACCTATTTGGCTGGTGGTGCATGGTTATTTTCGCCTGCAACGGCAAAACGCCTCCTAATGGCTCTCGAAAAGCCTTTATCTTATGTTCATATTGATGACATGCTGATCACGGGAATATTCGCAGAACTCATGGATGTGCGCCGAGTATGTCTAAATACTGTTGGATATTTGTATGAATTTTCACTGAAAAAATGCCGTGATATTCTCGCTGTTTTGCAACTCGAAGATCACGAAATTTTGAAAACAATTTTGGATTATCGAGAAGCATCGTTAGGATGCCATCCCAGGCTTTCTTCGTACAAATAAACTGATTCTGGATTGCATGCTTCAAGTAAGATAATTTATAAGGCAGAAAAACGAACTTACAATATTCAACCATTCTGTTTATTTTTAATGATTTTGTTTAAAATTCATTTTCATTGTCTCTTAATTGATTTTATCCTCAACTCAAGACACATTCTCATTTTGTTGAATTATTATTATTCTAATTCGGTCTTTCCTCGAAAATGTTCTGTGATCTGTTGTTATAAAAATAAAATCGTGATTTTTGACTTGAAATAGCCATACTTTTAAAGTATCTATATTTTTAAATTTGTCTAGCTGTGTAGCTATTATTAATTATTATTGAGAGCTTGCTAAAAGTCGCTTCTTTGCTGGCTTCTAGTCTAATCACTATAATAATTATTACTACCAGGTGTTCAAAACTAATTTTAATTTAATCTGAATTTTTTAGCTGCTTATCAATTAAATTAAGTAAATATCGAGTGAATAACAATTAATGGCACAACAGTGATGAAGCAGGGTTTTCAATGTGATCAGCTTGGATTGTTTAGAATGAAAATGAATTTCTTATTTTCTGCTTTGATTTTTAATTATTTTTTGATCCAAATTTAAGTATTCCATGCAATGATGCACTCATTGAAGTCTAATTTATTGATACTCATGCACCAATTGTATCTTTCATAGAGAAGCTTGTAGTCTTCTTTTTTTGAAGCTGTTTTTTTCCTTTTCGTTATTTAAAAATTTTCAAAGACAAAATAACTCAAAAAAAAAACACAAGAGTTTGCCAACTTTCTGTGAGATAGATGTAATTTTAGCAAATAAAAGTTAAGTATTAGCAAGTGCTCCAATGTGTGCCCATTATTATAAAATTGCCTGATCTGTTATTGCCATGCGGGTTGTATTATAACTCTGAAATCCAGAAAAGAAAAGGAAGGAGAAAAAGCAAGGCAGTTATTTAACTTTTATTTACTCAAGCGTATTTTAATAGATTTATTTGAATCCTGAATAAGAGTGCTGCTTGAATGAATAAGCAGAACAAGCATAGAATTTATGTTTTTTTGAATTTATTTCGTAAACTTATGATTCGTCTTAGTGCTCCTTTTTTTGTTTGATTTGCACCTCGCTGACGAAAAATATTTTATTTTTCTTAAAAGATGTACAATGAAACTGTTTTGCTGATGAATCCAATATGCTGGACTTCAGATTTTTTAAATTTTCAAGTATTTAGTGCATAGGAATTTTTGGATTTTTGAGTGTTTGTGATTCCTTAACTAAATAATATTGAGATAAAATGGACGCTTGTAATAATCCAGCTGCAATTATTAAATAATGGCAGTTGGATTATTCATTTTTTGAAATTCCTTATAATTCCATCGTCTCTGATTTCATTAATTTTTTATTTCTTATGTCATCTTTACATTAATTTTACTATTTTTCAATTTAATTGTTTTTTTATTGTACTTTGATCAAAAATTTAATTTATTGGTTTTTGAAAATCCACGTGATTAGTTTTTCATCATGTATAAATTAAATCAAAAAAACAAAAGAAAATAAAATAAAAATCTTAGGCAGATCTGTTGATGAAGATGAGAGACGTGTTCTCATGACAATACCTTCGAAAATGCTGATAACAATAAAACTATGGTGATATCTTGGGCCACTAAAATTAACAATTCCTCATATCATCATCATCATTATAGTGTTATTGCTCTGTAAAATTACTACGCATATCAACGGTGTATCATATTGCTTTAAATATTATCTACATCTGTTATTGTTAATATCACTCCATCTGAGCATATTCGCTACCTTATAATCGGTATCGTTTGTTTGAAGATTAAAATTTTGCTTGGTAATTTACTGTAGAACGTTATCATTTACTGGTCATAAATCTTTTTGTTAAAAGTATCTTCATTATTTTACTGCCTTTGCAAAGAAAAGCTTGCGTATTTAACAGTTATCTTTGAATTTTTTTAAATTAGAAAAAAAAGTTTGCGATGTTATTTATGAAGTTTAGTACAGGACATAAAATATCGTTGACTCAGAATGATATTTTGAATGTTGCTAAGAATCAATATGTCAATAAGAATATACCGTTTGATGAAATAATGAAGCAGTTAAGATCAGCGAGGCAGTTTCAAAAATTAGTTAAAGGACAAACTCTTAGGCATAAAGTTACAGATTATATAATGGAAAAGTTTAGTAAGAAAGAGCAGTAATTTTTTCGGTCAAATTTTTAAGATAGTTGATATTAAGAAACATAAACTTGTGATTTCTTTTTTCATAATAACAGGTATAAAAGAAAAATTACCAAAAAAAGAGTGATTAGTCATCAATAGTTTAGAAAGAAGCTAAGTGATGTTTTCAACTACAACTGATCCAAATTCGAACTACAACAAACATGTTACGTGATGAGTTTTATGAAGCTTTGCAGTCTTATTTAAAATCTTTCAGGCTAATAGGAAGATAATGCAAGAAAGAAATTGGTAATAAATGTAGAAAAACTGGTAGGATTTTTATAAGATACAAATCGAATAATGTATAATAATCTGTGGCTCGAAGATATCTAATTTTGCATACACTATTTGACTTTAAATTAATCGGATCAAAATCAGAAAACATTTTCCCATTTAAATATTTGAATTCGATCTCCATTTGAAATATTAACTGCATTTTACGACACAGAAATTTCTGGAAACCGTTCTCGGATTTTCTCCATTGGGTCTAATTTTAATCGCTTGAAATAAAATCTTTCAAACTAAGAAGATGGAATAATTAAAAACTCACGACTATCTCAATTTGATTCATGCTCGTATCGAGAAGTTGAAATATCAAAACTAAAATAAGTAAAAAATGAATGGAATTAAATCAGCACATTGTCTACTTAAACAAAATGGAACTTATTTTTTTAATTTAATTTATTTTATGACATTTTCGTACTCTTTGAGAAGTCTTTCGAATGGTCTTCATAATTTAAAGGTCTTTATTTTGAAAATATCAGTTTGCAATGAATCGGAATGAAATATTGAAATAAAAAAATTCAGATGATGAATGAGAAATAATTTGTACTAAACATTTCATTCTTAATTTTGCATTTTTTTTTTCGTGTGATATTAAGAATTTCAATATGAACATTGCAAGAATTCTACGATGCTTTCAGTGCAATTGAAATTAAGAAAAATCTAAAAAAATAGTCAATATCTCGTCAAAAATATCATTTTCTTGATAGACTAAATAGCTTCATTAGAATTTTAAGGCAAATTTTCCATTCTCCATCTTTTCGGGAATATTTATTCAGAATAAAATATCTGCATAAAACTGAAATGTAAAAAATTTTGAACTTTAAACTATTAAATCAATATTAAATTAGTGGATTGATTTTACAATTATACTTGTAGAAAATTTATGAATGAAACATTTAAATTTTAATTTCCATTTGCAACATAAAATATAGCATATTACTAGAGGATACAATGAATGACATAAATGAAATATATCACCAATAACTATTCAATTCTAAAACAGACTGATCGGTATTTTTGAAACTATACGATGATACTTGGTATCATTACTTTTATTTTACTCAACAATGTATGTCACTTTGATACATAATGCTTTTTCAAGTTTGTGTTGGGAAAATAGATCACCAATTAAATTATTTCAAAATTTTCTGATGGTTCTTTGCATACTCTGAATGAAATATATAAGTAGGGGATTGTAAATATTGCACTTTAAAATAGTCCCATTCGAAAAGTGCACGAACAGTTAATCAATGCTTCTTTTTTTTTCTCAAGTGAAAAAATTTTCAAACTAATTAAACGAAGACGAGGCAAAATTTTATGAAAATTTGAATTATTATCGTGAAGCGGAAATGTCAGAGAGTCTATTCATTGTCAATATAAATGTATAGCATATTTCAAACGACAAAATTATCCCAACAAGCCTTTAAAAAAAATGATCTAAATATCTTAAATAATTTTTGTTATTTAAAAAATTTATGTTGAAGAGTTGATAAGTGTAATCTTTTACTGCAAATTACTCAACTAACAATAAAAATTGATCAAAACATTTGAATCAATTTTTTAGCCTTAGAGCTCATTTTCTAATGCTTGCAAGTTTTTCTGATTTTGGTTTGTATTAACATCCCAAACGAAAAATTTTGCACAGCAGATGCAAACAAATTGAAAAATTGCTCTAAATACAGTGATCAATGAAGTTGATAAAACGATAAAAATGAAGAAAAGTGATAATTGATGATTTATGGATGAAAAAGATACAAGCGATTTAGAACTTGAAATATAACATTCAAAACCTGTCTAAAAATTTAATCTTATAAGTTATGCTGCCCAAGCATTCATTCCTATCTGCAAGATTCGCCATTTTTCAACACTGAATTATGTAAAATTCATTAGTTGTATTAGCTTCATTTCAATTTCGCCATTAAGACATTAAAGCCTCAGTCTGAGATATCACGTGTATGAGACTGATTCTTTCAAAAATTCCGCATTTTAAGCCTTTTATCTATCAGGAAATTACCACCAACATTGTGAATTCACTTTCAGATTTTCATTCTTTTACCTTATTGTTTTATTTAGTTGAAATTTCAATAATTTGAAAACTCTTTTTAGAATATTTTTCTGAAATGTATATTTATCTTTCGGAAGTTTTTAAAATAGATATCAAATAATCTTGATAATATGACTAGAATTTGAGGAAATATAATATGAAAAAGATTCTAAACGAATGATAATTTCAATCAAGCAAGAAAGCCCAGTCTGAGCAATTCAATTTATATTATTTGTTTGGCCATGTTTTTCGGACCGATTTCCCATTCCCTTCCCTTTGCCAGCATTATCATTTCGCTTCATTTGACAGCAATCACACCACTTTTTTTTTTTTTTTTAATGTTTATATATATATAATAGGAAACTTTATTTGTCTCATCAAATTTTCAGAGATTTCTTTATTGATAACGCTTCTTGGGTATCGTAAGTGAGACTGCATGTGTCGGAAAAGGAGCCTATTCAAGCCTATTCAGGAAAGAAGCCTATTCAAGAGATTATTGACAATTTTGCACTTCAGGTGGCAAATACTTCAAAATAAGAGCTTTGAGTTATCCGAAATGATTATAGTGCCAGGTTGGAAACGGTATACGATTAGCGTATGTATATGTGCTAAATTAAATGAATTGAGGACCGCTGCCGTTTGTGCACTTCTGCTGTTCATCAGCATCTTATCGACTCCATTGGGAAACTTATCTGTGCACTTTCTCCCCGCCTGGCCCAGCATCCCCTCCGCTTGGCCTAGCATACCTTACACTTTCTGACCATTCATTTCTTCATCCTACTAGTTCCTCCCTTCCTCTCTCCATCGAATTCTCGTTGATTCCATAGTATCTCAATTCAAATTTCTTCCTCTTATTCCTCCATCAACAGCCAGATCTCTTTTTCAATTGTTTTTCTGTTATCTTGAGATATTCTCATATGAATAGGTGTGTGTTTGTGTGTTTGCTCCACGGCTTTGTTTATTTGTATGAATTTGTAGAAGATCCCCCTGTTGCAGTCCGCGATGCTAAAATTGAATTATGGATGTACCAGACAAGCCTTATAGAAGTTTGATTGTAAAGAAAAGATTGTTATTGCCTCTTTCATGATGGGACAGCGATTTGAAAAGATCGGACTGTTTTTATACGATTCAGATGCCATGATATTAGAATCGAACTGACAAGTAAATGCCCCGTATTGTTACTGTAAACAGACGTAAAGTGGTCTTCTCTATGTTAATTTGAAATAAAATGGACTTGTGAAATTCCTCACATTGTTATCTCTTCCTCGCCTCAATCTTGAAATGTTGCGTTTACAAGAGGAGTGAATGTGCCATCCTGGCAGTGTCAACTTCCTCTCCTCACTGAGAAAACCAACCGATTCATCTTACTGCCGTGCCGCGTTTTTCAACTTCATCTTTTTTGTTTATGGCAGGAGACGAGAGTGGTGGATTTGACCTCTGATAGCATTTGTATATAAACTGATTGCTATAAAGTTCATCAAAGATATCAATTTGCTTGATTTATACAATTAACTTTCACTATCTTCTTCTCCTAATTCATCTACCTGTACATGTATAATTATATCATTTTTTGAGTTTTATGAATGTCATGTCTAAAGAATGTTTTATTTAGGATTGGACAAAAAAAAAGCATACAATAGTCAGTATTTTTCCTTTTCATATTCGCCTTCATAATTATTCTCATCATCTTTTTCCGAATAACAATGGTTAGTTTTCTCAAATGTTAAATTTGATTTAAAGATAGAAATAAAAATGATATGTTTTAGAAGCCATTAGTGTGCAATTTTTCTATGCAGATCTACTGTCAAACTATACAAATAGCAAAAGTTCTGACTACTTTCTTTTGGTGGATTATTTCCCGTTTCCGAGCATATGTGAATCGTGTGATTAAATTCATTTGTAGAAGGTTTATAACTCACAGGAAGTTTTTGAGGAATGAAGCATAACTTGCATCTCTGTTCAGAAACTTTTTAATCTATATTGTTTCTTAAGGAATATTTACTGTTTTTGAGAATATCTCTCTGTTTATTCAGATTGGCAATTTTAACAAATCTTTTAGCGATAGCTTGAAATTAATGGCATTATATTTCAGGGAAATGAGGCATCCTTGCCGATGGAAATGTGCAGTAACTGTAAGTTTGCCTTTTTTTTTCATCAACTCAAGTAGTTTTTTTTTTTTTTTTTTTTTGATTCTTGAAATTTAATCGCAAGTTTCTGCATTTATATGTTTGCTGGCACTTATTTGATACAAAATTATAAAGCTAATCATTTATTTTCTCTGAACTGCATAGCTATTCGGCTTTATTCATTAATTCAAACAAATAATAGAAATTGATCAAAGTATTACGTAATAGCCATGTTCTATTCTGAACTAGTTTGCTTTTCAACAGTATGTTAATAAATTACCTTAATCATTCATAGCCTTGAGTGATAGAAACTCACATGAGGAGTCATCATCAAAACGCAAGAATCATAAAGGTAGTTATCTTTGAAATGCTACTTGCGGTACGTGATATATATATATATATATATGAATTTTCTGAAAAAGATGAAAGCTAAAATATCAATTGTTTTTACCTTAAATCCAAGCAATCACCGTATTTAGCGTGATTCGTATCATTTAATTTGTTCTATCCAGCAAGCTTGTTTATATTATCAGTTTTCAGCTTACTGTTAATAACTTTCCATTTCGTTTAGCTTTCCTTTTTATATCACTGTGAGTTATATAGATTAGATTTAGTAGAAGACCAATATATGACTCGTTTTAAAGCGACACAATTTATTACTTAAGAAGTTTTTCAAAAAATTTTTTTAATCCTATTTCCAGTTGATGCATATGAATTGCGGCGCCTAGCACGACGCTTTAAAAAATTGGATTTGGATGGTTCGGGAAGTTTGAGTGTTGACGAATTTATGTCATTACCAGAATTACAACAGAATCCATTGGTCCAAAGAGTTATTGATATATTCGACGAAGATGGTGATGGAGAAGTTGATTTCAGAGGTTTAACGCTTATTTTTCATGTAAAATTATTGGATTTATATCGTTCCAAAATTGAATTAGTTTCTTAGATTTTCCTTATTTTTTAAAACACAAACATAACAGAGTACGTTATTTTCAGAATTCATTCAGGGAATATCACAGTTTAGTGTTAAAGGTGACAAAACAGTAAAGCTCAAGTGTAAGTTTTGTTATAATGAGTAGTTTTTCTTTTTGTATTTTATGAAATAAGAGGTACTGAAACCCAACAAACTTTTCTTCTCAAGGTCGGTGTATTTGCATACAGTTATACGAATTCCTATAAAATACAGTAGTTTGTAAATTTAGCTTCTTTTAAAAAGATCGATTGGCGGTCGTACTCTAAATTTAGCTTCTTTTAAAAAGATCGATTGGCGG
Source organism: Onchocerca volvulus (assembly GCA_000499405.2). NCBI lineage: Eukaryota > Metazoa > Nematoda > Chromadorea > Rhabditida > Onchocercidae > Onchocerca > Onchocerca volvulus. The sequence continues at coordinate 21,663,721 of HG738138.1, read as the reverse complement.
TCGTACTCTACATAAATTTCCACAGCTGCAGTTTGAGGTTTTTTTCAATGGCTGAAAAGAAATTAATAGGAAATTACGAATTTTGTAATTTTTTACGGAAATTTCAAGCTGCAGTAATGAACTGGTACAAATTCAATTCAGCAATTTAGGAGTATCGAATAAAAGAGAGTTATGCTTTAGATTAATACTCCTATAAAAATCAGTATTTGTATCAAAAACATATTTTCTCGCTGTATAGCGAAATGCAAAAACGAATATAGGGTACAGAAAATGTAAGAGAAAATTTTTACAAATATCAGTAAAGAATAATTATTGAATTAAGTCAGAAATTATAATTTTGAGTTTTGAAAGATAGATTAGAAAGAAGATGTATTAGAAATTCTAGAAGACAATTGGAACATTCCTTTAATTTCTGGAATTATTTTCAACACTGTAATACGAAATCATATTTATTTGCAGTTGCATTTCGTATATATGATATGGATCGGGATGGATATATCTCGAATGGGGAGCTTTTTCAAGTTAGTCTTGCTGGTAGCAGTTAATGTAGCAAGATGAAAATTTAAAAAACATTGCCACTTTAAATATGCTTTGCATCCGCATGTTCGTTGATTTCTTATGAGAATCTCTCCTTTTCCTTGCTTCTTCTTTATAACGTAATTGACTTTTCGAGACTTCATTTCCATCTTGTTATAAGTGTTTATTTATTATTTTCTGTGTTGGATTTTTTCGAGTATCCTGTGATGTACTTGCTGCTGACTGAAATATAGATTTAACTATTTGTCAATATAGTCTGATAATATAAGCATGTAATAATAGTGTATTGCCGTGAAAGAAAATGAAGATTTGAAACTTATCTTTCATAAATCTAATTCTTCATTATTGTTTCCCTTTTATTGAAAGGAAAATAGCGAAAGAAGCTGTGGAAGCTGTGAAAGGAGACATTGTTCGTAATTTTCCTCAAGATATGATTAGATTGATTGATGTGAAAGATAATGTTATTTTGAAATTTTTAGTCATTGTATTCTCAATTAGTAAATTATTTTAAGTTTCAGGTTTTAAAAATGATGGTGGGAAACAATTTAAAAGATAACCAACTGCAACAAATAGTTGATAAAACCATATTATTTCATGATAAAGATGGCGATGGCAAAATTTCGTTTGATGAGTTCTGCGATGTAATTTTTAAATTTCAAATTTATATAAATTCCTTGTAATTTTTGTTTTTGCAGAATTTACTGCAGGTGATTGCTCTTAAAAATTTAATTTCTATCACTCGTCAGTTGAGATTTACCCACTTTCTTGACCAAAAGATAACATTATATCAGCCCCTTGTTTTATTACATTTTGAATTGGAGTAAACGCTAATTCCAGTTCAAAGTTTCCTGCAAACTCCCGATGTCGAAAAATGTGAAATACCATTTTTTTTTTTTTTTTATTCACCAAGATGATAAGGTCTTAAGTTTTCAATGCAACTTTGAAGCTATTAAAATGTGACTTGAAGCCAGTACAGTTTCGCTTATTTTCTTACATCATCTCTTAGGTGCCTTGGATATTTAGAAATATTCTGAGATCGAGACCGTTGGCATGTATCATTTCTTAGGCTGTTTGAATATGTAGAAATGTTCATTTTTCATATATTATCGACCTACAGATATTTGTTGCGATTATGTTTTTTAGGTTGTGGAGCATACAGAAGTTCACAAGAAAATGGTACTAGAAAATATTTGATTCGTATACTGCCGGTTCGCAGCAACAGCGCTTCTATTCTGTTGTTGCCAAAAAGAAATAGATCTCTCAAATTTGGCAAACTGAACTTTCTTGTTTATTTCTCTTCTCTTGTTTGCCATAATCCATTTTATCTGTCGTGATTTATCTGTGAATTAAGCGCTTTCATGAGTGGATTAGGAGCAATATCGAATGAGAGCAGTGACGGAAGTGAAAAAATGGCTCTAGCCATCTTTTCCCAGTAAGTTTAAAATTAAAATATTGTGAATAATAGATTGATATCTTCACATTTTTTTCTGTGATTTGTATTTCGCTTTCATACAACATTTTGTGAATTAGGTCTTTTTCGCTCTAAATTTGTTACCTATGTTATAAATTTCTAATGTTACCCTTATTGCTGTTATCAGTATATTTCCATAATAATCATTATAGAAATTCTGTTTTGATAAGACTTGGATTGATATATATATAAGAAAGATTTTATTCTAGTCATAAATTGGGTGAGATTTGATGAGGACATGTTTTTTTTTTTTTTTTTTTTTTTTTTTAAGAGGTCTGTTGAGTCAGTATAAATAGAATAGTTCTTGATTCGTTGTTTTGTGCTTATAAATATAGTTTTGTTGCACAAATTTGGTCAGTTTTTCTGAATGCGAAAGAACATAGAAATATTTTGTAAAAAGTTTCCGAGTTAATTATGATTTTAATTCGTTAGTAGATTTCAGGAGGTCTGGTCTGTATTGTTCAGTAATTATATTGCAGAAGTTTATTATTTTGCAAAAAATATTCAGAATCCAATGTTCACGGGCCATCTGATCTTGAAAGATGCCAGAATGTGATTTTTGTTATTGATTTCCTGCTTTTTTCTGCTACTACAATCTGCTAAATAATTATGAATGTTATTTACAGTATTGATTAATATATTGTTCATGACTACTTAGCAAATTGTAGTAGTCTCTCATTTAATTAGGGATTTCATTAATCAATTGTAGGCATCTTTTTCTTCTTTGCTCTCTGTGCTCTTCTGTCTTGTTCTATACTTTAATTAAACATTTTTTGGAGTTTTTTATTAAATTACTTGTCACTATGTAGTGGAAGCTGGTTTTTTTTCCATAAGCATCATGATAGAATTCATTAATATTCGAGAGAATACGCTTTTGATCTTTGTCAATCTTTGTCAAACCTGTTGAAAACCATTACGGTAGGCAGTTGATGAAATCGAGAGCTACTTTTAAAAAGTTAGTTGTAGTTTGAAGAAAACTGCTTCTGCATAATGGAAATATGCCCGAAATAATTTTGTTTTAATTTTTTGAAATATATTGTATAAATTGCAAAAAGTTATAAATCTAATTTTAAATATACTGCAAAATGAATGGAGAATGAAAAAAAGTCAGTAGTACGATCTGCCATGCACTTCTTTTCAAAATTGTTTCGCACTGAAAATACGAAAATGTCATTCAATTCGACATAAATGAATGGTTTATTCGAAGAATCGATTATTGCAACTTGAGTGGGGCAGATAGCTTATGAAAATAAGGAAATACTTCAGATATAAAGTTAAAAAGAGAAGAAAGGATATTTTTATGATTAGTGTTTTTAAAGTGGAACAAGTAAATGCTCCCACAGATGATATTGAAGAAAAAAAATGTTTTTTTTGAATCGTAATAAGATTATTTTTTATCTTGAAAAATGAGATAACTTTTCAAGACGCTGGTCATCCGATGCAGTTTAGAAGAGGAAGTAGTAGATAAAAAGCTGTTTACTAACAATGGATTTATAAGGTATTATATTTGGTTAGAAAATCGAAAGGCTATGAAAAAAAGCAAAATAACGTATTATGAAATTTTTGGAAAATGTGAGGCGAGAAATTTCAAATTGAAGTCGATCTTTTTCAATTTTAAACATTTAAATTTCTTTTGATGGTTTGTGTTATTACTTATAGATTCGTTTCCCGGCCAGTTGATTGCTGATGTATAGTTGCTGATGAAAACGTGTATACTGCGATTATTAGCTGTTTACAACACAACGCAACCAGTTCGAGCCAAGGTTCGGTATAATAGTGCTAAAAGTCAACAACCAGCTACTTCCTCAACAACTGTAATGATGAAGAATGATGAGAGAAAATTCGCAGTATGCGATAGTTTCGTGGAATTTATGATCCGGAAGCATCAAGAGGAGTTGCAGCGATTGTCAGCGCTTATTAGAGAAGAGGCGATTCAGCGATACAACAGTTACTTGCAGGTTATTTTCCTAAATTATGATTTAATAATTTTTCGACATTTCCAAAGACCAATTCATATGCATTCGCAGGTTTTAGCAAATGTGATTATTAGTCAGCCATTGTGAAGTACTGCATTGTAACACTAGTTGTATATAATAATTTCAAATTTCGGATATATTTTGGTGTACACGTCTAAAACTGACGTGTATATCAAAATTTATCCGAAATTTGGAGTTATTGCATACAAACAATGTCACACTCTATGATTAACCCAATTTATTTGAATTTTGAAATCTTCAGGTCCTTCAGTGCTTTCAAATCTGTGACGATAACTTATTGGCAGCAATTTTTATACTACTTCGTTGTTCTTCTTAATGAAATTAGCTTATTTTTTAAGCAAGCAACTTAAAATAATGCTAAGACAGTTATTCTGGCTTTCTACTTTATAAATGTTGTCATAAGTTATGATTATTTTAATTCTTGATTCGCTTTCTTTTTCCAGACTGTTCACTATCGAAATAATATCATTACGGGTTTACGTCGAATATTGGCACGTAGCCACGATCAATATCTTGTGCCCGTAGGTTCAACTGCTTCAGGACTTGCTAGTGGTGTGTCGGATATCGATTTAGTTTATATGTCAACGACTGATGAAAAACAACGCGAAAGACTATTGCGCTTACTTTCTAAGGAAAATTTTAGGCGGTATGCATTCTAAAGCAGTTGTTAAACTCAACTTTTAAACTTAGCATCATTTGTTGGGAAAGTGCTATTACATTTGCAGGTCTTGCAGATATTTTATATTGTATAGTATAATTAGGACCTGTAGTATTTGTGCAATAATTTTGAATTCGAGTAGAAGATTTCATGACATCATGTAAGATCGTATATTCTTGCAATATGAAACTTGAATGTATATTTGAACAAGTTTTCATTTTTGGCTTTCTGTTAAAAATTTATATATTTGCAGAACTTTTATGACAGAAGTGAAAACCAGAATCAAAGAATCCTCTTTATGTAAGGAGTTCGACTGGTCTCAGACAGATATTATTCACACAGCTCGGGTACCAATTCTTCATTTACAAACGCAGAAACATATGCAAGTTGATATTCAATTCGAAAAATATGCATCGATTAGAAATACCTACTTTGTTCGACGTTGTGCTCAGGTCTGAGATTGTAATACTTCCTATATTTTGTTTGAAATTTCAAAAACATTTATAAATTACTAAAAAATACTCACTTGCTTAATATGTGAAACGGATTTGCTAAAAAAGTATACATTGTTTGGGAAATTTTATTTCTTTGTTTCTGATGCACTATGGAAATTTTGTATCTTAATTAAATCTGTGGATTTAGTATGATGCACGAGTGGTTTTGCTGAACATGTGGGCGCAAAAATGGCTAGAATTGCAGCGATTGAAAGATAGCAAACATGGCTTATTTTCTACCTATCATGTATTGATGTTGGTTCTACATTTTTTGCAGGTATGTGAAAATTGTTTTTATCAATAGAATATATAGTCAAGACCTTGCTGCCTATGGAGCACATTTTTTTGATAACATCCACTTTGTTAAACTGTTTACATATTTTCATGAATCTTTTGGTAGGGTTGAGTTTATAATAGTCGATTGTTCTGTTTTATCCATCTACTGATTACATTATTTAGTATTCCTATCTTTTTGGGGTTAATAGCAAACATAAATATTGAATAGTTTAAAAGTTACTTCAAGAAAATTTCATGCTTAATGTGACCTAATCGGTCTTAAATTTTAAACTTTTTTGTTTGCAGTGCACTGGTTCTTACGGTATCCAACCAATTCTGCCAGTCATGTGCAAAAAATTTAGAGGAAATTTGAGGCCAACCTTACCAATTCAACGAGTAGCATTATCTTTATATGAGAATCCTGTACGTCTCCATGTTTTAAATTTTTTTTGCTTTTTACTTTTGATTCAATTTCAGGTCATAATATCTTGAATTAAAAATATATGTCTCCCTCAGTCAAAATTTTCTATGCTAGAATTCAAATTTAGAAAAGTTTGGATTTCCATGAAAAACAAGAACCAGATGTAGCAGAATTGATATTACTATTTGTTAGTCATTATGCAAAATATGACTTCAATAATATCAGTTTTCATTTACACAATGCTACGGTTACCGAGAGGAATCAATTTGGGTGAGTTTTGTTTCTTTTTCTCGAATAACTTTGCCATAACATGTATTTTCCTTCATAGTAATGCTGAATACTTACTGATTACTGGCATTAAATTCAAATTTTTCCGATTTCCCTTAATGTTTAATTTTCTTGAGATGAAATTTCATAAGCTTTATTTTAGATTTTATTACGAATAGGTGTGAGTGTTTATGTATATTTTTTTGCTTCTTTAATTCCCATGAAGATGAATAAAGGTTCAGTAAAAAAAAATAATCATCATTAAGAACCGGACAGTTAGATTATAAGTTTTAACAAATATTCAGATTTTCAAATAGGCTTCCAAGTTTGTAAAATATCATTATTTGGATCTAGGCATTGCAGTCCTTCTTTTTTTCCATAGCCATTTATTCAAAATTAGAAATTTTAAATGGTGATTTCTCATTTGCATTTATTTCAAGGACTACATTTTTTTTCAGTAATGAATATGAACAGCACCAAGTTTCAATATTTGATCCATACGCCTCAACCACAGTTTGTCGTGTTAAAGGAGGAGCAGATTTATTAACAAATGCTTTTCAAATTACTAAAAGAGCTATGCTTGCTGGTTATTGCCTTAATTGGCCGATATCTATGAAATAGATATGTCTTCTCTGAAATGTGTTGCTCAAAAAAGATGGAGCCATTGCAGTAACTATTTGGAACTTCATGCCGTATTTCTAGAAGATTCAGAAAGATTTTGTTACTCAAAAAGCTCATATTGATGATTTTTGTGGAGGAAAAGTATAATGGTGTCAGCAGTTCTATTTCCAGTATCATTTTTGCCTTAAAAATTATTGCATAATGCATGATGAAGATGCTCACTATGTATTCGCAGTTCATTTTTGGAATATTTGGTGACTGATCGCTCTGATAATTCGACAAATATATTTCGGGAATAAATTTTTCGTTTTATAATAACAATTGGTAGGAATTTCATTATTATAAAACGAAAAATTCATTACTAATATTAAATTATAGGCCTGATTGATTTCTTCAGGAACAAAACATGGCACTTTAGTAATGCACTGAAATCATCAGATAGAGTTAGTTTTGCTAGAATGGAGTTGTCAGTTAAGACAGTGGAAAAACTCTTGGTTCACAGACATCGAGAACTGAAGCGGAAAATACGTGAGGATTATGGCTAAAGATGCCAAAAATGTTTTCTGGAGATTGATAGATCATATATGAGATTCTATCAATACTTTTTAATGCTGACCAGAAATGTTTAATGATTTTTGATCACAAGAAATTTGTAGAATTTGGCATTAAAAGAACTGTTTTAAACTTGCTTGATGGGAAGAGATTTCAAATGAACTGAATTATGAATCAGTTCTAGAAAATTCACCACGAGTAGGATTTTTTTTTTTCAGTTTGCGTTGGGTGGAAGTATAGAAGGATTGGATTGGAAAATTTTTAAGAAAAAATAGTTCTCAGAAAATGCTAAGTCGTAGGTTAAACTGGTATTTCCCTTATAAGTTTTTCAAAAATGAATTTTTCAGATATAGATTTTCAAGTTTAAATTTATATATTTAGATATCAATAAAAAATCCTTTTGACGTCATTCATTGATTGTAAATGAGTGATTTTTTGTTGTATAGTGATACCATGAAAGTGATTAAAGATTGACGGTACGAAAATGTAAGCAGTATACAAGCGCAGAGCTTTCGTATGCTGGAACAAATCTGAAATAAAGAAGAGGGATGATTTTTTCCGATTGCGAGCGATAAATCACTCAGGATAATCAGTGACTATTCTGTTTTGCGATGATATTTCTTATGTCTCATCTTTCACTTATCAATTTTTCCATTTCTATTTTTTTTTTTTTTTTTTCAAGTTGAGATCGCTACATCCTTCATTTATCTATTTCACAAGTTCAAAGTTATTCGCATTTAAAAACTTTCTACTCGAATCGATTAATCTCAAAAATAATTCCACTGTTTTAAGAGCAAATACCGCTTGAAAGAGGGATGATTTTCCCTTTCTCCCTCCTTCATCCTTCCCTTAATTTTCCTTTCATTCCATTCTACCTCCTAGCTCTTTGTATCTCGTTTTCCTTTTCATTCCATGTTGCAAATGTGTCAAATTGAAGAGGAAATGGACAAATTTTGCTTTTTCTGATAAATCGAAAAAACTATGATTGTCCTGTTCGAGATTTTTTAATCGAAAACTTTGAATATCTCATTGCAAATTAAAAGATACTACTCTATATCTGTTTCATAAATAAAGATTACTTCGAAAGGAGTTGAATGGATTAACTTGTTGCATGGACTTTTTAAACTAATAAATTCACCAAAGCTTTGAACGCATAGAAAAAAAGATTTCAATGGAGGAAAAATCTAAACTGTGAAAAAAAGAAAGAAATAGCTATAGAATTTTATGCTGCTAGGATATGAAGAAAAGAATAAAACATTTAGGACATCATCATCTGACTGCTGTAAGAAACAAGCAGTAATTCCAACCGTTTTTTTTTTTGTAACAATTCCGAATTATTTTCTAATAAACAAACTTTACCTTTTCAATATGTTTCACACAATGAGTAAAATAACCTACTATAAACTCTTACTGCCAATGATCTATCTGTGAGCTGCTGAAAAGAGAAAAAATTATAACTTGAAAAATTTCATAAGTCAATCAAATTCGCTATCAAAAAATCCGATCAGAATATCTTCCAGTTTTATTTTAAGCTTATGATTCAAATGTAGACTGAGGCAGTATCGAGAAGATATTTAAATGACTCAAAGTGAAATTACAAATCACCGCTTTTCAGAAATCAAAATGAATTTCTGAGTGAGTTATCTATTCTGCCATAATAAATTACATAAAAAATAAAAAATTCATGAACAGAATTGAAAAGTAGAAGAGTTTTGAAAGTTGAAGAGTTATGGATTTTATGAAAAAAATAGTTGGAAAAAAAGAAAAAGAAAAGTAGAGTTAAAAAAATATGGCATTTATGTTCACGTATTTCAAGTCTTAATTTAAGTTTACTTAGTATAACATCTAATATTTTTTGTATTCACAGAATACATCGGCTTTATAATTTAACTTTTCGTCAGTCTATAAATTATTGGCGAAATACGCTCTTGCAGTTAGCATGCTTTATATACATTTTAATATCGAGTATCTTTCGGCGCCACATTTCAGTTTAGTTAGAAAGATTAAAACGTGATGCGATTGTGATAATTTCTGTATTTCCAACATGGTATGTTTCATTTATCTCTAGAAAAAAGACGTATCATTCATTAACTGTACAAAAGAAGAAGAAAAAATGAGTAGAAATGAAGATAAAAGATTTGGACAAATGTCGCCCGATGATTCTCATCCCAAATAATTACCATCAATCTATTGTCTTATCATGCCGAATTGATCGGTGATTGTATAGGATGAGGCGGTAGATATAGGTCGGAGAAAGGGGTTTCGGAGGGGAGGAGTAGACATTCCGATCCACGAAGGTCTATTTAAATGGTTAAGTTGTATGCATGCGCATATATGCAATCGTATTCATAGTATACATTTCTTTTATTTCGGATCGAAAGGAATCGTTCGTTGTTATCCCAAGGCGTCAATTAGTCAGTTCATTCCAAAACTTGACCCACCATTGGTCACCCAATCACTTCCTCAAATCTTTCCGTATTTCAATTAGTGATCGTTGTAATTCCTATTTTTTCCAGTCTTTTACAATCCGGAGCGTTGCAATTTTATTCACTGAAATTGTTTGGCGACGTGTCCAGAATTCTATTCGTCTTAATCCCAGCATCGGCGATGGATTCAGATGGTCGTATAAAAGCCTATAAATTTGTTGCCTATTCTGCTGTATCATTTTCCATTGTTTCGATATTATCTGTCGTCATATCGTTACCGATGGTTTATAATTATGTGGCACATGTAAGACGACAGATGCAACATGAAATTAATTTTTGCAAGGTAATTTTTTTGCAGTATTTGGGAGTAAATTAAAAAGCTTTAGGAAAGTTAAACAAAATAGAACATTAATTCGAAATCATCAACTTGCAATTTTTTGAGCAAAATGAATGGTTCGAAAATTTTATTTTATAAAATAAAATGCAACATATAAATAAGCTTTTTAAATTTTTCACATGTTTTTTTATTTTTTATTTTTTTTCATTTTCTGATATTTTTGTGCGGAAATTACAGTTTCCGAAACAGCATAAAGCGCTTCTAGAAAAATTACTACGGTTTTATTAATAATGACTTTTTCGATGGCTTTCCATCTGTTCTAAATTCGTTTCCTTGTGAAAACATTTTGCATAGACAGCGGAAAGGTTGTTTGAACAAATTATCATCTCAAGCTTCTTTATATTAGCCAGTGGCATGTATCGTCGAGAAAAGATCGTTGCAGGACAATCGTTTACTGATAGCATTCTACTCAAATGGCCAACCACATGGTAGTAAATATCTTTTTTGTCTGCTTGAAGATTTAGAAACTCATTCCGTACAATTCAAAATCACTGTTTAATTATATAAATCAATTAATCATTATCATTCACACTATAATCTGTTGCTAATGATAAAATATTGTTATCAGTAACTTGTCAATCGGAGCGCATTTAGTGTGACAGACGAATTCTTTTCTTCTCTACACCGCAGTACAAACTCATAGGAATCAGGTCATGAAATTTTATAATCGTAGCTGCAATGAATGATAAAATCTGGGTCAAAAATCGGCATTTATTCTTGGGCAGAAGCAAAGCAAAGATGGCGAAAAAAGGAGGATTCTGTTTGCATGAACTTCAAATATATGCCTCACATCATTGATATGTTTCAGATGTTAAGCAACTCAGAGTTTTTTATTTTCAATGATAATAAGCATGAAGTCGAACTTTTTGTGTAAAAGTTTAGTTACTTTTCATAATTCTAAAACATTTTCCGAATTTCGACAACATTCATTTATGCAACAATCGAACGAATCAAAATATCACTTTAAGATAGGGAATTTGTCGGCTGTTTCTCGAAATTTTTTAAGATTTCTGATGAATGCTAAATTACGCCAACAAAGACGAAATCTAAGCTTTCGATCTTCGTGATTGAAATCGAAATCTTCTCTTGTTTCATTGATTTAAAAATTTCACTTCCTAGCTTGAGTATAAATAGATGCGAGTGAAATACACTAGTTTCTTTCGGTTATTTCAACTAAACCCAAAATTTTCTATTTACTGGATTGATAGAAAAGATTGATGAAAGGTCGACATTTATTCTGCAAATTTCATTATATCAAAAATAAGGAATACATTTTAATTAATTAAAACTAAAGAGTAGATTTTTTAACTGACATCTTTAAGCATGAATGAAATAAGAATTATTTTCTCCTCCGTCATCTTTCTGATTAATTCCAAGATTTCCAATCAGTGTTTGAGTTTAAAAGGTCCATTATTACTGCAAGAAGAAAGGAAAAAGAGAGCAATACCAAACTTGCATTGATTGATCAATTTCAAATTCAGTTCATTTATAAATTTATGAAATTCTCATTTAATTGTTTAGTTGTTATTCAGTAACCTTTCATTTCAATCAATCCGTCACATGCCATAGCATCGAAATAATTATTAGACCCCTAGAAACTACTGTAAATTTTGCAAGGAAGTTAATTGACGCATTGGAAAAAAAGAAAACTCTTATTAGGGAATCGTTTGCAACAGATGCTGAGATTAAAATTCACATTCTACCTCATTTCGAAAATTCCATCTAACTTTTTGAAGTCATCTGATCATCCAGTAAATTGACGCTTTTGCTACCTTTCTTTGCTTATTAATTATTGATTGACAACAATTATTGAACATTTACCAGTTACTTGTCCACAAATTAATAGGCAAAAAGCCAGGACATATGCTCAGATCACGATGTGAACATCGAAAACACTTTAGTCTACATCTGCACGCTGTTTTCATGTTGGATGTCAATTACTTTTGTTGCAATTTGGCATGAATTTATTTGCAACTATTATAATTGTAATGCTTCTTAGAAGCAAAAACTATGCAAAGTTATGAAAATTTTTCAATGAAAAGAAAATAGAAAGAGAATATCAGAAAATTCTTCCACGAAACGATGAGAAGTTATGAAAAAATGCTTTTGTGCTTCAATTTTATAGTTACTACACTTCTGTATGATTAATCCACTTCCTTTACTTCATTTGCAATCGTTGATAGATCTTTCAAGTGGCTTAGTTAAACTGCTGAAACAGAACTTTGTTTCGGCAAATTCATGACACATAGTGAAGTTGTTCTACGGTAATGTAATCGATAAGCAAATACAAGCAATGAAAGTAACGCTGCATTTGAAAGAATCGAATCATTAAAATTTCAGGGTTCGGCGAATGATATATACACTGAAGTGAATTACATGAAGAATGCACCTGAAAGTTTGAGATCTAATAACAGAACAGCACGACAATCCGGTTATGCTGAGGTGAACCCCGCAGCAAGCGTGCAATGTGAAAGTTGTTGCATTCAGGGACCACCTGGTCCACCGGGTTTACCAGGCAAGCCAGGAAAATCGGGTCAGCCAGGTGTACCTGGAAATCCTGGAATGCCAGGCAAACCACCAACTGCTCCTTGCGAACCTATAACACCTCCACCGTGCAAACCATGTCCACAAGGTACTGTATTTAAAACTTGGTATACTAATCATTAGAATCTCTAGCAACTTTCGAATCACAATCTTAAATATCTAGAAAAGATCTGAAGATTATTTTTAATGTCTTAACACAGGTTTTCATTGCAATTGTTTCTGCTTTATCATTCACCTCTCTGCTTGAAAACTACAATTTCTACATTATCAAATATATCAATTTTTTTACTAATCATATTTTTAGGTCCACCTGGACCACCGGGACCACCGGGAGCACCAGGAGATCCCGGAGATGCTGGAACGCCCGGACGACCAGGCATTGATGCAAGTCCAGGAAGTCCCGGACCGCGAGGCCCTCCAGGACCACCAGGTGAACAAGGGCCACCAGGGCCAGCCGGTGAGCCTGGTATACCAGCACAGAGTGAACCACTTACCCCAGGAGAGCCTGGTGAGCCCGGTGATCCAGGACCACCCGGACCTCCAGGACCACCTGGACCACCAGGTGCAGATGGAGCCCCAGGACCAGCAGGACCAAAAGGACCTCCAGGACAGGATGGATCACCAGGTGTTGATGGACAACCTGGACCTCCCGGACCAGCTGGATCTCCAGGAACACCAGGAGAAAAAGGCATTTGTCCTAAATATTGTGCTATTGATGGTGGTGTTTTCTTTGAAGATGGTACCAGGAGATGATTTTACTGATATGTTGCTACATTCTCTTCATTGATTTGTTCCTAATTTTTCGTAAATTCGTTTCCATCTACAGCAAATTCTGGAATTCAAAAATAGATCAGATTTTAAGCACTACTTTTTGGAAAAAAGTGTCGGCTAACATCACCTTTTCACTATTGAATGGGAAGTTCCAATCTTGCTGAAAAAATTTCTAAATAGTTCATTTTTCATTTGTATTTACTTAACAATCGATTAACTTATCTCCGACGCAACTTTTTTCTTCCTTTTTTTGTTTCTTTTTTTGTTTTACCATTCATTGAGAGATGACTCCAAAGGAAGACTTCTTCAGAGATTCATTCAAGTGACACTGATTGATATAAGTTTGTTATTGGCTTGCAAATGCCATTTTTCCATTTATTTGTTGATTATCTTGGCATATAACACTCGAGAGAGAGGAAGTGAGGAAAGTGCGAATGTATTTAAAAAAGTTGCGTGAACTCTGGTTCAGTTGCTACTGCTCAAGATATTGAACTTTAGCAGTGATAGTGAATTTCGTTTTTTTGTGCAATAAATCTATAAATGCTCAATTTAACGGTGACAATGAGATCAGTTGTTGCTTTTTTTTCATTAATTTGAAACAGCTAAAAAATTGCTCTTCACTTTGCAGTACTTCTTGATATCCTATCTGTACTCGAAGTTAAAACTGAATTTTGAGCAAGAAGGAAGTGACAGGGCGATTCAGTTTTTTTTTTTTTATTTAATCACAGTTCATTGGAATATTCATTTGAAAATTAATCAAATCCAAATAACAATCCCGATGTCCATAGTCATTTTCTCAAAACAAATAGTTTGATTTATTAAGTTGCTGGGATTAAAATATTATGACCAATTTTAATAAAATCACTTGAAACTTTTATTGACTAAAGAAAAACTAATTATAGATATAATAACATTAGTCGGTATCTTTTTGAGAATAATTCCCCACCGTGGATTCAAAAAACAAACACGTCAATTTCAAAAAAAAAGAAAAAAAAAGGATGTTCGAGTAAATACTGACTTATTAATTATATCAGTATCAATTTGAAAAGATGAACTGTTGACAGCAGTGTTGTTGTTGTCGTTGTTCACGAACTGAGATCCAATTGAGTTGTCAATATCCGATGATGGCATAGATTTCCAAATATCATAATCTGCAATTTGCCGAAAAGATCGGAAAAAGATGTTCTTGATTCTATTGATCTAAATGAAAGCCTTCACGCCACTGCTTCAAGTTTCATATAAATCAGTTCATGAAAATTAATAAACAGAGCTTGAAGAGGAAACGAAACAAACATCATTTTGTTGATCATTATTCAGGACAACTTTTTTTTGTTTTTGCTAAATGAAAAATCCAAACGTTTTGGAGTAATCACCTAATTTCATGCTCTTTTCTTAAACTTTTATATTGCCTTTTTTTTCCTTTTAAAGTTTCATACCATTTCCAAATACAGCTGATGTGTCATTATCGTTTATAGAAACTGTATGGAACCAAATATAATCAAGTCGGCCAAATTCATTGTATATTGGATATTCGACACTTTCAGTATGCTGTAAAATAGTTTCAATTGAGATGTAAGCGTATATAAGAGAGAAATTTTTCGGACAATTAAGGAGATGGTGCATTAACATGCAATTTTCTAACTTAATGTCTTAAAAAGCAATTATCCACAAGAACAAATCTTTTCCTTAAAATTTGGGGACATTTTTTCCAGTTCTACAAGAAATGTTAATTATTGAATTCTTGAAATATATCCAATCATCAATCTAACGTTCTCCACGGAAATGACATTATTCCATAGAAGAAATTGATTTGCCGAGTCAATTGCTGGTGCCGACGGAAAGTTGGCAGCAAACTGATCAGATGTAGTGAAGCTTCGTGATGGATTTGGAAACATGGATAGCGACGAGTTGTCAGTGCCAGAATTTGGGTCAGAATGATCTGATTTGCTATATGCCGTAGAAGATGGATTTGTGAAATCTGTCACCGAATACCAAGAAAAAAAAAATGCTTCTAACCTTGAGAATAATAAGTAATAATGATTACGTTTGATGCTTCAAATCTTTTTTCATCATCTTATCACAACAAAAGGCTAATAACCATGAGAAGATAAAAGTTCTGGCACTGAAACATACCGATGGTTCGTGGCTGCTAACTGTGTTTGGAAAAGTTGGTGCGGAGGGTGCCAGAATGATGTTCTAATCATCCAAAGCATGTACGTTAGCTAAAAATGTCATAATTTTTTTTCTTTTCTTTCATGAGTTAGTTCTTATGCACCTGGCAATGAGTTATTGTCGTTACACGATACACGTGTGAGAATTTCAGTTTACGAAACATAGTACTTCCAATTACGAAATATAGGACTTTCAGTTGTGAAATATGGAGCTTCAATTACGAAACTTGGAGTTTCATTTGGGAAATTGAAGGATTCCAATTACAAATTCTAAGATTTCCAGTCATGAATATGAAGCTTTCAGCCACAAAGCATAGGGCTTCCACTTATGAAGTACTAAAGTATAATCTAGAAATAGTGCGGTTAATTAGTTTCAGTTTTTAGTTTTTATATACTCCTCAGTCCTCTGGATATGAAAAGGCATCCATCTACATGTTTAAACATTTGAAAAACATCCAGTATTACTTTCCTTAATCTTTTACATAAAAAATTATCACAAAATTGTTATTGTAATATGTCATCATGTCTATCTTTTGCATGGGATTTAATATACTGAGTATATTTCCATCGTAATCTCTTGCAGCACCAATGGGATTTGGAACGCAATATTGGTGTTCGTTAACTTCGCCATGCCAAATGATTATAAGTGATGAATATCCCGAAATGCGGCAAGTTACTTCACCGGGATTGCAATATACAGCATTGTTATGCTGAAGAAATGATTGCATTTTTTGTTGATAGGTATTGATTGGTAAGATAGAAGTGATGAATTTTTTTAACATAATTTGGATAAAATTTTGAAAAATAAAGTTCTGATAATATGCAAATATGGAAAACAATCGAAAAGGCCATGGATATTGATGCACAGATTTGCTGCGACGACGTGAAGCACGTAATCCAAATTGTCATATGTTCTAAATATCACAGCACTTTCATTTTGCTTTATAAATCAAGATATTTTTGCAGATTCTTGAAAGATAAGGAATGGAAAGGCATTTGAAATGTTTCGAGATTAATTCATCTCACCAGAAATTTATCTGTAACTGAAAAACAAACAAAAATTTCTCCCGGATATTGTACCCGGTAATTTTATCAACATCTACTGTCATGAGCTCGGGTGATGTTCAATTGATCAAACTGTGCTAAAATGCTGCGAATTCGAATCTCAATCCATGGTGTCGAAGTCATTTACTAATTTCCTTTTCCTCTTTTAATAATCGTGTGAATAGCAACTGATTATGGTAAAGATTTTGCTGATACATTCACTACCATATCTTGGATCATAAGGATGCCAATTTTCATAAAATACTGCTACTAAATGACTCGCGTAACTTTCCATGCACAAAGGGATCTAAAACAAAGAAGAGTACTCATTATTATGAGATTTGTTGATATTTGAGAATATTCGCTTCCTTTCTGAAAGATAAAATTCTTGTAAGATTGTGGATATTAACTTCATGTATGAAATCATATTTACCCGACGCCTTAGAATGCGATGATACATGTAAATAGCCAAGAAGTGCACCATTTCCTTGATTTCCGTGTACATTTTCTTGACGAAATAGTGAAATTACAAATTAGATCTGCAAAAAATCGTAGGGGAAATTCGAATAATCTTTGGATTACACAATTCTCCAGCTGTTACATGAAATTCGTCCTAACTCCAAAGTCCACTTTATATTAATGTATAAGGAAACCAACAGCGCACTGCTCGTCAGATGCAAAAGCAACCAATAACTTCGCAAGAAGTCGCAAGAAGAAAGCTACACTTTATATTTGCAAAAATTTGCATATGACCTACCACAAGCATACATTTGGAGAAAATTCTTTATCTCAAATTGTACGAGAACATTCTTCAGTTTCCTAAAGTGGGCTTAAGTGAAAAAAGTTACCTAAAAAGATAACGAAAGTTTGCTTGCAAACAGTTTTCTGAAAAAGGAATAAAGAGAAAATTATCCAAAAATGCAGTGAAAAGTTTGTGCGAAGCGGAGTTATGAGTAAATAGATTTCTCTTAGCTATCATCAAAAAATGGAATTTATGAAAATGGAATCAGGCGGCATCCATTATATAAACATTAAGAAATAGGAAAAAGAGATGTTTTTCATTTGCTTCTTCAATTGTTGGTTCTTCCGAACAGCAATTTGCTTAAATTTTCAGCCAAGTTTTCCAGCTGTCAGATTGCTGGAATAATATCGAATTCTTTTGCTGTACTTATTAGATAAATATTTATCTCTCATGTTTACGGCCACCCTTACAATAGATGGTCGTGATGTGCTGTGCAACTAATACTCAGAAGGCATCACGTGGAAAGGTGGAATAGGCGGTATTAGAGAAAAGCAAACAAATGTGGCATGACTTTCATTTGTTGGAAGGATTGCTTATGCTATGATTATTGTCGACTATATTTATCGCTAACTTTTGATTCATTGATTCAACCAATCAATTATTCAATCAATCGATTAAACAATCATCAATATTTTGTTCACATTCACGTCATTTTATAAGAATTAGTTAATTACCACATGTTTTTTCGCTAATTTTCTCTTCATATTTTGATGAATATGGAATGATGCTTCGGTATAGGCTTTGTCTCGTCGCATTTCTTCTAAAAATACATTAGCATAGAGAGATATAATACTGATCGGATCAAAAAGCCATCTATTCCTGATCATTGCAATGGAAACATTTCGACTCTCTTATCTTCACCACATATTGATTATTATTTAGCATAAAAACAAACAACAGTGTTGCTTTTAGAAATTATCATTTATGTCAAAAAAGTTTATTGACATAAATATATTATCCACACTGACCTGTTATCGCAACTCATGATAACCAATGATATAAGTGTAATGATATATATGATGATTAATGATATAAGTGATATTAGAGCTTAAGCTATCAAACTGAATCATTTTTCAAAAAAAAAAAAAAAAAAGGTCTGCATTACCAAAATTTTCATTATTACTTCTATGGTTATTTGATTCAACTTCAGAAATCTAAGACTACGAATTAGAATAGAAATGCAGCAACACTCTGAGTCGCCACAACATTCAAGCGTGAGTTTTTCGTCATGAATGTTTGAAAATTTTTTGGAACTCTTTAATAAACTCATTAAAAACTGAAATAAATTTGCTTTTATAGTATTTTTTAATGTTTTTTTTACTGTCAGTATCGGCAGTACACAATGAAATATGCAGAATACAAAGTACAAGGAAATCTTCAGGAATTGCCGTCACCTGGCGGATTTAATCTTCGTTTAACAGTACCCAAGAAACATTATTCCGTACAACGAAATGATTCGCTCCAGTACATCATTACACCCGTCTTTGAAAAGGTTACTTGTGACATGGTGATTTGTAGGAAAATTCTATCGGAGAACGAAAATTCGAAGTAATTCCAGGCTGTAAGCCTTCTCCGTTTGTAAGATTCAAATTAATAGCAATTAATAGCAGTTTTTTTTTTTTTTTTTTTTTTTTTATTAGTTAGTGCTCTTTAACACGTTTTAATTATTCACAGATTTAAACAGAGTTAGGAAATTTCGGTCATGTCGTAACTTTTTCTGGATTAATTGATAGAATTTATTCAAACATAAAAGTATGGACTTTATTTTAATTATCCGAGAACATTCAATATATATCAAAATTTCTTGACATCGCATAATATTAATCCAAAGCCATATCTGCTTCTAATGTCATGTTCATTTTTATCTGAAATACTGGATTTCTTATTTATTTATTTATTTATTTATTTTTTTGTTGTGTGAGTTATTAAAGTTTTTAAGCAGTCGAAAATTTTTTCTTTTGAAAAAAAACTCAAAATTCTTCAAAACTACTTTTCTTACATGCAAATGGCGCATCTTTTGATTTCTCATTAGTGTCTAGCTGTTCCAATTTTTTCTGGATTCTTCTTAAGAAATTAATTCAAAATAATTTAGTTTACATTTGTTCCAGGCAATGATGCTAAAGAAGACACCCAGTTCACCAGCCACGGTGCTTACTGTTGCTGGATTGTTTGTCGTTGGTATAACATTAATTTTAAGTGGTATTATCGTGCTTAGCCAGGTTTGACCTTTCACTCATGTCTTGGCTATTAATTTACCTATCGATAGATGCTTAATTTGGCTTGGCGCATAAGATTACAATCCAGTTGCATGTACTATATAATTGCGTAGATTTTGGCAAATTCTTCGTTTAATGGATTCCCATTACTTATTTTTTCTATCTTAAAGAACTGCTGAAAATTCTGTAGACAAGAACCCAGCACAAAACAAGATTTTCAAACTATTGAGCGAGCAATTACTATTGTTTTTCATTTAAACAAAATACTTGCCAAACAAAACATTTGCAAAATTTAAATTTTACCAAATCGGCACTTATTTATAGCAATCAGAACAATCCTTCCGCATTTGCGGCAGCTTGTTCATTGGCTTTGGTGTGTTAATGCTGTTAGTTTGTACGGTGCTTCAACGTAAGAATATTATCAAATTTATTGAGGACCTCAATCAGGATTTGTATTTCTTCTCTATGAGTGATAGCTATATGTGGAAACTGATGTTCGTTAATCGAAGTGAACTTCCGGAATCTCACGAAGGATGAAATCGCGCTCAAAATGATAAATATCATTCAAATTACAGTTGCTATGCATTATCTGTGTCGAACATATTACGAATTAAGCATTCCTTTATGAGGATCGCCGCGGATTTTGCATTTCGCTTAGCGTCTTGGCACATTTGTATTGTTGCCATAAACTTTTGTACATAAACGGGAACTTGATGAATTCTAACAATGTATACTGTTCATTATGTATAAATAGGAATGTAGAAGGCTATTTGGTTACTGAGCTACATGAATGAAGAAGGATAAGCCATACCCATTTATTATAGGCCGGTATTCATTCATTCTCAACAGTGCAATCAGAGATATTTATTTATTAATCATGTTTACCTTACTAATCAAATTTCTTCCTACAATTGAGAGGATGAAGATGTTCAACAAATAAAATATTTTTACTGTATCAGTTCAACGCCATTGTTTTTGATGTTTGCATGCGAATTTCCATTTTATAAAGATGACGATCTTATAAAGAGTGAATTCATTGTCATTTCTTTTCAATGAATTTTTTTAAATCATTTGAACGGTTGCACTATAATATTTAGCAATGTCTACGTAAGTTTTTTTCAGTCTCAGTTCGCGATCCCAAATTTGCCACTTCAAGTTTTCTCAGCATTTTAAAGTCATATAATTGTATTTGATACTGGAAAAATTAAAACTTGCAAAATAACAGAAATTTTGGAAAAATTTGTTTTCCTTGTCAAAGTTAATAAACAGGTAATTTGAAAGCAACGAATCAATCGATAAGTATATTTCCAAGTGTTTTTGCTTCAGGACAACAATTCGACATTTCATACAATCCTTATGAAAAAAAGATGTTAAAAAGACTTTGTACTCCTTTTTTTTTTTAAATATATATTTGTAGTTTGCAAGCATCGTCAGAAGAAAAAGAAACACATGAAGAAGTGATCATTGAAACAAGTAATGGAGGTTTGGGAATGCGTGTTGATGAAACTTTATATGTCATTGATATAACCAAACAAGGTCCCTGTGATGGTAAATTATTGCCTGGAGATCACATCATTCAAGTGCATTTCACTTTTGTTTTAAAATTTCAAAAAATTGAAAAAATTGTTGGTTCCATTTTTCTAAAATTTATTTATTAGTGATTTGAACAGTTCACTGCAATTTTGAAAAGCCAACTGCAAAATATTTTTTCTTTTTTTGCAGCCACAATTATCAACTTTGTCTTTGGTCTTTCCATCCTTCGCTCTTTCATGAAGAAAATGTCAAAAATTTAAAAAGTAGAAGCTAAAATTTACACAAATAGCAATGTTTACAACAAATGTAAGCATATAATTATATACATAAGAATGTAAATGAAACTGACCGATCAATTCAAGATTGGAGACCGTAAAGTTCAAACAATTGATGAAGCTAGAGAAGCAATTGAAGCAGCTGGTACAACAGTACGAATTGTGTTTGATCGTGGTCTGCAAAGTGTAATTGTTATTACTAGCTTGTTGCAGTTCTTTAAATTTATTAAGCTAAAAACAAAAAACACCTTTGCTAAAGCGAGAAAAAGTGAGTATTGAAGTTCCATAAAGTCGTCTGAATCTTGTCGCATTAATGAAAGATGCCTTCAGACGACCCAGGACAATATTCCAGAGCAGTATGAAAATTTATTTAAACGTCGCGAAGGCTTTACTTATCATTATGTTCAAATTAATTATGTAAAAGGATGTAGATTTGGTCTTGGCATCAAGCATTTTCAAAATAACGTAATCGTAACACGTATTGATCCAGGTTCTGTTTCAATCATATAAATCTGAAATAACCAGCCAAATGTACTATTTATTCTATAATTGGAAATCTTTCAACGCATTTCAAAATGATATGAAGATTAAAGAAAAAAATTATCAAATTTTAATAATTGATAGTTATCGAACAGTTTTGAAAGTTAAACTATTAAAAAGTTCGTAAAGAAAGAACCAAATTTTGATTCATTGCTGTAGTCATCTGAACTTATTTTATATTACAACAAGTCAAGTAATTCTTTCCTAATTTCTTCTCACAATCTTTGATGTCCAACATGACAATGAAGTTTTTTGAAATTCTTGCACGTAAACACATATATTTCTGCAACAGAGGTAATAATTTAATATGATTTATGGTTCACAGACGCATCCAAGATACGAAATTGCTGGTATTAATAATAACACTATGTTCGATAATGAATGAAGGGAAATGGGGACCCAGTGTGTGGACAGAAAATTAGAATCGGATTGTGATCACAATTTCAGGTTCACTAGTAGCACAATCACTCCAGGAAAAAGATCACATCATTGACATCAATGGTATAAAAGTAACCGATAAAGAAGTTGCAAGAAGTTTGCTTATTCGATCTCTTAAGGTTTATGATCCTAATAATTCACATTGATTTCTAGCAGATTAGAATCAGAATTTTAATGTGAAATTATCCATATTGTATATTTATTGGCAGCTCTTGGTTCATTTGGAAAGTCGGCGACTTAAATGAATTGATACTAAGAAGGTACACAAACTTTATATTTCCATTTTAGAAGAAGAATTATGTTAGTATGTGTATAGAACGTCCAGTATCAGCGAAAGCGAAGGATTGGGCGGATGATGCCATGAATGCATCCCGGATGCAACCTCCATCAGTTGCAGCGGCATCTGATGTTAGGGAAATAGCAGCCCGTCAGCAGCAAAAAATGATGAAAACAATGGAAATCAAGAAGGTGGAATTTAAATAGAACATTTTTAGAAATTAATTTAAATTGCACTTTTGTTCAATGCACATGCTAACAAAATTCTTTTTCTAAAACAAACAACATCAATTGTTTGTTTCTTGAAAAAGAAAATGAACTTTTGATAACTAAATTTTAACTTTCTTAGTTTTCATTGTACTGCGCTTATTGACGATAAAATCCAAATGAACTTTACATATTTGCAGCCTGGAATAATGAGGAAAAGTAGCAATAAAACATCCGATCGCGCTAAAATTGTAAAAATTGCAGCAGACGAAAGACAAGATGTAAATTACAGAATATTTATTAAAATATGACCAAATAATCCATTACTTCAAACTACGATTCAAAAAATTGAGCTCATTTCGAATGCTATGAGTAAACTTAAGGTTCGACAAACGTATATGTACCGCAACAGGCGGCAAATAGTATCAGACAGATCTATTGAAAAAAGAAAAAAAAAAGAGAAAAATAGACATGATACTTATAATGTCACCACAGCTTTAAAGCTAATAAATTAAACGTAATGATATAATAATATTATATGCCCTTTTTTTTTTTTTTTTTTTTTTTTTTTTTTTTTTTTTTTTTTTTTTTTTTTTTTTTTTTTTTAAATAGTGGTCCGCATTGTGCAACCTAATGAAATAAAAAATTTAAATTCTCAATAATGTTTTTTTCTAATAATTTTTCCAATTCTTTCTTGAGTTTTTTTTCGAAATTAATTATTTCCAGAAATGTCCTTTCGGTAATTTTCAAATTATGTTGCAGGTAATAATAGGAAGCGATAATGAGGGAAAACAATTGAAACATGTGAAAGAATGATAAATGTTCTCATTCGCATAGTCCCAATTTTAATTTCACAAATAAAACTTGGCAAATTTGAAGAACTATCCACGGTGTTTATCTTTGAATATTCTATAACAAATTTATCTGATCGGAAGAATATTAGTGGTATTTATCGCCATTTCTTTGAAATTTTATGGATTCTCTCAATTTTTATCACATTTCATGACGTAGATAGGAATAAAAAGGATTCGGATGAAAAAATTTTATTAGAAAGAGAAATAAGGTATTAGACTAGCTGATGAGAGAAAAGGAAGGCATGAAAAAAGCTGAGAATGCAAATGAGAATTGTAAATATATCTCGCATATCATCATTCCGTTATCTTTCTTCGACGAATAATTGCCTTCTTGGTACTGACGTAAACGTTTCATTAATTAATATCAATGCATAAATTCACAAGAAAATTAGAGCAGTATAATATCGACAAGAAGATACTATCTGCGATTTTTCTTGATTCTGCACGGATGAAAATTAAAACGGTTGCATATGCATTGATTTATTAATGGCATGCAAGCAAAACTTTTGTAAAATTAGAACCAGCCAGGAATTACAATGCTTTTAATAGAACCGGCCAACGTCTTTTAGAAATGGGTCACTAAGATATCGTACGATCGGCAGTTTGCGGAGACACGGAAGTATGAGCGAAATAATTGCACCAAATCCATATTCTGGAGCAATTCCATTCACTTAGATTTGCTCGTTTAAACAATACGAGTTAAAACTTTGAATGGATAATTTATTTAATTTATTGACAATCACGAAATTAGCCACGATACTTAATTTTAATTCTGAAAAGAAATATTCTGCGATTCTTTCCGCAATTCATCTCTCATCTAATAGAAGACGACCGCTGCTCTGGCAGAATTACATTGATGACCAGTCAAGGCGGTCGATCTTTCGCTTTTCAGCTGAAAACATCCATTAAGATCTCAACCACTGTTTTCACAACCTCAAATTCTCCCAGAGAACACTAACCGATTATTTTAAAGAGATTATCGTTTCGCAACGATACGACCACTCTCAGCATGAAATTGTGTGGTTCATGTGGCGGGAAATAAATTCAACGACTGTGTGTTTCTTATTTCAAACGTGAGGTTATTGCTTCGTTCTAACAGATGGCATCATTGGGAAAGGATTTGTCTTACGGTGCCGAGTATGCCAAAAGTAATCGTGCTGCTTGCAAAGGATGTCATGGTTTAATTTCGCAGATAAGTTTCAATTTAAACTAATAATTCATTTCTAGAAATAATGATTAAAGATTGGTTTAAAAAGTTTTTTATTTGTATTATATAACAACAATTACTTGTGTTATTGACCTAGAAAAAGTGATAAACAAACGATTTAGTCGATATGGCGGCGTTTTAGTCGAGATAAGTAAATATTTTAATTAGAAATAAAATGCATACAAATAAGTATGTTTCAAATTACAATAATGAGTATGTTTCAAATTTTATCGACCAGAAATAATCAAGATGCTGGCTGATGATGCTTCCGTTAATGAGCTGATAAAGTTTACAAATTATATGTTAATTTTAGCAGAAGTTCTCCAAAGGAAATTTCTTCCAAAAAATTTCAGAACTCGCTTCGCATGTCTTTCCGGAAACCGAGTCGTTTTTTTGATGGACTGCAAGACAATTGGTACAATTTCAAAGTTCAATACAAAATTCACTCTTTTTTTTGTGGTAGAGTTTTTGAAAGTGTTTTTTTTTTTCAGGTTCCATTTCACTTGTTTTTGGAAAAAAATAAAACAAAATGACATAAACGAAGCTTCTATTCGTGGTATGGAACTTCTGAAGTGGAGTGATCAAGAACGGATTCGTAAAAAAATAATTGAAAATCAAGGTTTTATTTTATTTCATTTTTATCAGGATTTTTTTTTTTTTTTTTTATATCTCTGTAGAGCCAACGAAGGAAATTTGAAATCTATTTTGATAAAAATTAAAAATAGTCCATTTAACATATTCGTTCACTTTTTTTTATTTTTTTGTTTCTTCATTTGATAGGTTATTCATAATTTATTTTCATAATTCCGACTTTAAAATTTAATTTTGATTTCTTAATTCGATAGGTACAATATAAAATGATGAAAGTTTATTTTTCTTTTTTTTTTTTTTTTTTTTTGTGTGTGTTTACGATTAGGACATTCAGATCAAAAAGATGGAAACTTTACATGTCAAGAAATGAATACTTTTTTCATTTAGCTGGAGTATCTTGTGTAGAAGAGCTTTCTGTTATGCTCATCTCTGAATATGCTGCAACTGGTCGCAGCAAATGCGTGAATTGCAAAGAAAATATCAAAAAGGTTCTCTCAATGCATAAAAGTTGTTGATTTTCATCAGTATCAATGTCTAACCATTTTCCACTGTTTCATTTTTTTTAATTATACTTCTGTTAGTACCAGTTTAATATTTAGTTTCTTATTTCTAGGAGATTGCAGATTCTGACTAAAATACTTGCAGAATACTCTCAGACTTGGGATGAAATCGTCATGGTATCATGTAAACTGTTTTGAGGAAATGCGACAATATGCTCTCTGTACTGAAAAGTTCGTAGTAGATATTCTAATTTCAACAGTTTCCGAATTAAATCATGAGCTTTTGAAACTCCCGATTAGAGTTTTTGTTTCAACTTTTCTAGGAATTTTCGAAATTAAATTGCATAAAACTCTTCTCCTCACTATTTCCTGTACTTTTTTTATTATTATAAAAGGGTTTTTAGAATTGTTGGTTTCCAAAATTTGTCAGAATCTGATCAGGATCTCTTGAAAACAATGTTTAATAAGCAAATAAAGACCACTATGAAGAAAAAGTCGACGGAAATCAATGATGCTGTAACCAAAAGAGCAAAAATGGATCGATTTGATACAAAAGAGAAGATGGAACGTCTTAAGGTATTCAATAAATGTTTCTCAGAAAACATAGTATTTAAAACAAATTTTCCTTGTACATTTTAAATTTTTATAGGCACAAACAAATGAAATGTGGTCAATGAGGGAAAAATTATCGAAACTTCTGAATAAAAGTGATATTCAAACTTTGCTGCAGGCTAATCATCAGGCATTGCCAAAACGTGGTGGAGAGTCAAAGGTGAATCAATCCTTTCTATATTTATCCCTTAGATTATTGATATTTTAACGTATTATTTTTCCTGATAAGATTTCAGTCAGAATACCATTCACTTAGCTTTTAAGCCTGTCAATAATTTATCTTATCACCTGCTTATTATACTCACCAAATTACTTATTATGCTGACTATCGCATCTTCGTAATAACATTCGACGGATAAATCTCTTCCTCATTATTAGCCATTATTTTTGATTCCATTGAGGTGTTTTATTATAAGGAAAACATTTTTAAAAACTTCCATTGTAGTTGTTGGATCGTCTTGTTGATTGTATGGTTTTTGGCTGTCCACTCCCTTGTGAGCGGTGTAAAGAAGGTAACATTGTTTACAGGTGAATTTTTTTGAAGTTGTTATAAAACAATAACTAAGAAAATTTTTTTTTGTGAGACTTGATTAAATTCTTTTGAGCAAGGAAATGAATGTTGGACTTCTTAAACGGTTAAAATTCTTTTTATTGCATGTTTTTATCTCACTTGCTCTTTAAATAAATTTTTCCTTCTCAAGTTCGTAACGTTTCCTTTCAATATTTCCTGTTTTGGTTGTGAAATTGGAAATTACTGCAGAATATAGCTTTTATCATAAGAAGACAAGCTTGTTATTAAATTAATTGTACTTCATTTTTAAATCACTGCTTGTAATGTATATGGTGCTACTACTATTTTGACTGACATTCCCTTGAGGTAAATTTGAATTTGCTTTATATGCTGGATTATATTTCATTTGATGTAATTTGTCTTTTTTTTTTCCTTTTTAGCTCATCAGAACGAAGTTATGTTTGTACTGGTTATATTTCCGAATATACTCGGTGTATGTATACATATCGCAACCCACCGCGGAAACCATTTGTGATTCCTGATGAAATGAAAAAAAGCATTTCTGAATTTGAAAATTTCGAAGTCAAGGTAAAGTATTTTATTGGCGACGAAATATCACATTCATATTTTATTAATGAACCAAATTTGGTATTTTCTATTGTTTTCCTGTTGTAGGGAGAAAAAAGAAAGATTTGCAAATAAAAAAATAGAGAAGCAATTTATGAATAACAGTCAGTTGACGTCGGAAATTTGCTATCACAAGTTTTTAAGTTTTTTTTAGAGTTTCAGGATCCGAAAAACAGGGAATATAGTTCTCTAGAACATGAAAAGTTAATTGAGTAAGTTTTTGTTTCTTTTTTTAGAAATGAAAAAAATCCTTAGACTTTTCAAAGATTAAGATTTTTTTCAAATCAGAATCACTCTCATACCACCAATTGTCAGTAAATGAAATCTCTTCTCTTTGTTTTATGCCGTCCTTTTCCCCTAATAAACAGTAAAAATTTTACTCTCAGACCAGAGCCATCCAAAATCTTGAGTCAGAATGTTGACGAAATGAGCAACGAATTTATGAAGCATGGAAACGCTAATCCCAGAGGTGAATTCATTATGTTTCTCTGTTGCTGAAAATTTATTTTATTAACTCAATTAAGTGAGACTGGCATATGATAATTGTGTTTCCGTTGTTTAGATGCTCGTTTTGGGTTACAGCGACAGATTGTAAAAAACGGAACAGTGGTTGATGCTGAATGCTTACTCCAAAAAGTCGTACATGTATGGAAAGACGAAAATGGTTTTTTTTTTCTTTTCCAGGCTTCTTCAGAAAGCTAAAGAAGATAGTTCAGAAAAGAAATTTATCCTCTGTAATAGAATTTACTTGATGTTTTTTGACTTTTGAACTATCGAACTATCCGATTAGTTATTTTTGCATGCTTCTTAGTCATCACAAAATAAGGTCTTTAGATCAGATTTAGTGGAAATTTTATTAATTATTTAGAATTCTAAAATTATTTTTCTGTGATAGGAAAACTTTGGGAAACAACACTGGGGATGGCGGATTTTCAAACCGGAGCGAATTCGTTCTATAAATTGCAGCTGCTGAAACATGATGTCAAGCAAAAGTATGTTGCCAGTTACTTCTTTTATAATTTTAGTACTTCATAAATTTTTCACACTGAAAATTTTTTCATTTTCAGCTCTGTGAAATGTGACAGTGGGATTGCAAAGCACTTAAAAGTTGTACTTCATAGCTAATAAATTAAAAAAAAAATATTGTACCTTTCAGATATTATTTGTTCCGTTCATGGGGACGTGTCGGTACGGATATTGGGGGCTCAAAAACCGATAAGTATAATGGAGATTTGGAAGGAGCAAAAGTAGCTTTTGAAAAGTATAATTTATTGTCATATTTGGAAATAGCCTGATATTAATTTATGCGAAACTGTTTCTTATAGACCTCGCCGACTTTATTTGTAGGTTGTTCAGTGAGAAGACAGCAAATAATTGGAACGATGTTGAAAATTTCAGGAAAGTTCCGGGAAAGATGTCGCTTATTGAAACTGATTATAGAAATGTAGGAATAATTTTTCAAGCTCTTTCCATGCTAATAGCTGTGTTAGCATAATGTTACATTATCATTTGGTTGTTTTGAGATTATTTAATTTTACTTAAGGTAATAGAAAATGGCCAAAGCATGAAATTTCGGTAATTATTGATCGAACTTAACGACATAGAAAGATTGAGTTAAACTTGTTACACTAAATTTTTTAAAAAGCATTAAAATCAGATTTCAAGTCCGGTTTTTAAAAAAAGTCAGTATCTTAAGTTTTGATCCAGTATTTCTATGTCATTTTTGCTTTTCAATTTTAATAAATAATCTCAATTTTTACATATTTGCCACATATTTATTTCGTGGTATCTTAATGATTCATTAGAAAGGCATAATTTTGAGATTATTCCATATATTTAGAGTCTGGAAATGCAGTCATTTTGCCTTTATTTTATATTTATTTTTTTGTTTTTAATAGTCAAAAGAATTAGAAGCATTCGTCGGAAAACCTGGGTCGTCATCGAAATTGCCAGAATCAATACAGCAAATTATTAAAATGATTTTTGATGTTGATGCAATGAACGATATTCTCAAAAGTCTTGAGGTAGTTTTCTATACTTCCAAGTTTTAAATTATTAAGTTATCTGGCTATTAGAGGTAGATTTTTGCGTTTCAAAATTAAAAGTTCGTTTTAAAACTTGTATTTATGTTTTGTTTTACCAATAATTATCAAATTTTTTCAGAGATAGTTTTTGCAGATCGATACAAATAAAATGCCTCTTGGAATGTTATCAATTCGTCACATAAAAAATGCATATAAGATTTTAACGGAGCTGCAAAAAGTAAGACATTTTGGAGAGGAAATTCTTTTAGCAGAAATTGAGAAAACAAAAAAAGTTCTCAAGAAAGTTATGTAGAAATTTAATATGAATTTGATGACTTAAAATCAAAATTTAGTTGATGGAAGTTGATAATGCCAAATATGAAGATTACTTGGATGCAACAAATCGATTTTTCACACTTATACCGCATAACTTTGGTATGAACAAACCACCGCTTCTTAATTCACAAAAGCTTTTAATTGTTCGTTGTTCGTTTGAATTATTTTTTATTTTAATGTTATAATCTAGGAATTTTTTTTTTTTTTTTGCTAATTATATGTGCTTTAGGAAAAAAGGAATAAGCTAGATATCATTTGGATGTTGGGTAAAAAATTTTTTTTAGATTTTCAAATTATTTCATTGGACTAAGCTAATGAACCTATAATATCTGTTGTCAACTCGTGCTGGTAAATATCTTCATCGTTCGTTATTCTTCTCCACTTCTTTGCAACGAACGTTGATGTCAGATATGCACGTGAAATTAAATCTCTAATTCAACATTCATTTTAAGGAAAAAACAAAACTACTTGATGATCTTTTGGAACTTGAAGTCACATACAGCATTTTGAAGACTGACAATGAAGCATATCGAAAGCAAGATCCTGTGGATGTGCACTATGAAAAATTGCACGCTCAGTTAGAGGTTCTTACATTTTTTTATTTCCTGTCTTTATCCAGTTTTTTCGGTCATTATAGCAGGAAAATTTCCAAGCTTGTAGTAATAATTTCAAACTGCTAAATCATATTGGAACAAGTCTATTCAAGGTTATTCAGATACTGGATAAACAATCGGATGAGTACAAACGCATATTGCAGTATGCTGCAAATACGCACGCACCTACGCACGATCAGTACAAACTTGAAATTATTGATGTATGTTCACAATAATCTTTTGAAATTTTCGGAAGAATTCTGTTCTGATTTTCATAATATGAAAATGAAGGGATTATACAGAATCCTGAGATTTTAAAACAAGTAAACGTTTATTCAAGCAAATATCTTTTTTAAAGATTTTTTTTTCTTTTTTTATAGATCATTCGGGTAAAGCGTGAAGGTGAAAGTGAAAGATTCAAAAAAAATATTCCAAATCATTATTTACTTTGGCACGGTTCACGGATAACGAATTATGCAGGTATTTTATCACAGGGATTACGAGTCGCACCAGCAGAAGCACCCGTGGTATGATGCTTTTACTAGTCAAGTCTTTCTACGAGAAATTTGCAGATATTTTTCAAATTTCAAGAAAGATTTGTATTTGAAAATAATAATGATTTCTTTACTGTTATAAAGCTTTAACACAAACATATATTAAGGAGAATTTAAGAGAAGTCCGTTTAGACTAAATGGAAATTTTAGACAGGTTATATGTTTGGAAAAGGTATATACTTCGCAGATTTGATATCAAAGTCAGCAAATTATTGTTATGCAATTAATACGGAAGGATTTATTTTGCTTTGTGAAGTGGCGCTTGGTGAAATGCAGGAAGAAATTGATGCCAAGTCAATCACAAAACCTAATAGAGGAAAACATAGTGTTAAAGGTACGAAATGGCGTTGAATTTGAACATGATCATATACTGTTTGTGAAACCAGTATTTATATATCAGCTAAATCTTTATATGCATAACATTTTGTCGTTTACATGTCAGCTAAATACTGACTAAGGGTAAATATTGGTCCAACTGAAATTGACATTTGATGTCAAGATATTTTAAATACAGAAATATTTGGTCGTTATCTTATTTACTCCAACAAGGTGATCTTACGTGGAAAAGTAGAATAATCTTCGAAAGTGCATTGAAAACTCATTATAATTTTAAATCTAAGCATGAAATCAATATATTGATTGAGCAGTACACTATTGACTGTTCATCGATTCTAATAACTGAAAAGAAAAATATTGAAATGTTTGCTTTTAAAATTAGACAATCACTCCTTAGAATCTTAATTGTACTTGTTATAAACATACGTTTTAGGTCTAGGACAAATGATTCCTGATCCAAGTGAATACTTCATAACAGAGGATGGCGTTACAATTCCCATGGGGAAACCTGTAAATACGAAAAGACGGGATCTGACGCTTTTGTACAATGAGTCTGTTCTAATTTTTCATTTGCAGAAATACATAAGAGATAATAGCTGTAAGAATTGCTTAAAAGTATTTATCTTTTTCCGTTCTTATATTTGCCTCGATCAGAGGACAGCACAATAGAGAGAATATTACTTTCTTGTATATGCGTCTTGTCAGTAATAATTAATTGGTTGCAGGTATATCGTTTACGATGTTGCTCAGGTTGAAATCAAATATTTGGTGCGCGTTAAATTCATATCTTCTCTCTTCTAAGTTCGCAAGATCTTTAACATTTCAGTTTATCGATTGATCTCTTACGCAAATTCCCATGAATTAATCTCTTCTACATATGT
Source organism: Onchocerca volvulus (assembly GCA_000499405.2). NCBI lineage: Eukaryota > Metazoa > Nematoda > Chromadorea > Rhabditida > Onchocercidae > Onchocerca > Onchocerca volvulus. Next base: position 21,631,161 of record HG738138.1, on the reverse strand, counting down.
TTTCATTTTTAGTGAAATTTTCATGTTTATTATTTCTTTTTTTTTTCAATTTAAATATTAATTATGTCAACATCGGTGATGCATGTAGTCTTTATTTTGGAGTGAGAGTATAGAATTCTGAATCAATAAAATTTTATCTAATATACAATATACTGCGCTTGTTTCCAAAATTTATTCTGAAAAAATTGTGGTAATATTGATGAATGCATTACTTATTCGTTCAACAGATTTATCAGATTTGAATAGTCTTAATCATTTATGAGGCATACGTCTTATTTATTTACAGGAGAAACATATTTTAAGCTTTCTGTTAATTAATTTGTAATTAGTATCTTACTATCACCATGTTATCTACACAGCTATGCAATAAAGTCGTACAGTAAAATGCCGCGTGTACCAGTTTAGAATTTCATCTTGTTATTTTTGTCAAGTTTCTACTAAAAAGTTTTTGACTTTACTTGCATAATTCCAATTCAACTTTAACAAGAATTTTATGGGTGGTCGGCAGTTCCGTCGCAGGATTCCAGTGGGATGTTATTTTCACAGCGTTGCAGCGTTTCCAGAGTATTCTAGAAAATCGGATGAGAGGACCGGTTGCGGGCTCTGTTTGCAAGTAATGCTGTATGTACTGTATTTCAGGTTGCTTTGGGATAATAGCTGATTCAAGGCTGTGTTGCATTAGAGATGCGTTGCTTTAAAATTATGCTATATTATAGGGAGTTGCTTCACTGATTTACATTCATTTACTGCAATGGCGAAGTGGGGTGAGGGTGATCCGCGATGGATTGTGGAAGAACGTCCGGACGCTATCAATGTCAATAATTGGCATTGGTAAGCCATTATTTTGTTCTTCGTTTTTCACTTCCTAAAGTAATGGACCAGAACAAATGGAATTGTGAGTGTGACTTCCGCCATCAAATTAATCAAAAAGATCAGAAGTGTTACATTAAGTTGAATTTTAAATCAGAAAGAATTGTGATTTCCAGGATGCTTATCTTCCTAGCAAAAAGAACTGTTATTTATGTCTATCTCCTAAGATTTATTTGTATATTAAAAAGCAATATGTTGCTAAAGATCAGAATAGTGAGGCGTTCAAATATTGAGCATACAATCTGCCAGTCTTGAAGTATTACAGGACAGAGAAGAATGCAACGCCTTGGTCGAAACAACGCCTAAAAGAGTTGTTAGAAGGGCAGAAATATGAAAATGGCTCGACTGTTATCATATTTAAAGAACTCAAAAAGTTAGACGGTGAAGCGACAGCAAACAACCGGAAAGCTAAATTAATTTTCCTCTTCGAATGGATTATTGAATTAAGTTTTGAAGGTCAAATATGAATAATTTGATTTTTCAGTATCATTACTTAAATCTTTAGGAGGTGCTTTTGTTTTGTGGCGGCAATTATTTTCTGTATAATTCCATTCTTTTTTTTTTTTTTGTCGCAATTTTCAATTCTGATGATATAAATGGTTTTTACAGTAAAAGTTGCTGGTTCGGACATCAATTACGAAGGACATATAGAAATACCAAATTTAAGCGATGAGAATGAAGCTGATGAAGTGGATGTATATTATTTTATTCCAGTTCTTTTATTTATTATTTTTTATTATTCCAGATATAATTGTGACTTATGACGTTATGATTTGTTTATATTTAAAAAAATTTCTGTAAAAGGAAGTCGGAAGTTTTCTAAACAAAGCAATTTATAGGTAACTGCATCAGTGACTACAAGTGGACCTCATGAAGACCGAATAAGACATTTTCTGAACAATGAGGTGGCTGCGTTCATACGTAAACAGTTAGCTATTTATATTCGAGAATTGAAAGAAGAATTCAGCAAAGGCTTAATATTACCAACTGATCGTGCAATACCACAAGCGGTCTCGAAGGGAAAAACAACCGTTGGAAAGCAACATGTTGACAAGAAGGCATTCCAAAACCATGTGGTGCTGTTTTTTACTTGAAAACTTTCCAAAGTTTTTAATGGAATTCTCACGAGCCGCTTTGTGATTAAGATGTGGCCTTCTTCTTCTATATTCAGAGGAATTGATTTTAATTTTTTATATTACTTGAATATTGTTTCTTAGTATTTATTTTTTCAGGTAACTAGTGTTGATAACGATCTTACAAAATCTGCGCGTAAGTTTTTTATTTTCCACATTTTCAAAATCCCTTGTTTTCTCCAAACTTTTCCGAAATTTCATGTAATGAAGTTTGAAAATACAGCATTAATCAATCCACTGATAATTTCACCAAAATTTTGTATTTCTGAATAAATTGTGCTGTTTCAGCGATCAGCGATGTTAAAAATTTGTCGTTTGTGGAGTCATTCAAGGTTCAGCCGGATCAGTTATGGGAAGTCCTTACAGAAACTGAGGTTTGTTTCGTGTATCTTTTAAGATCGTTCTTTTTTTATAAGTATCCTTTCCTCAAAGATTTTAATTATTACAGTTGGTGAAGAAATGGTCGAACAGTGAAGCAAAGCTTGATCTCAAACCTCAAGGCGCTTTTACATTATTTGGTGGCATGGTTACGGGTGAATTCGTTAAAATTGTAAGTTCTCATGATAAATTGTTGCTTTTCTTTGAGAAAAATGTTGAGTTTCAGTCAGATTTATATTAAGAACTTTGACCTTATTCAATGTTTATTTTCCTGTCATACTTCGCCTGCCTTGCTTATTTATGAATTTGCGGCATCATTTAGACTTAAATCCGGATATGTGCATTTTAATAGCCAATATGTAGATATTTTTTCGTTTGTCGAAACAATAATACCGGATTTTCAATTAGTCAAACGGTTCTTCAGGAACCGTGCAAGGAACTTGGAATGAAATGGCGCTTAAAAACTTATCCAGCAGGATGTTTTGCAAATCTTACCTTCAGATTAAAAGATGAGGTTTGTATATTTTACGAAGTATTTCTGTTAACTTCAGAAATGTAGTTTAGAAATGAAGTATATAACAATCTTATCTGCATGAGTTACAACATTATCAGCACATTCAGATTTGAAAATCGTATTTTCAGTCATTTCATTTAATTTTTCAACAAAGTTTAGCTATTCCGTTTAAGATCATGAGAGTGGCTTTGTTTTGGGGCATTTGTGTTTTTGAAAGTGTATATTAAAAAGTATATTAAAATGTATATTTTGCAGGGAGAAGAAAATTTTCTTTTTTTGTTTCTTGACCCATTCGAAAATTTAAATCTTAGGAAATGATTTATTGCGTTAATTTTAAATTCAAAACAATTGACAGAAAGTTTTCACGTAGTTCTCGCACTGTGTTTATTCGGTGATTTTCCAGGGTGATAGTACAACACTAGAAGTGGATGTAAAAGGTATCCCAACGATTGAGTATGATAAAACCGAGAATGGTCTGCACCGTTTTTATATGCAGAACATAATGAGGACATTTGGATTTGGAGCGCATATTTTCTGAAGTTGCTGCTTTAACAGCTTTTAAATGACCATTTTATTGAAACAATTAGTATGCCATGATTTCATATTCTAACTTCTTTTTTATGTAATATTTCAAGTTATTCTGGAAACTTAATTCGAAATATATTGCAGAATGTTCTTATAATGTTGAAATTTAGAATTTTCTATGTGAATCTTTCGTATGTTTACCCAGGAGTTGGATATAAATTTGTTCAAATTCATGCCGATAAAGCATTGTGGTTATGTTTTCTATAGTTTCTGAAAAGAAGGACGTGTGAATTTCGGGATTGATGAATAATATGGGAGTTAAAATATTTGCTGTCTACGCAGTTATAATTATATATTCTTGTTTGCATCTGAATTCTTTTTGATTCATAGTTTAATCTGGTAAATCCGGAATATTGTTTACATATAGCTAGTATATCGTTATTTTAGGTTGCTACTGAGAAATAATTAGGAGCACCAAAATTCTAGATTCTCAGCGTCCTTAGCGCAAAATATTCTGTTGGATTTGCAATCAATGCAGTTGTAATTATATATTCTTGCAATTCTTCATGATTTTTTGGTGGAGATATTGCTTTGCTATATTTAGGAAGGTTTAAAACCAAGGTCTTAAAAATGCAAAATCAGGAATGAGATGCAGAAAAAAGATCCGACATCTGTGACAGATGATATTGAATTGAAATTTTCTGAAAAGAAATTAATATTTTGGGATACGCAGACTTGAAAAATTGGTTACGTCTTTTTTTTTTTTTTTTTTGTTTGTGTGAAGTTAAAATAATCACTTGTGCACAAGATGTAAACGTATTGTTTTCGACTATCCAAATTTTACTCTTTTAACTGCGATATGCTCTTCTGATCTTCCAGTTTGCTTCTTAGCTAAATAATTCAGTCTTATTTTTTCACTAATAATATGGTATGGAAGTGTTGCTTATTAAAGTTTTGCTCGTTAAGCTTAAAATTCAAAATTTGTCGATATTATGTCATACCGTGGTCATTTATCTCATATCATTCAGTTTATGTTAGAACACAATCCGTAGGTTTTTTTTTTTTCTTTTTTTTTTTTTTTTTTGTGAAACTTCATTTATTGCATTTGTCATATTATACAGCTAAATATTTGAGGAAGTCTCAACCCAGCTACAAATCTTTATTGATTGTTTATACTCTAATAAATTAGATAATACGGACTGCTAGGAAAAGAAAAGGACAAAAAAAAATGATCCCAATTTTGCTGCATTTATCGACCGATGCAAGTAATACAATCCGTAGGTTTTTTTTGTGAAACTTCATTTATTGCATTTGTCATATTATCAAAATACAGCTAAATATTTAAGAAAATCTCAGGCCAACTGCAAATCTTTATTAATTGTTTGATTAACTTACACCGGTGTCATCCAAATATAAACGGAGCAATTTTTATGTCCTTTATTCCGTCTCATTTTTAACATTTCGCCGCATTTTGAGGAAATGATGCCCTGTCTAAGCATATCTATAAAATATTTTTGGTGATGATACAACTTATTCGTATTTTGCATAAGTAGGAGAAGAAATGACGTTTTCCTGTAATTGCTTTTTTTCAAAAAAAGACGTCTTAAAGCATGAAGTTTATATATATATATGCAAATCATTAATTAAAAATTTTAGTTAAAATATTTTCAGACAAAAAAGAATCTCCGATATCAGTTATTGGTTAGTTGTTTTAAATGCGAAGGGAAGGATTCGTTTCACATAGTTGAGTTCGCTGACTTATTTCAACCACAAGTAATTGGGAATGGAACGCACTCACTTGCTGAAGTTTTGCTTGATTCTATTAGATTTAGTGAAATTTTGATTATTTAAGAAATTATAGTGAAATTAAGCTGGCAGTTTGAATTCCATGTTACATTATATATATAAATATTGAGAGGTAATGCTACACACGTTCTCACTTACTAATATTCTTAAAATAAAGGATAAACATTTTGTATTATCGCTTTGTTCAGATGAAGCAATTGTCGGAGAAATCTATCAGCTTCATGCTGATCTCATGAACCTACTCACTGCTCCACTGATGTTTGCAAATTTAAAAAATTCCACTAAGCAAAAGTTGTTGCACAGTGTAGTCATACGCAGTGATTCTTTCAATATGTTTTTGCTTGGAACGTAAGCAACGAAATTGGTATTTGTTCAAATCAAAACAAAAATATAAATCTTGTGAGAAATGTAATTCATAGCCCTGAAAAATAAAATTTAATCTCATCAATCAGAAGAGTAAACATCAGACCATCAAAAAGTTCGTTTAGCCCAACATCAGATCACCAAAAAGTTCATTTCTTAATAAATCATTTGCTGTCGACATTTCCTGGAGCTTTTTTTTAGAAAAAAAAAAAGATTTTTTTTAATAAAATAATGCTTGCACCTAGTACGGACTTCCTCATTTCCCCAAATTCCATTAATTTTTGAACTCTTCCAATTTTCAAAATAGACTTCTTAATCATTGAAACAAAGTTCCGCTATCTAATATCTCTCTCTGCCCATGTATCCACTAGTCTTCTATATTTTCATACCAATTGACCGCTTCCAATTTCCATTAGAATTTATGTTTCAATTGAAAAATCAAATTATTACTGTAAGCATTATTGTAATACGACAAACAAAAAATAAAAATTTATTTTTAATTTGAGGTAAAATTGATAATGGCAAATCGAGTTTGGTCTGTCAGAGCTGTTGAGTTTTACTAATCAGTTTTCACTATACAATGCCACTTCCAAGTTTGTTGTCTTGAATGCTAGTACTCGTTTTATTTTACCGAGAACTCTCACTTCTTAGTTTAAAAGATTTTTGCTCCTCCTGGATAGAGATTTGCTTTGGGATTAAGTCCTAGCTTATTAACAAATTTTTTTTAATATTGACTAGTTAAATTAAAATGTTTCATTAATTTGATAACACAAAGCAATATTGACATTGAAGTCATCTTTGGTTTCTTCTATTGTTTTTTCTTTTTATCAGTTTTGCTTCGATTAAAAAAGATGATAATCAAATAATTTCTGAAAAAAAAATGCTAGAAAAAGTAGCTGGCAAAGTTTTTTGACATGTGGCAAGTGTCCTTTACTAGTTGATTCCAATTAATTATAAGGAAGTACTAACATTTACAATAAGGGAAAAAGGCCTCATTTATCTATCTTTTTTTTATTGAACAGCTATTTTTAAATTCCTTTTCACTTGAAATGAAAATTGTCAGCAATATTCCGTAATTGGATTAAGTACTGCTTATGGTAGGTTTGTATTATCAGCTTTCAAATTACACCTTTTATCCTGATCGTAGGTCATTCATGATTTCGATCGAAAGATTCAATACGTTAGAACTTCTCTTTGAATTCAAATTATTTTTTGATTTACTATGATGATTATAGCAAGTCTATCTTATCCATTATTTTCTTCTGCAAGAGAGAATTACTTCTAGTTTTCTTTGCAATTGAAGTTCTTTAAATAAAATCATTTTGAAAAGATCTCAATTTATATTTTAAACTGCCTATTGCTGATTATCAAATCCGAAGTTCAGCCAAGTAATTAGATTGCAAAAGATCTTTAGTAGATGATTAACAGTGTTTCTCATTAATAATGGCAGAATTTATTCTTTTTTTTAACTAACTAACTTTACTGGGCAAAACTTTCATCAATCTATTTGTTGTACTATTATATTTGTCATCAGCTTTTCGATAGATTGTATAGGGCAACATGTTGCTTCTTCCTTCCATTTCTTCAAATATTTTTGTTATTCTGAATTTTTCCGAAAGGCTTGCTTTTTTATTTTGTAAATGTCCATAAGTATGCATATGTACTTGAATAATTCACTAAAATTTATGCAGTAAATTCATTCTTTAAAAATTTAACTGAACTGCTGATTGAATTGTATCTAATTTAAATTTCGAGATACGAATTCCTTTAATATAATTTTTTGACTTTCTTGCATGTTCAGCATTTTACCACTTAATTATTCTATCATATATTTTCATATTTTAATTATAATCTGAAATATTATTACATGTTTGCATAAAAAGCTTGCCCGTCCATTAATTTCCGTATCAGAACATATCTCGCTCATTCAAACTTTGCAGTAATTATACTGCTGATTGTTAGTGATTTCAGGATTTATCCATTAAATTTTTGGAAAATTTGAAGATCACATTAATCATTATTAGAAAAGATGTCTGCAAGAAAATATTCCGATTGGATATTTTTTTAGATCAAGTTGATATCGTCATGACTTTTGCAATTTTATAATCCGAAACTTTTGTTTTCGAAGTGTTGCGATGATCGACTTAAGATTTTTTGCAAAGCAGAGTTTGTAACAAAAGATTTTGAAAACAATTTTTTTGCAAAACATCATTAGTTTTCCAGAATTCTGAAAGTTCGAAATTATAGTCTGAAATTCCACCAAATTTACTGACATAAAAAATCGAAGATAGATCGATGAATATTGCGAAACGAAATCAGTCTTTTCCAAATATATTTATCTAGAAATGATTGCATAATGCTGGAAGTATTGCAGTGAAAGTTCAAAAATGAAGTTTTCGAAATCGTGACCTGATAGTTTTGAAACATACTCAATATATAAATAATAAAATTCAAAATCTTTAAAATTGGGAGGTGGGTTGAATGTATCCATCAAAATGAAACATTTTTTTTTTTTTTTTTTTAATTTTTAAAAGATCCTTTTTAAGGGGAATGACAGGCGATCAGAAAAAAGTTTTAATTGAATATTCTGAATTTCGAATCATCATTTACATGAAAATGCAAAATGAGGAAAGAAGGAAGTACCTGTCCTCATAGTTTATTCTATTTATGGCTCGGAAATGCTAAACAATCAACAAAAATTCATATTGTCAGACTTAGTTCGGTGAGAAGCAACAATTGTCAATCTGACAAGCGACTGATATCTCGCAAATAGTTCGCGGAAATGAAGGCTAACTTTCGGGCTAGCTATGGCTAATTTTACACTTATCATTTGGCTGATTGTCAGTGAAAATAAATAACAAATCATTTGATGATGAAGATGTGGAGGACGAGAATGCATTTTTATTAAATTCAATGTTTCACTCTTACGCTAAGCAACATCTCTGTTGCGGTAGCAGCGAAATTAATTTCCAGTAAACAGATTTGTTTGGTCGTATTATTTCCAATAGATAATCAGACAAAATAATTTCTACTGTACATTATCGTTTCCATTCATAATTAAAATCGATCATTTCCTTTCTTGCATACTCTTCAATTGTGTAAATTCTATATCTTCCATTTTTTTTGGTATTCGCGCGGAAAGCGATTATCTTGAGAATTGCTCGAATCGCTGTTTTGGAAACTGAAGTCACGGACAACAAATAAATCCAGTTAACGTTTCTCATTAAAATTTTATTTCATTAGAGATTACTTTTTTGATTTTTCAAACTAAGTTTTGATATTACATCCATTAATTCAGTCTTTCAGTGCAGTATTTCGCCATAAGTGAAACACAGCTATACACAATAATAAAATTAAACATATTAGAGGAGACTAATTTTATTCCATTATAGGCAATGATTTATTACTAATTTTTTAGGGGAAACAATTAAATTTCAAATTTTCAAAATTGAAAATTTGGAAAAACACTTTACTGAGATTTCGAAATTTTTGGCAGAAATTTGCAGCAGAAAAAAATGAACAAATAAAAGCTAAAAATGTCACTTTCACAGTATAAAAATTCTAGTCGCTATTTTTATGCTATGAAAAAACTAAAAATTTCTTTTCTTTGCAAAATTTAAAGCTATATTTTTCAGTGCTAAATTATATTCTTTTTATTTTTATCTTTTCCAAGTGCTATTAGGATTTATCAAAGTTGTTGTTCAATGCTTTGTTTTTTAACTGGTACTTTTTGCAGCCAGAAAATGTTTCCACCAAAACTCAGAAATAAGCTAATAATAAAATTGAACTTTCATGAATTTTAAAGTATAATGGTATAAATTTTAACAAATTTAAAAAATTTTTCCATTTTTTAATGAGGCTTCAGTGCATAAATTATAATCAACATAACTTGTGCGAATATTTTAATACTTGATATAATCGAAATTTAAAAACTTCGTATTTTGTTTTCCAGTTTCAGTGGAACACATCATTATGATTGTATTTTGCTTTTTATCTATTAATAAAAATTAATTATCTGTTTTAAATGCATGCCATTTTGTTAATTTTACGGCTGCGAAATTTCCATTAAACTAAATGACCAAGATTTGTTTTGGAACTGAAATTTTTTTTTTTTTTTTAATCGTATAAAAGTTTCAAGAAAATTGATCATTTGATATCTCCAATTGGATGAGAATGTATAAAAAATTCAACAATAAACTCGCTCTATTTGATATTTCTAGCTATTTTAATGACATTTGTATTTCATACATTAATTTTTGTTGTGAAAAAGTTAAATGCATTGTTTCAAGGAAAACGAGCAATGCGTCAAAGAAATTTGTTTAAAATTATAAATTATTTGACAGATCATTGATAATGGTATGGCGTTAATGATAATGGTTATAACATTAAGCATGAATAATGGCTATAGCAGTTTTCCTAGATATCGCCTTCTGTGATAATATATTATTTCTAATTAGTTTTCTTTATTTTCGCAGATGCAAGTAATTCCGAAAATTTTTCAATTCTTTGAAGACTAAAGAAGGTTTTGTTTCGAGTCATTTCCAAATCTTTTTTTGCCAAAACTAATGAGTCAGAGCAATGATTGTTTTCTGATGTTTATCACTTAACGTGAATTTTAACCGGAAAACAGAATGAAATTAGAAATAATGTGAAAATCAGTGAAATTTCAATTCAGGTGTTTTTGTAATTGTAATAAGTGATTCTATTAGTAATGATCAGAATCATACGGAAATATTGTCTCACTACTTGGTACTTTAGATTTTATAATTTAGATTTTAGTGAAAAAAATTCAGTTATTGAATTTATTCTGACATTTTGTCCTCTTCTAACTTTTCGAAACAATTTTCTAAAAATTTTCAATTTATTCCTATTATCGATTTTTCAGTATATATCAGTTATTATAAACATCTTGGAATAACAGAATTCGAAAGTCTATTATTAACTGGCAGTTTAATAGTGGGAAGGTCACAAGTTAAAATGAATATTAAGGTCATCTGTTACGTAATGCAGCATACTGATTATGTTTTTTTTATTAATTGCTTCCATGTGACGGAATAGTGTGAGCTGAGAGAAGCATAAGTAAGAGGATCAAATGAAAATTCTTCACTCCTATGGAAAAAACAATTAAAGTTTTGTGCATTCAAGTAGGCATTTCTTTTCAAAATCTCCAATTCAAAGATAATGACAATGCATTCAAATAAAATTTTAATGTTCTCTTTTTCAATTTCTTCTTTGAATTAATAATTCGTAGGATTTTAAATTCAAAAAAGTGAATCAAAATTTGATTCATTTGTATTACAGCAATATTTAAAGTCAGAGGATGCCAATTTTATTTGCCACATTTCGCTGTTAAATTGATCTCTCAAGAAGCCTAATGAGGCGGATTTTATGGATGGATGACTCACTAACATAATTCGGTCATAGTATAATTGCACAGAACTAATGAAAATGACTTATTCTCACATGGCTTTTTTCCTTATGAAAGTTATTATTGTTTTTCATCAGAAAGATGTCACATCTGTGAGTAATTTTGTCTGATTAAATGCTTGAGCAAGCTTTTTCAGGGCTTTGATAGCATTTTTGCCAGATAGAATTTGTTCTATTCATACGTCATTTTATAAATACATTGTTTGAAAACTTCCTTTTGAGTATTTTTTAATAATGACTGCTACCCATAATTGAAATATCTACCATGAGCATGAGAATATTGACTTTGATATGAACAATTTCCTTTGATATAATTGGCAATTGAAATTCAATTCCAATATTGAAATACTATTATTATACCTAATTTAGAGAATTAATTGGTCTATTTATAGATATCGGTATATTTGCTTCCTTCTATCCGAAATGATTCTTTCAATTCAAATCTTTCCAGATATAATTCATAAGTTAATGCGATTCACAGAACATGATTTTCATGTCCTTCACCATCAGAACTGCTATCATTTTTATTATTCATTGCATATTTTGTCCGTTTATTTTTAGTCCCATTGAATTTCAAATTCCACTGCTCTATTGATCTTGATTTTCTGTACATCAAAGAAAATTAAATAAAACGTTGAAGTTTTACATCTTTGATTTTCTGTAAAAGTATAATTTATATTATACATTGAACTAAACTCTGAATGGTGCAAAGATATACAATTCAAACAGGCAAATAATAATGAAATGTAACATTCTCTTCTCTGACAATGAGATCTCGAGAATATTACGGGAGTATTTTAAATGCAATCCATAAACTGTAGCTTCTAGACCAAGCAGATTGATATCTTTGAGCGTATATCTTCCGATAATTTCAATGGCACACACTTTATCTCGGATTTGCTGGAATCTTCAGCATACAAATAGAGGACATCTTTAAATCAAAAATAGCAAACTTGTTTCGCGATTATTTTTGATCTGAAGCAACATCACTATGTAAAAAGCTTATCTAAGCGAGATTTTTCTTTTCAGTTGAAAGCGAATATCCAAAAGATTGATTGCAGCAGGAATAGATTACAAGAATGCTTTCTATAATTCGAAATTAAGCAAAGCATGAAATAGAACTGCAAGCAAGTAATTTTATATTCCCATTTGGAAAATGTTGTTGCACATCTTTGCCATCTTTGGTCTCTTGTCAGTTCATTTCTCTTTCGCTTCTTCTAGTTCATCCAGTGTTGTCCATATTCCGGACGATGAAATTTGATCTTTCTTTTATAATTTAAGATAGGAATATCTTCTATGCTTCATTCAGTTCAAGTTTTTCATTTTTGACAAAAATTAAAATGTGATTTTCTAAAAAAATTACACACTTCGAAATTTCTTCAATTTACCATTGAGTAGTAGGTTTTACTGAAACTTTTGGATAGTTTGAATTGTGAATTTCGATGTCATTCCCTGAAATCAAATTTTGATAAAATCAAAGTCCAGCCGTTTCTTACTTCCTTTCTAATTCAGCTGCTATTTCTGTGCGGAAACATATGAATGATATATAAATATCCAATTAGTAGAAAGAAAATATAAGGAGAGGTAGATAATAAATGTATTCATAGAAACGAGAAATGCCAGCATAAAATTTGCAAGTGAGTCTTTTGAATAGACGAAGAGGCAGTCAACATATTGGTGGTATTCCGTTTTCCTCACATTTGCTTCCAATTTCAATCATTCACATGAGGCTACTGATGCTTCCAGAAGGCCCGAAGGTTTCTGAAAGTTTCTGAAGATTTGGAATGAAAAGTTGCTGCAGATTTGGCGACTAAAGATTTAAAAGTTTGGAGATTAAAGTTTCGAAGGTTAGAAAGTTGAGAGATGAGAGATATAAATGGATCTTAGCTTCTATAATTAGAGCTAATTTCTTTGGTTTCTTTTTATCTCTATCATCCATCCCATTTTTTCTCATATTCTACCAAATGTTTCATCACTTCCTTCCAAGTTTGTCTGATGTTCTTATCAGTATTTTCATTGCAAGCATATCTGTTAAGCATCAATTACTCTTTGTTTTAAAGATGGAATACAAGGGATGCTTCAACATTCAGTGGTAATATATCGTCTGTTGTTTGCATTGTCTCTTCAGTAAATATCAATCAAGATCCGGAATGAGATCGGCTCACCATGGATCAATGATCATCAGCAGTTTATTTTTATTTTTTGCTAAATTTAGAAATTTTGTCGAAATTCGAAAAGTACAAAATTTTTCAAAGCTTTTTTCAAGAAAGTACAAAACTTTGTAAAGCTACTTTTGTATGCCATAAAAATTAAAACCAATTCTTCTTGAAATCGATGAATAAATCCGTGAAAATGCTTATAAGCTGTTAAATTGTTCTGCGATATAATATTTCGTCTTGCTCAATTCTTTCTATGACTCATTCTTTATGTGAATTTATTTCATTAATTGATTTTAGCGAATTTCTTCTCAAAACCATTCTGCACATTCATCCCAACATTCAGCTAATGAATGTCGATTAATGATCTTGCACTAGGAAATTACTATAAAATAGTTGATTTTTTATTGTAAGTTGTGGAAATATCTATAAATTAGTGAAACTAATCTGATTGCTCTCCTTTTTTTTTTTTTTTGTAAAAAGTCCCCAAATGAATTGTGTTGCAATTTTAAAAACATTTTGTGAAATAGTTAGAAATTTTTGTCTTTCCAAGATGAAGCAGCATAGTTTGAATTTGTTCTTTAAGTAGTTAAAAAGAAGACATAGTTTAGTTAGGACGAAGGAGTTGAAGATATTTTGAAATGTTGATTTTACTGACTAGTAACGTTGTTTGGTGATCCTGCTATCTCCATTGTTTTTCAGTGATTATAATGTTGTTGATTTTACAAAGGATAGAATAAGGGAAAGAAATAATTTACATGATAAAATAGTCAATGGCAATGAAATGAGAAATATCGGCGAATAAGTACTGTTTCTATTTCAAGGCATTAATTATTCAAAAGCTAAGTTTTACAAAGAAATTTACGGGATTTGACTTGATTCTTATTTTTGTTGTGACAAATTTTTATATGATTTCTGCCACATTTCAGATTTCATTTTTGTAAAATGATCTGATTGAATTGGCGTCATTCGAAATTTCATTTCAGGGACACAAAATTTAAAAGAAATTGAAAAAATAAATAGATAAAAAGTTGTTTGCTTCTTTGTATTATAATTTTTTAGGACCATAATAAACTTTTGGATACTTCTCCAGATCATTTTTCTCCAAATCATTCTCATCAATAATCATCAGTTGTTCTTTATTTCACTGATTCTTAGATTCTATTTGAAGCAATGAGAATCCAAAATTTGATCGTTGTGACGATATTATAATTATAATAATAGACTTTTCTCTTCACATCTCTGGTTTTTATTTTCCACTTTCCATTTTGGTCTTCTTCATGTCTTTATCGTTTCTACTTCTTCTTCTTTTTTTATTTACATAATACCGCACCGATCTTAGATTCTTTTGCAAAAATCCATCCGAAAGATGAATGGCTATCATCTGATGGTGTGAAAAATGTCCACGAATTAATAACAAGTTGTCAAAACAATTTTATTTAATAAAAAATATTCGCGATAGTATTAAATTGAGTAGAATGGAATAAAACTGGCAGCAATAATCATTCGTTTATGTTTTTCATCAAATTGAGGGATTGAATTCTCTCGCATTCATTAGTAGTGCATTCTGCGATGCAGTATTATGCTGATCTTGATGGAGAGATATCGTTAATCGGATTCAAAACATTTTTTTTGAGTTAACATCTTTTTAGATATTGGCATAACTCTAGCAGTATTATCAATTATATCAATCACCCTTTCCTGAATAAGGAAATTTTCTCAACCAGAAGTAGTATTAAAGAAATCATATGGCGCAATTATTAAGTCTCTTATCAAAAATAATTTATTCTATATTTTTACTTTAATTATTCCAGAAAATAGATAATAATAGTACTATTTTGATTCAACATTCCTATTGAATGCTGAGCCCTTCCATAGTCTTCATCTCTTTTATTTAGAGCATTTTTAATCAAAACATTCTTTCAGTTATTTTATTATGCATATTCCTTTTACTTCTATGGGTTTTTATCTAAAAGTGCGATTGCCATGTTATCACTAAAAACAGCCACGTAAATATTGACGTAAGCTGTTAAATGGAGAAAAGTTATCTTACTGATTATGGAGCAAATAGAATAATGAACAGATGTCGGCGCTTATTATCTTGAAATCTCTCAGGCATTGGTGTAGTTTTGCTTTTAACTATTGCATTGTTCTGTGATAAGATTTTTTAAAATTTCGCATTCATTCATCTATTTATTGAATGAAAAGCTTAAATTTTCAGCAATTTCTTCTTAATGAAATTATATGTTCTAATACAATTAATTGATTTCCATTTAATTAAACTCGTTTTGGACAATATAGAAAGAAAGAGATTGAAACTAGATATATCATTTTTAACACGAGTATTTCACAGTAGTAAATGATTTAAATAGATTCTGGCTTGCGATGTAATTATTACGCACGTTAAATGAGTAAAAAGAACAAAAATCAGATTCATTTCAGTTTCCTGAAGGACAGGAGTAAGCATATATTTTGGCTGTTAGGGATGTCATTTGTGTCATCAACATTTGTATGCTGCTTTTAATTACAATATCCGTGCTCTTCATTTACACCGTTGCACTGATCGCTTTCTTCATGGGATGGTGTACTCTGATACCAATGATGTTTCATCCAAGAAAAGAAATTCCGTTTTGCTCCGTGAAGTCGCCAAGACGAAGCACCAAATATGGCGACGTCGAATCCACTATTTCTAGCTCGTCAGTTTTTCAGCTTATTAATTAATGCTTGTGATTTCATTTTGGGTTGATTTGAATGAATTTGCTTTTATATGGTCAGCCTTTCAGTTCGAATTATAAATTTCGATTTCGTATTTACGAAATATTAATGTTATTCAGATTATCAATAGAATCTACGCATCGAACTTTTGAGTCATCGGAAAAAGTGGACAGGAGACATTCAGCTTGCAACGCTCGGTCACCACCATTAAGCGATTATCTTCATCCCAAATATTCATTGCCTCCTATAAAAATTAATTTTGATGAAGAGCAGGTAATAGAAATTCTTTTCAATATTTCGATTTAATTTTGATTTTTAATTTAATTGAGATTTGCTTTTAGATTGCATATTTGTTTGTCGATTTTGATATTTTCAGATATATTTCAAGCAGTATTTGCGTACTCCTGCTCATTTATGTGTGAAAAAGATGTCGTTACCAAAGTTATCGCCAGAAAGCAAATCATTGCAATCAGTATCAGCTGCTCAGTGTGATACTGTAATTGTATAGATTTTTTTTTTTTTTTTTTTTGTTCACATCTTTACTTTCTTTTTCTCGTTCTTTCAAGAAAATATCCATAAAACTATTTAAAAAGTAATCAAATTAATGAAGAATGGTATCTGTTAGAGATGGAAAAAATCAAACTGTGTACTATGCCAAGCATGAATTCATAAATTCATATAAATATAAAAAACAGAAAGAGGATTGTTTATTTATGATACTTTTTTTTTGTTATGACACTTTTTTTTAAAAAAAAAAATCAATTGATTTCGGCCGTAGTGTTATTTATACGAATGTCACTTGAATCTCGAAAGTTAAGCAAGATAAGGCATTAATCAAAATTTGTTTATCCGTGATGCTAATGACTGCGAATATAGTTAAAGTTAAATTCGAATGGTTTTAATGGTTGCAATGCTACACTGATTTTTATGAGCGTTCCATTTCTTTCTTTTCTTCGCATAAGTAACAAAATCAATTGGTTCTTTTTTTTTTTTTAAATTTTAGCGACTTTTTTGAAACTTCTATACTGTTATTTGTTAATAGACCAAATGTTCCGAGTAATTTCGTTTATGATGAGAAATTCTTTTTTCTGTTGAAGATGTTAGGTGCGGGAAATGTAGCAGTTATATACGTGTTATTTGATTGCATTTTAAAAATCAATTTTTTTAGAAGGAAGTCAGTATGTCGCTAGTGGTGATAAGTGCAAGCGAAGCGCATCATGCATTATTATTTTAATGCCTTCAACTAGCCTCAAAATAAGTTGTAAATAATATCAGAGATATAATTCGTTATCATCGTGAAGAAAAGAATGAATTTTATAAATCGAATTGTTTTTGCTCAAACTACTGTTTATTTTATACTGTGCACCACTTCTTCACTGTTTTTTCACTTGTTTATAAATATGATCATTAATTTTATCATTTCAAAGTTATGACTGTATAAAGCAGATATCATACCAATTACCGAAAATAACACCGGCTGATCATTCATTGTAATGCTTCTCTAGCTAAGAAACGGATATAATTTCAAAGACAAAAATCGTAATAAGTCTTTGGATATCGATTCGCACAATTCATCGATTGTAGGAGCAATTTATAATGATCTTATCATCGACACATACAGTATCAAGCTGTTTTGCATCATGCTTATCACGTAGATGATAAAGTTCTTGATTTATTGGTTGAAAAAGCAATGATCTTTCATCTAAATTATTTGAAAATATTTTTAACCTGTTATGAAATTATCAAGACGAGCTACCACATTATTATAGATTGCACTAATGAAAGAATGATTTTGTTCAAAATAAAAAGGTTAGAAGAAATCGCAATAATTGGGAATGAAAACTGAGATTGAAATAATCAATGATATCGTTTATTCTGAAAGATTTGTCATTTCAACAATGGATAGGACATGAAATGGAACTGGCGAAAATGGACACGAATTTGAGAAAATGATGTTCCAGGAAAACAGTTTTGTTACGACGGCAGCATTTATAGAAGTAATTGAGTAATACGAAAGTAGTCATAAAGTTCATTCTGGTTATGCAAATTAGGCTCCTACGCCTTGTAGATAACTTCACCATGTCCAATAGCCAATGAATTTATGGAGCAGTATTGTCAAAGTTTGTAGATGTGTCTAGTTTTTTTTTTTTTTTTTTTTTTTTTTTATAGTATTGTGAATGAAGCTAATAATTGTTAAAAGAAAAAGTGAAACTTTCTAATGATTAGACAGAAAGCATCTCTATTGATTATAATCATTTGATGATTATAATGCTGATATATATTGGAAGGATGAATGACATTATCTTGATGGTTTCTGAGACTGCCAGGTTTTTCTTCTGGTTTCTTCATTCAAATGCAGGAATGATATTGTTTGAAAGTTTGATTTCTGACTTTATACATAGTCTATTTAAAGATTATCAACTCTCTCATGCTTTAATGCTTTTTAATTTTAGGTTTTCTAGATCGATTTTAACATAATTGTTAATTCTTTATTAAATATTGTTCATGCATCATGAGGGGTGTTTTTGTCTTGTTGAAAATATCATTTAGAACAATAGTTATAGAATTTCGTGCTGACAGAAAAGTATTTATTAAGTTCGGTTTGAATTTGATAAGCAGTACAATGTTGCATAATCTGGAATAATTTGGGAGTAATGCAGACTAATCTAAGAAATTTAGATAGCTGGCAAGAAATTAGCGATATTGGCACTTTACATAAAGAATTCTGGTTCTGATTTCATATAGTTATATTTCGTAAGCGTAATCAAAGCTCTAAAAAAAGGACAAAAGAACAATTTTGGATGTTATGATATTTGGGTTCATTTATTTGTAAAATTTAACATGAACAATGAAAATTAGCATTTATATACATCACTTCGTATTTTCATCGATCGTTTCCACTTGAGTTGATTCAGTTTTTCGTTTATTGTGAATCTTTTCATTTGATAAATTGACACTCTGTTTAATGAAATCAATATTTTGATTATGTTCAATTTTTGTACAGCAAATATATTTGGGTCATCTTTCATATGTATCCAGCAAAAATGATCGACTAAGGATGTATGTGTATGATATATACTCACCTCGACTGTCGTTTTATTTGCTGATCAAAATTACTTTGTTTTTTGCTTTCCTTACTTTGCCATTTCAGGTATTTCAGATAAGAATTCAAAATTGAAACTCAAAGCGTAAATGTAGAAATTGAAATGGTTGATACTCTTATCTTTGGAAGAATACCTCACACTCATACTCATACTTCGAACCTTCCTTTCCATTTCCTTTATACTCCCGATATTTCTATGCTGAGGATTATGGCACTTATAAAGCAGCATCCCAGTCCCAGTATCCTAAAAAGAAGTTTTCTTTCCTCTTGTTGTCCTTGAATGACAATAAAACGGAAGCATTAAAACGATACTTCGTTGCTTCCGATAGGTTGTTTCCGTTGCTTCTCCTCCAAACCTTTTGTAATTCTGGAGTCTGATTGGCTGTGTGTGCTTTTTTTTGATATTCCCTGCTTCTTCAAGCCAGTTTCTGTCGATTCTTCTTTTTTAACCTCTTTATATTCTTCATTTTTTTGTTTGGTTTTCTAAAAGTAATTTTGTAAATTCTCTTGTTTCTTGGCCATTGTGAGTGAAAGAAAGGATGGCAAGAAGAAGCAAATTGCAAATTTATAATTATATAATTTCTTTTACTACTTTTTACATCTACAATTTATTATACCGTGAGTGGCATATATATCATAGAAGCTTTAGAGAAATCAGGAAGATACGGATCAATGATTAGGAAAGATAAATTAAACCCTATTTGATCACTAATTCTCTGGATTTTAGCTAAGAAATCTTGCTCCTAGAAATTGTGTTTCCGTTGATGAAATCGGATCATGGCGTTTCATGGTCACTTAAAAAACAAACTAGAATATGTCCTCGTATTTTATTTGCTAGAATGAGGAAATTCTGCAAATGAAAATATCAAAGAGGTAGCTGATGAAGCAAAGGGAATGATATATTAGCTAGTTGCAAAAGAGTTGTGGAACTTCGGCGACCTTTGATTCAGTGATATCCTGCACAGCTTCGGAGAAAGCATTCTTTGCGAAGTTCTTTACAGCACCATTCGTTTGTGTGATTACTTCTCGGGCCGCGTTTCCTTTTATTGGTGTCTCGTTTCCGATATTGTCAAGCGCTGCATCCAAATCTACATCCACTTCTTTCTGCATTTCCTCGGACAAGTCTAATTTGAACCTCCGTACCTACAATTTGGACCTATACTCCTCTTTTTCATCATACTTATTCTTTAAGAACAAAAATTCTGAATTGATTTTAAATTCGATTAAAAATGGTTTCAGACTGAACGGAATGAAAACTTTCATATAATTTTTTTATTCGCACCCTCGGCCCATATTAATTTTTGAAAAAAAAAAAAAAAAAAAACTTAAAAAACTATCCTCAAACTGTTACTTTTTATGATAAACATTCAAATTTTTTGATTTACTTCAGGCATGGAAACAATTGTTGAAGCTTTTGTTAAATCTTTCCTTTCGCTCTTTCTCAGTCCACACATTGCAATTAAACGAATCGTAACTGTCATTACAATCACCAATTGCAATAGCTAAAAAATTAAAAAAAATGCTAGTCGTCAAATACTGTTTCGATTACTAAATTTCAAGTGAGAAATAAATTTAAATTACAAAGTCCAAATTTAATGTTAAACTGTAGAAAAGGACTTATGAATGCTAAGATTTGAAGCATCGTGGCTATCTTGGGTTAATAAACACAGTTTAAGAAATCAATTAGTCCTAATGAAATTTTTAATTTAAATATGAACTAGTAGGCAGAAATCTTTGTAACTGACATCAACCTTCTCTGTTAAAAATTTTAGCAACCTCTAAATAAGTGTAAACATTAGGTGATTCGTGTTTAAGCCATGAATTTAACATCACACGTCCTTCGGCTGCTTTTCACCGCTAACAATTTCCTAAACAATAACTGAATAGTGGTTGCTCAGAAACTTTTGTATCCTCCTAATGCCATTATAGAATGAGCTATCAACCGGTGATTCATTTACGCATACCAAAATTTTCAATTTTATTTTATGCCAATGAAATTTAAGATTAAATATTGAGTTTGTCATTAGTTAGAGAAATAATATCACTATTATTAGACATAATACTATATTTTAAAAAACTTGTACTTCAAACATTACAATTTTATTTAGGATCTCATTTCTTCATCTAGTTCTTTATTGTTCCCAATCATCCAGTAAAGCGAAATTTTTTCGATTCCTGAATAGTTTTTTTCTGATAAAAAAAAGTGATGACTGAAAGCACTGTTATAACGTAACAACAGTCTTCGAATTGGATGAAGTTTTCGCGTTTTGGATGAGTAGCCAATTTTAAGAGTGCGAGAGAACTGTCGTCAGGTTTTTTTTTTCTTGATGTTTTAATATTTTTTGATATTAAAGTGTTTATCATAACCACAGACGAATAGCTGTGATAAAAGTTTTACTGATTGGCATTATAAGATGATTGTCAAAGATTATTATTATAGAATCGATCGTTGAGCTTTTCCTTCTCATAGTTTTGTAAGGGATAGTTGTTTCATTTGGCAAGGACTCGATAGGTATTTATCGCGATTGTAAAAGTGAAATGAACCAATTCGAGGCGCACTATTCATCGAGTGATTTGAGCAGATTCATTTTCCTTCTTGTATGGATGATCCTTGGTCTTGGGAGATGATTTACAACGTGTGAACCATAGCGCAAAAGTTTGATTATTAGACCAAAAGATGAAAGATGGATGATTCATTATTAAATAAAGTAGACTTTATTTCCACAATATATCTACAGTGCTTGTTGCAACAGCAAAATCGCTGCTTGCATTTAACAACATTTATGTCTCCATCCAATTCATTTTTAATTTGCAATTTTTGCAATAAAGAAGCTAATGTTCGCTCAGTAGCATGCCGTTAATTTCCATAGTAACAATAGGTAATCTTTAGCAGCATTATTTGCATTTGCAGTTGCAGTATGTTGTAGCACTGGAATACTGTGTAGAATGAAATTTTTCTCATTCGTTTTCAGTGAAAGTGCTGAGCGAAATTTTTAGATATTTTTTTTTTTTTTTTAGATAATATCAGAATGTTACTATGCATTATAACGATATTTATGGAACTATATTGGTGACAGTTATTTAATTCATTGTCTAATTATCGATTTTCAAGCAAAACAAAAAGTTCATTAATTTATCCCAAATCAAAAAAAAAAAAAATAACATGAAAAAGATGAAACTGCTTTAAAATTTTCGAAATTTTCGAAATTTCTCTAGTAGTTCGTAAATGCCATTTTCTAAATTCCTTTCTTGGTTAACATTTTAGATTTAGTAACACTAACATCAAGAAATTATATCCCTTCGCCTTATGCAAACGCTAAAGTGCAGAACGGAGGAACCACTGAAAAATAATTGAGATGGTTTCATGATATCAGAATGTTGCTTACTACGTCCATTTCAATAAATAAGTGGATAACTTTCTTGGAGATATGAATTGTTGATTTCACCAAACTGCAATATGCAGACAAACCATCTAAATAGGAGTTTTGCCAAAATGTATGATTTCATAGCTGTTTTGAAAAGTAAATCCTCTTATTTACTATATCATTCATTATTTTTTGTCGAGTGATACTTATTGCAAATTAATGTAAGTCCAAAGCAATATCATCACTCTCCTTATTTCTCATAAAAATATCTTGGAATTTTCATTTTACATGTTTAATGCCAACATGAAAGAATCAAAATGAAAATATGAGAGTGTAATGATCCTATCACTTTTCATTAACAGAAGACTTATTTTTATAATTATTCCTACTTGAGGAGCAGAATTTTCAGATGGTTTTTGGATGTTAAATAAATATATCAGAGTGATTAGGCAGTTGATGACGACGTTCCACGTCTTCATTACAGATCATTTCTGTGCAGTATTAGTGGCATACACTAGAAGATCAAACAATCCTCTCATAAATCAGGATTCAATTCGTTCTTTCCTTAATTGATATAGAGTAAATTGTTTTATCTTCTTTAATGATTTTAATTTTGGGTAATCAATTTGAAGATCAATCCATCCGAGAGATCAATTTGAGAGAACGGTTGATACTATGCTCAATCCAAAAAATTTACATTTCTTCTATTTCTTTTTTGTTCGATTATTTTAAATTTTAGTTACAAATGCACAATTTTGATTAAACAATGCCAATGTCGAGTAAAATGTTTAAATCGTTTTCTGAATCCCTACGATGTAAAATAAATTTTAAAATTAAAAATTATTTAGACTTCTAGAGGAGGGTTTATGTGTGCCGGGGACAAAGTGCATATCAACGGTAGAAATGATGAAAAAGGTCGTTAAAAAGATCCGAAAGAACTTAAAAGCTGCAAGTAAATTGCAACTTTTTAATCAGACTTCAGAAGCAAGCTAGTTAGAGATTGGTCTGAAAAAGAAATGCCTGACTGAGGCTTTTAAAGCGAAGTCCTCCAAGTAATGAATAAACTTTCATTTCACTCAATGTCAAGCATTATATAAAAAATTCTATCTTCAGGGTTAAAAAATGCGGTTTCAAACAAAATCTTCCGATCGTTTCACATTGTCTACGTGGAATACAAGCCTGTATGCTGAATTTGATCATCGAGGATTTATTTCCATCGCTACGTCCACGCACCTATCACGGATCCTGCTGTGAACTACAAGTTCGAGACCCAAAAAGAATATCCGAATAGTTATTATCCAGATCGAAAACTTGACTCAAATACAAAATGAAGAGAACTATTAAAACTTATGACAGATCGTTTTATTTTAAAAGAGACACTTCAAAATTCTTATGTGCAATTAGATTAAGAATAATGATTGATGGAAGTAATACGAAATAGCTTATATGACAGATAACATAACTTATTCAACAAATTAAGGAATTATCAAAACGCAATAGTTAATTTAAGAAGAAAATCAGATCTAAGAAACATGTACAGTAAGTAATTAGTGCAAAGTTTAATGTAGTCTGCATTGAAACATCGAAACATGTACTTCTTTCATGTTCCAAAATTTTCAGATGAACTCACAATTTAGACTGTTTCATCCAGATATTGAAACTATTCTATCCTAAAAAAAAATACTGCGAAATAATTCATATCTTTTTTTTTTTTTTTTTTTGTGATTGCTTATTCACTATTGCTCCTAATTAATTCTTTTTTTTTTTTTTATTTAACATTGATGTTGATCAATTTTAACGGTTTAACATCATAAAAAAAAATTAAAACAGACTGATGAATAGTGCTTTTATGATTTAAAAAAAAAAAAAGCGAAAAAGTACATCAAAAAGAATTAGTGAAGTTCTTCAACAATTTCGAAACGAACACCATATTTTTCGAGACGATCATAAATATTTGTATCTTTGAATGCAACCACTGGTGTGTATACACCGCTATAAGATGTTCTGATTTCAAACCGTTTGATCATATAAAAAATTCAAGAAAAATCATAGAAATGAATTGTGCTTAACCCACAGAAATCGGGGGATGTTGTAGACAAAAAAGGACAAAAAATAATGTACGTTAAATAAACTAGTATCTAAATTTAAGTAATTTACATGATATTCCATCTGTCAGCAAAGTTCTAAAATATTACAACACATCAAAAGGAAATCTGCGGCATTATTGCACAAGTTATTACGGCATTATTCCGCCTGGCTTTGATCAGATTACTGTGTAACTTGGAAATCAAGATGTCCTGTGTCTTTTTTGAATCTACTTAACAGCAGTCACCCCTTCACTTCATATTTTAAAAACCTACCCCAGCGGAAGTTTATTGGCATCATTGAGTAGCGAAAGTGCAGAAGCCAAAACACAGGCTGAAGTGGTAATGTATCCGGCATCCGGCCCCATACAACGAGCTATGATCTGTAGAAAATCACATGATCACTTCCTAACTGTTGGGATAATTTAAACTTATCTTCGACGAATATAATCTATCAAATCTCAAAAAAAAAAAAAAAATTTTTTTTCTGTTCAGAAGCCCAAAAACCGTACTCTGTTGAATCAATTGACTACCTTTTTATCTGGTTTAACACTGTATTCATCAAAAGAGCTGTGCTTTTCCGCCCAACCAGTACCAAATAACCAATAAATAAATGATGCCTGCTTTACCTAAAATATTAAAAAACTAAATTATATTTCCATATGATTTCTTGCTTTCATGGGGAGTAACTGCACGTAACAAAAGTAACTATTTGTTGAAGTAAAAATAGTTACTAAAAAAAAATAAAATAAGATAAAATAATATACTAAAATAGTTACTATTCATGAATAATTCTCTTTAATAAAAGTTAATCACAAATTTAATATTAAAAATCAAATTCGGAAATTAATTTTTCCTGCTCAGCGGTAGGTCCCGACTCTTTGAATTTGCCAAAACTGCATAATTCTGGATGCGTCAATAAAAAATCTTTCAGAAATGATATTTTGGTAGCAATCATAAGAACCGCAAACCACAAAAAATAAAGAAAAGCCGAAATAATTGATTTGGTTCGCACGAATGTTTCCACTTGAACCTGAAATGCATTACAGCAGTGATTTCCCGAAATTGAAAACTTTATTGCAATGAATTATAATATATTGAGTTGTGTTGGGAAAATCTATATAAATAAAAATGTAAATGTAAAAATATTGTTATCACACAACGTTTCTGTCGGAAAACCCGAAATAACTTTTCTATCTCAAAATACACTAAAAAAAAATTATTTGAATCGTTATCCAATTCACACATAATATCGTGTATGCTAATCATGCAACATTTACGATTCACATCCTTTATGCTAATCATGTAACATATAAAAATTCACATCTTGTATGTTAATCATGTAATATTAAATTTTTTCATTCCGATATGCTAATTATTAGAAAAATTATATCCTTTCTCATACCAACCTCTTACAGCATGACAAAGCTGTGTGATTCCTCTTTTTGTATTCTATAAGCCACACCCGCTTATCTAGGATAGAAAGATTATTCTAAAAATTGGTTTTGGCTAGTGCCGGTGGTAAACTCAACTCCGGTAAATTTCGACAACCGTAATTGAAGCAAGTAACTGCTGTAAACTGTTGTACTTTCGACCTTAATTCTTCGATTTGGTAATCCTCGGCTGCTATAATTTTTATTCCATAAACTTCTACTTCTTAATTTACTATTCTATACATTACTCTGTCATCAATTATTTGCGGTATTAACAATAAACATAAAAATTAATTGTCCACGCATTCACCAATTCGACTCAAATCGTAAGTCCTTACTTTCCACTAACACTAACTCTTTTCTTCAAAGAAAAAATTCACGACAGTTTCGATACAATATTGCATTTTGATACATCGTGTTTCCGTACAGACATACCTACTTTTTTTTCACGTTTCCGTAAGAATACACATGTTTCCCGCCAAAAAGCCGTAATAATAAACATGTTTCCCATTAAAACGCTCCGACTAGCAGATAAACAAAAATCAACCAATCATAAGACGACATGTTGGAGATCAGAAAAGGAAGAAGAGCTTCAATGAGTAGAATCAAATCAAGTTCGGCAGAAATTCGAGTTCAACAGTTCGGAGTTTCTAAATAATAGCGACATTTTTACAACGACACAGATAATGCAGCAATAGCAGCAAATCGATAGTCAAGGAATTCTATTCTTTTTCACAAGTGATAAAGGAAAGAATAATCCAGTGACCGATTTGCTTGGATATTCTCAAATAATTTCGAAGATAGTTCCGGTGCAATCTATTTGTCTTTATTTATCCAAATAATGCGTTGCAGAAATCAAACTTTTATCGTCTCGCGCAACAGAGGTAATGCGACGATTAATTGCAAATCAAACTGAGGAAGAACGGGCACCAGCAAAAGAACGAAAAAGATAAAGAATAGTTCAAATACAACTAGAGATGCGCAGTCAGATTTGAGGTAATAAATATGGACTTTTTTTTTTCCTTTTTTAGGATACGGTTGCGAGTACGAATGAGAATGAATCAATCTTCTGCTTCTTCAGTCGATGTAGAATTGCGGCGTGAACAAAATTACAACACCGGTAATCTCTTGTCGTATGTGCAATCAAATATCTCTAAATTAACGCTTTAACAAAACGACAGTTATGATCAAATAATGCAAACTGTCAAGAAGGGGTTGGAGAAATCTTCTTAGATGCGCCAGGATGAAGTGATAAAACGTTCCTAATTGAATGGAGTCTGGCAGCAATTCGATCCCATCGTTCAGAATAGCTGCAACATTGCCATCAAGTGGAAGAACTGCTCATTCTGCTTTGAAATTGCCATCGAATTCATTGAAATTCCCACATGCAACGCTTCCAAAGCATCCGGCATGGGAAAGTATTAAGAAATGTAAACTTATTATTTGAGATGAATGAACAATGGCGCATAAAAAATCGCTGCAGGTTCTTGATCGATCATTGTAAGATTTGCGTGAAAAATCAGACCATTTGGGAATTAATATTGCTTGCAGATTTCAGGCAAACATTACATGTAATTCCTCAATCGACATCAACAGATGAAATAAATGCTTGCCTGAAATATTCTAATTTGTGGTGACACATAAAGACTTTGAAATTAACTAAAAATATACGTATCCAGTTACAAAATAATCGATCAGCTGAAATATTCTCACATCAATTGCTGGTAATTGGGGACGGAAAAGTGCTGGTTGATTTGACTTCACGATGAATTTCACTGCAGCATAACTTCTGCAATTTAGTGACATCAAAAGAAGAATTGTTTGAAAAATTGCAGCCAAGAAAAAGAATCTACGAACTTAACAAATTCAGCTTAACAAGTCACATACAAGTCCGTCGACACTGTAATGGAAGCAAATGAAATGTTAATTATCTGACAGAATATTTGATTCACTCGATCTATAAGGGATGCCACTGCACGTACTGTAATTGAAATTTGACCTGCCATTTATCATGTTGCGAAATATCAATCAGCTAAAACTTTGTAATGGCATGCGACTTGCAATATAAAAGTTAATGACTCTGACAGACCTTTCAAAGGTGAAGATGTCTTCATTCCTCGCATTCCTATGATTTCAACGGATATGCCATTTCAGTTTAAGAGATTTCAATTCCCATTTCGATTGGTGTTTGCAGTCATCATCAACAAAACTCAGGACCAATCTTCAGAATTGTGCGATCTAGAGACGGATTGCTTCTCACATGAACAATGAAAAAACAAAAAATATTGTAGACCCACAAGCATTGTGAAATTAAACATACTGAATGTTGGCGAAAGCTGAAAAATGTCAAATAGCGCCACGACAAATATTGTAAACAAAAAGTACTAAAGATTAAGTGGCGCGACATAGTTTCAAACGTCGTGGTGACGAGATTATTGTAAACAAGGAGTACTAAAGATCAAGTGGCGCGACATAATTTCAAAATGATGATAAACATGTTTAACGCCAAAATGTTCCAATTCACAGATAAATGAGAAAGATCGACGCAGCAACAGCAATGTTCAGAGTTCCAGAAATTCCAGTTCGACAGTTCAAAGCGACAAACAGTAGCAACAATCCGACAATTCAGTTGAGCAGTATTCTTCTCAAAAAAAAAAAAACCAACGACAAGGAAAGAATATCCTAGTGATTAATTTGCCTGGATATTCTTTGATAATTGTTCAATACGTAAAATTACTCTTTCATCAATCAACAAAACTTTTCTCAACAGGATTTGCCTCTGTCACATAAGACACAAAAAACCATCCCATATCTATTATTGACCAAGCCCAATCACAACAGAAGAATCAATATCCAGTCCAACCAGACTACAAACCAAATTATAAACTATCAGATTTCTTCCCCAACACTAGAAACATGCGCTTTCTCTTTTTCTTTTTTCCCACTCGACCAAATTGAGCTACAGCTGCGCGTGTATCTAATGTAACGCTTTGTACAAAATTTCAAAGCAATAGGTAAAAACTTTCAAGATCTAAGATTTTGAACTAACCTAGATAAGGCGAATGTCTAAAAACTTGTGGAGATTTAATATTTTGAACAAACGAACATTTACATTTTTATTTATATAGATTAGTTGGACCGGCCATGCTCTGCATGGCCGGGTACAGCTAGTTTTTAATAAATTGGCAATCGATTAATGCCAACCTTTGAAAATCAATACTATCAGATTTGTAATTAAAATAACGTACAAAAAGCTAATAACTAAGTGGCAATTGTCGATTCCACTTTTTTGACTGCGTCAGTTACATTTTTTGACTAACTACAATGGGAGAAATATTATATATTTAAAAGAACACATATGTGAAGGTAGCTTGTTTGCCCATGAATGGTATATATGTGCCACCACTTTAACAATTATTATTTTTGAACTGACATAAATTCATGCAAATTCTGCGCGATGTCTGGATAAATTCCATATCTAATACTAATTTGCATAAATAATAATAATCTATATAAGTCAATTGAAAATTCTTATCACGGCAAACTTTATTCATAAACATTTTTTGTATTGCACTGGTAAAAAACAAAAAAAAAAAAAGGAAAAAGAAAAAAGGTAGTATCCTTATTGGTTTAATGCATCCAGATGGAAATACTGAAAGGAAAGAAAGAAAATGAAAAAAAAAAAATCTCGGAAAAAAAATACAAATTTCCCAAGAAAAAAACAGTCTCGTTGTTCAAATTTTAGAAAAAAAAAAAAAAAAAAAAAAAAGGTAAATCTCTAGAAAAAATATGCAAAGAATTCAAATTAATTTTTCGTTTACCTGCAGAGATTTTTCAAAGCACAAAAAAAAAAAAAAGATCTAAATAGAATGACTATTCCCTTCTTGTCCTTTCAGTCATCTGATAGTGGTCTAAATCTTCACGAACCATATAAACAGTTTTCGAGTTTTCGATCATTTATTTTCTTTTGAACCAAACAGAAAATGGCTCTTGCACATCCCATCTCCCTTTCAAGTCACTCTATCTTCCTACAGCGGAAAAAAGTATTTACAGAATGAGAAGAAGAAATACACCTCAGCAAATAGCAAACAATTGTCCTTTTCAAGCTCGAAAATATTTTTGTTTAAACGAAAAGAAAAAAAGTAGAAAAGAAGTATATTAAAAACGCTTCATCTATATCCTTCAGTCGATGGAGGTCGACCTGATTACTACTAATAATGATATTGTTAAACAATACAACTATCTTCCCCTCTACTTCCTCTCAGTTATTTCTCTCGCATATCTTTCTCATTTTACAATTCATTTTGCTGAAAACATCACTACATCTGCACTACGTTATTCTATGTTTTTTTTTTTAGTTTTTCAGTTACTCGCAGTGCTTCCCTAATAAAGTAAGCAGTAACATTAAACACTGTCAAAAACATAACAACCAGTAAATGTCATTCCAGGTTTGCAATTTCTTGCTTTTTAATTCACCACTTTATGAAGTACAATATGAAAAATAGACGGCTTTTTTTAAAAATGCTTGTAAACTATAAACGTTTGACATAAATTCACTAAACATAATTTTCTCTAAACTTTTATTGTCTTTCAATTTGCGCCCGATATGCATAATTTCTCTTTCATCAAATTTTTCATTTTCTTTTGCAACCATGAACAAGTGATCAAAAATTATTGCTGAAAAACTGTTCATTTTTGTTTCAAATAACAGGAAAAATGTCTTCCAATATCTCCATTTTCATCACTCTTTCGAAATAGTAAGCAAATTAAACGTGAAAAAGAAAAATGCATTTTGGATGAACTTACTGCTCAAAAAATGAATAGCAAAAACCACTTTGAACCCGGTAAAGTGCAAACTTTATGTTAATAAAATCAATATTTTAACTTTATTGAGTAGAAGAACGCATGGAAAACGGAAATTATTCTCTCGTTTTAAAAATTATGTGAAAGTTTAATCTCAGATCAATAATGATTTCTGAATAAAATATGCTCCAAAAATATAAATCAGCAATTTATAACGCTTTATGCTCTGTAATTTTCTGAACGTAGTAAGCAATACCTAATGTATGAAAAAGAATCTTTTGAAACTTGCAAAACAAATATCAGCTCACTTACCACCATGCAAAAATATTTTCATAAATCATCACATTGTGTAAGACAGAAATGTGCTTTCATTCAAAATTAAACATCAGAATAAAAAAGCGCTTTAAATTCACCATAATTATAGAATCTGTTCTGAAAATCGTGGAAAATGCTAGTAAGAAAAGAGAAAAAGAAACCAACTTACTGGCAAAACATTATGGAGCTTGTAATCAAAATATTGAGACCGATTGACGACACTTTTATCTGGTCCGTAAAATGGAATGCACCACCCACCAATTTCGTCTTTGAACCAAAAAGAACCTCTGGAAAATAAGTAAAATCAAAACAGACATCAACAAACATATAATACATCGTTTCGATTTTGATATACTGCATAAATTCTCAAACCTTTTCGGTGTCCGAAACGAGCTTCTTGGCAAGCGCTCAGGCATGATACTTCGTCTTATTTTATCTAAATCATCGGTCTGCATATCTGCGAAGGCCAAAACTAAACTGCGATATGTTCCCGCATTGGTCGAATAACCCTAAAAAAGTCCTTAAATTTTTTATAAAATTTATTACATTTGCATACACAGTACTAATTTTTAATTCGAATTTCTATGCAAAGCAAATTTCAAACTGTTTTGATTGCTGCTTATTCCTCTTCAAACATTGACTTCCTTAACAAAGGAAAACTTCCATGAACATAAGTAGTCATTAAAAAAATGCATATTTGAAGGCTACATGAAACAACATATTATCAACATTTAAAAAATAATAATTTCAAAATGCAAAGCAAGACAACGACTTTCTAAATTATACGTCACATTCACCCATTTCTTGTAACTGAAAAAAGGAAAATTCATTAGAAACAGAAGAAAAAGTGTGATAGAAAAAAAAAAAAAAAAAAACGAATCCTAACGATAAGGTTACTGATTTCTTGTCATTCGAAAGCAAAGAACATAAATGTTATAAATAAATGAATGATATCATACTGCTGATCCTGAATTTATTTGCACGAATGTTTCCACATGATTCAGTTGACCATTGAATTTATTCTTCAAAAAATTAACACCCAAATCACAAGGAATACTATCCCAACCACATGCACCAACCACATATAAACCTTTTTTTTGAGCAATATCATTATATTTCATTTGCATCGATTCCAAGAACTGCAATAAAACTGGATAAATTTATAATAGCCAATTAAACAACTTGAAAAAATATTTGCAGCAAAATGCAAATATAAAAATCATTACCGCAGGTTCTCCCGAAATATCCACATGACTAGCACCATTTTCCACAGCAGCCTTCACAACTGCTTCGCCATATAATCGATACTGCAACAAAAGATAAATAAAGCATAAAATGGAAAAGAGCATTTAAACACATACACTTTTATATATTTATATGCTTAATGAAACATATAAAAATATATAAAG